>CM047394.1:0-20000 GCA_026123125.1 Chironomus striatipennis | reverse complement strand
AGTTATGACCATTTGAAGTTGACCAACTTTTTCGATTTTCACCCATTTTCAAACCCCTCTAGCTCTCTCGTAACAAGTCCATATCTTATGATTTATATATCAAAAGAAGCGTCGTTGGATGCTCTATAATCATGCAAAGTTTCAGCCCCCTTTGAATTGTCTGTGAAAAGTTATGACCATTTGAAGTTGACCAACTTTTTCGATTTTCACCCATTTTCAAACGCTTCTAGCTCTCTCGTAACAAGTCCATATCTTATGATTTATATATCAAAAGAAGCGTCGTTGAATGCTCTATAATCATGCAAAGTTTCAGCCCCCTTGAATTGTCTGTGAAAAGTTATGACCATTTGAAGTTGACCAACTTTTTCGATTTTCACCCATTTTCAAACCCCTCTAGCTCTCTCGTAACAAGTCCATATCTTATGATTTATATATCAAAAGAAGCGTCGTTGGATGCTCTATAATCATGCAAAGTTTCAGCCCCTTGAATTGTCTGTGAAAAGTTATGACCATTTGAAGTTGACCAACTTTTTTCGATTTTCACCCATTTTCAAACCCCTCTAGCTCTCTCGTAACAAGTCCATATCTTATGATTTATATATCAAAAGAAGCGTCGTTGGATGCTCTATAATCATGCAAAGTTTCAGCCCCCTTGAATTGTCTGTGAAAAGTTATGACCATTTGAAGTTGACCAACTTTTTCGATTTTCACCCATTTTCAAACCCCTCTAGCTCTCTCGTAACAAGTCCATATCTTATGATTTATATATCAAAAGAAGCGTCGTTGGATGCTCTATAATCATGCAAAGTTTCAGCCCCTTGAATTGTCTGTGAAAAGTTATGACCATTTGAAGTTGACCAACTTTTTCGATTTTCACCCATTTTCAAACCCCTCTAGCTCTCTCGTAACAAGTCCATATCTTATGATTTATATATCAAAAGAAGCGTCGTTGGATGCTCTATAATCATGCAAAGTTTCAGCCCCCTTGAATTGTCTGTGAAAAGTTATGACCATTTGAAGTTGACCAACTTTTTCGATTTTCACCCATTTTCAAACCCCTCTAGCTCTCTCGTAACAAGTCCATATCTTATGATTTATATATCAAAAGAAGCGTCGTTGGATGCTCTATAATCATGCAAAGTTTCAGCCCCCTTGAATTGTCTGTGAAAAGTTATGACCATTTGAAGTTGACCAACTTGTTCACTTTTCACCCATTTTAAAACCTCTAGCTCTCTCGTAACAAGTCCATATCTTATGATTTATATATCAAAAGAAGCGTCGTTGGATGCTCTATAATCATGCAAAGTTTCAGCACCCCATGAATTGTCTGTGAAAAGTTATGACCATTTGAAGTTGACAAACTTTTTAGAAATTAACAAAAAAAAAAAACCCTCTAGCTCTCTCGTAACAAGTCCATATCTTATGATTTATAAATCAAAAGAAGCTTCTTTGGATGATATATATTAATTCAAAGTTTAAGCCCCCTTGAATTGTCTGTGAAAAGTTATGACCATTTGAAGTTGACCAACTTTTTCGATTTTCACCCATTTTCAAACCCCTCTAGCTCTCTCGTAACAAGTCCATATCTTATGATTTATATATCAAAAGAAGCGTCGTTGGATGCTCTATAATCATGCAAAGTTTCAGCCCCCCTTGAATTGTCTGTGAAAAGTTATGACCATTTGAAGTTGACCAACTTTTTCGATTTTCACCCATTTTCAAACCCCTCTAGCTCTCTCGTAACAAGTCCATATCTTATGATTTATATATCAAAAGAAGCGTCGTTGGATGCTCTATAATCATGCAAAGTTGATGACCATTTGAAGTTGACCAACTTTTTCGATTTTCACCCATTTTCAAACCCCTCTAGCTCTCTCGTAACAAGTCCATATCTTATGATTTATATATCAAAAGAAGCGTCGTTGGATGCTCTATAATCATGCAAAGTTTCAGCCCCCCTTGAATTGTCTGTGAAAAGTTATGACCATTTGAAGTTGACCAACTTTTTTCGATTTTCACCCATTTTCAAACCCCTCTAGCTCTCTCGTAACAAGTCCATATCTTATGATTTATATATCAAAAGAAGCGTCGTTGGATGCTCTATAATCATGCAAAGTTTCAGCCCCCTTGAATTGTCTGTGAAAAGTTATGACCATTTGAAGTTGACCAACTTTTTCGATTTTCACCCATTTTCAAACCCCTCTAGCTCTCTCGTAACAAGTCCATATCTTATGATTTATATATCAAAAGAAGCGTCGTTGGATGCTCTATAATCATGCAAAGTTTCAGCCCCCTTGAATTGTCTGTGAAAAGTTATGACCATTTGAAGTTGACCAACTTTTTCGATTTTCACCCATTTTCAAACCCCTCTAGCTCTCTCGTAACAAGTCCATATCTTATGATTTATATATCAAAAGAAGCGTCGTTGGATGCTCTATAATCATGCAAAGTTTCAGCGACCCTTGAATTGTCTGTGAAAAGTTATGACCATTTGAAGTTGACCAACTTTTTCGATTTTCACCCATTTTCAAACCCCTCTAGCTCTCTCGTAACAAGTCCATATCTTATGATTTATATATCAAAAGAAGCGTCGTTGGATGCTCTATAATCATGCAAAGTTTCAGCCCCCTTGAATTGTCTGTGAAAAGTTATGACCATTTGAAGTTGACCAACTTTTTCGATTTTCACCCATTTTCAAACCCCTCTAGCTCTCTCGTAACAAGTCCATATCTTATGATTTATATATCAAAAAAAGCGTCGTTGGATGCTCTATAATCATGCAAAGTTTCAGGCCCCTTGAATTGTCTGTGAAAAGTTATGACCATTTGAAGTTGACCAACTTTTTCGATTTTCACCCATTTTCAAACCCCTCTAGCTCTCTCGTAACAAGTCCATATCTTATGATTTATATATCAAAAGAAGCGTCGTTGGATGCTCTATAATCATGCAAAGTTTCAGCCCCACTTGAATTGTCTGTGAAAAGTTATGACCATTTGAAGTTGACCAACTTTTTCGATTTTCACCCATTTTCAAACCCCTCTAGCTCTCTCGTAACAAGTCCATATCTTATGATTTATATATCAAAAGAAGCGTCGTTGGATGCTCTATAATCATGCAAAGTTTCAGCCCCCTTGAATTGTCTGTGAAAAGTTATGACCATTTGAAGTTGACCAACTTTTTCGATTTTCACCCATTTTCAAACCCCTCTAGCTCTCTCGTAACAAGTCCATATCTTATGATTTATATATCAAAAGAAGCGTCGTTGGATGCTCTATAATCATGCAAAGTTTCAGCCCCCTTGAATTGTCTGTGAAAAGTTATGACCATTTGAAGTTGACCAACTTTTTCGATTTTCACCCATTTTCAAACCCCTCTAGCTCTCTCGTAACAAGTCCATATCTTATGATTTATATATCAAAAGAAGCGTCGTTGGATGCTCTATAATCATGCAAAGTTTCAGGCCCCCTTGAATTGTCTGTGAAAAGTTATGACCATTTGAAGTTGACCAACTTTTTCGATTTTCACCCATTTTCAAACCCCTCTAGCTCTCTCGTAACAAGTCCATATCTTATGATTTATATATCAAAAGAAGCGTCGTTGGATGCTCTATAATCATGCAAAGTTTCAGGCCCCCTTGAATTGTCTGTGAAAAGTTATGACCATTTGAAGTTGACCAACTTTTTCGATTTTCACCCATTTTCAAACCCCTCTAGCTCTCTCGTAACAAGTCCATATCTTATGATTTATATATCAAAAGAAGCGTCGTTGGATGCTCTATAATCATGCAAAGTTTCAGCCCCCTTGAATTGTCTGTGAAAAGTTATGACCATTTGAAGTTGACCAACTTTTTCGATTTTCACCCATTTTCAAACCCCTCTAGCTCTCTCGTAACAAGTCCATATCTTATGATTTATATATCAAAAGAAGCGTCGTTGGATGCTCTATAATCATGCAAAGTTTCAGGCCCCCTTGAATTGTCTGTGAAAAGTTATGACCATTTGAAGTTGACCAACTTTTTCGATTTTCACCCATTTTCAAACCCCTCTAGCTCTCTCGTAACAAGTCCATATCTTATGATTTATATATCAAAAGAAGCGTCGTTGGATGCTCTATAATCATGCAAAGTTTCAGGCCCCCTTGAATTGTCTGTGAAAAGTTATGACCATTTGAAGTTGACCAACTTTTTCGATTTTCACCCATTTTCAAACCCCTCTAGCTCTCTCGTAACAAGTCCATATCTTATGATTTATATATCAAAAGAAGCGTCGTTGGATGCTCTATAATCATGCAAAGTTTCAGCTCCCCTTGAATTGTCTGTGAAAAGTTATGACCATTTGAAGTTGACCAACTTTTTCGATTTTCACCCATTTTCAAACCCCTCTAGCTCTCTCGTAACAAGTCCATATCTTATGATTTATATATCAAAAGAAGCGTCGTTGGATGCTCTATAATCATGCAAAGTTTCAGGCCCCCTTGAATTGTCTGTGAAAAGTTATGACCATTTGAAGTTGACCAACTTTTTCGATTTTCACCCATTTTCAAACCCCTCTAGCTCTCTCGTAACAAGTCCATATCTTATGATTTATATATCAAAAGAAGCGTCGTTGGATGCTCTATAATCATGCAAAGTTTCAGCCCCCTTGAATTGTCTGTGAAAAGTTATGACCATTTGAAGTTGACCAACTTTTTCGATTTTCACCCATTTTCAAACCCCTCTAGCTCTCTCGTAACAAGTCCATATCTTATGATTTATATATCAAAAAGAAGCGTCGTTGGATGCTCTATAATCATGCAAAGTTTCAGCCCCTTGAATTGTCTGTGAAAAGTTATGACCATTTGAAGTTGACCAACTTTTTCGATTTTCACCCATTTTCAAACCCCTCTAGCTCTCTCGTAACAAGTCCATATCTTATGATTTATATATCAAAAGAAGCGTCGTTGGATGCTCTATAATCATGCAAAGTTTCAGGCCCCCTTGAATTGTCTGTGAAAAGTTATGACCATTTGAAGTTGACCAACTTTTTCGATTTTCACCCATTTTCAAACCCCTCTAGCTCTCTCGTAACAAGTCCATATCTTATGATTTATATATCAAAAGAAGCGTCGTTGGATGCTCTATAATCATGCAAAGTTTCAGCCCCTTGAATTGTCTGTGAAAAGTTATGACCATTTGAAGTTGACCAACTTTTTCGATTTTCACCCATTTTCAAACCCCTCTAGCTCTCTCGTAACAAGTCCATATCTTATGATTTATATATCAAAAGAAGCGTCGTTGGATGCTCTATAATCATGCAAAGTTTCAGCCCCTTGAATTGTCTGTGAAAAGTTATGACCATTTGAAGTTGACCAACTTTTTCGATTTTCACCCATTTTCAAACCCCTCTAGCTCTCTCGTAACAAGTCCATATCTTATGATTTATATATCAAAAGAAGCGTCGTTGGATGCTCTATAATCATGCAAAGTTTCAGCCCCCTTGAATTGTCTGTGAAAAGTTATGACCATTTGAAGTTGACCAACTTTTTCGATTTTCACCCATTTTCAAACCCCTCTAGCTCTCTCGTAACAAGTCCATATCTTATGATTTATATATCAAAAGAAGCGTCGTTGGATGCTCTATAATCATGCAAAGTTTCAGCCCCCTTGAATTGTCTGTGAAAAGTTATGACCATTTGAAGTTGACCAACTTTTTCGATTTTCACCCATTTTCAAACCCCTCTAGCTCTCTCGTAACAAGTCCATATCTTATGATTTATATATCAAAAGAAGCGTCGTTGGATGCTCTATAATCATGCAAAGTTTCAGCCCCCTTGAATTGTCTGTGAAAAGTTATGACCATTTGAAGTTGACCAACTTTTTCGATTTTCACCCATTTTCAAACCCCTCTAGCTCTCTCGTAACAAGTCCATATCTTATGATTTATATATCAAAAGAAGCGTCGTTGGATGCTCTATAATCATGCAAAGTTTCAGCCCCCTTGAATTGTCTGTGAAAAGTTATGACCATTTGAAGTTGACCAACTTTTTCGATTTTCACCCATTTTCAAACCCCTCTAGCTCTCTCGTAACAAGTCCATATCTTATGATTTATATATCAAAAGAAGCGTCGTTGGATGCTCTATAATCATGCAAAGTTTCAGCCCCCTTGAATTGTCTGTGAAAAGTTATGACCATTTGAAGTTGACCAACTTTTTCGATTTTCACCCATTTTCAAACCCCTCTAGCTCTCTCGTAACAAGTCCATATCTTATGATTTATATATCAAAAGAAGCGTCGTTGGATGCTCTATAATCATGCAAAGTTTCAGCCCCCTTGAATTGTCTGTGAAAAGTTATGACCATTTGAAGTTGACCAACTTTTTCGATTTTCACCCATTTTCAAACCCCTCTAGCTCTCTCGTAACAAGTCCATATCTTATGATTTATATATCAAAAGAAGCGTCGTTGGATGCTCTATAATCATGCAAAGTTTCAGCCCCCTTGAATTGTCTGTGAAAAGTTATGACCATTTGAAGTTGACCAACTTTTTCGATTTTCACCCATTTTCAAACCCCTCTAGCTCTCTCGTAACAAGTCCATATCTTATGATTTATATATCAAAAGAAGCGTCGTTGGATGCTCTATAATCATGCAAAGTTTCAGCCCCTTGAATTGTCTGTGAAAAGTTATGACCATTTGAAGTTGACCAACTTTTTCGATTTTCACCCATTTTCAAACCCCTCTAGCTCTCTCGTAACAAGTCCATATCTTATGATTTATATATCAAAAGAAGCGTCGTTGGATGCTCTATAATCATGCAAAGTTTCAGCCCCCTTGAATTGTCTGTGAAAAGTTATGACCATTTGAAGTTGACCAACTTTTTCGATTTTCACCCATTTTCAAACCCTCTAGCTCTCTCGTAACAAGTCCATATCTTATGATTTATATATCAAAAGAAGCGTCGTTGGATGCTCTATAATCATGCAAAGTTTCAGCCCCCTTGAATTGTCTGTGAAAAGTTATGACCATTTGAAGTTGACCAACTTTTTCGATTTTCACCCATTTTCAAACCCTCTAGCTCTCTCGTAACAAGTCCATATCTTATGATTTATATATCAAAAGAAGCGTCGTTGGATGCTCTATAATCATGCAAAGTTTCAGCCCCCTTGAATTGTCTGTGAAAAGTTATGACCATTTGAAGTTGACCAACTTTTTCGATTTTCACCCATTTTCAAACCCCTCTAGCTCTCTCGTAACAAGTCCATATCTTATGATTTATATATCAAAAGAAGCGTCGTTGGATGCTCTATAATCATGCAAAGTTTCAGCCCCCTTGAATTGTCTGTGAAAAGTTATGACCATTTGAAGTTGACCAACTTTTTCGATTTTCACCCATTTTCAAACCCCTCTAGCTCTCTCGTAACAAGTCCATATCTTATGATTTATATATCAAAAGAAGCGTCGTTGGATGCTCTATAATCATGCAAAGTTTCAGCCCCCTTGAATTGTCTGTGAAAAGTTATGACCATTTGAAGTTGACCAACTTTTTCGATTTTCACCCATTTTCAAACCCTCTAGCTCTCTCGTAACAAGTCCATATCTTATGATTTATATATCAAAAGAAGCGTCGTTGGATGCTCTATAATCATGCAAAGTTTCAGCCCCCTTGAATTGTCTGTGAAAAGTTATGACCATTTGAAGTTGACCAACTTTTTCGATTTTCACCCATTTTCAAACCCCTCTAGCTCTCTCGTAACAAGTCCATATCTTATGATTTATATATCAAAAGAAGCGTCGTTGGATGCTCTATAATCATGCAAAGTTTCAGACAACCTAGAATTGTCTGTGAAAAGTTATGACCATTTGAAGTTGACCAACTTTTTCGATTTTCACCCATTTTCAAACCCCTCTAGCTCTCTCGTAACAAGTCCATATCTTATGATTTATATATCAAAAGAAGCGTCGTTGGATGCTCTATAATCATGCAAAGTTTCAGCCCCCTTTGAATTGTCTGTGAAAAGTTATGACCATTTGAAGTTGACCAACTTTTTCGATTTTCACCCATTTTCAAACCCTACTAGCTCTCTCGTAACAAGTCCATATCTTATGATTTATATATCAAAAGAAGCGTCGTTGGATGCTCTATAATCATGCAAAGTTTCAGCCCCCTTGAATTGTCTGTGAAAAGTTATGACCATTTGAAGTTGACCAACTTTTTCGATTTTCACCCATTTTCAAACCCCTCTAGCTCTCTCGTAACAAGTCCATATCTTATGATTTATATATCAAAAGAAGCGTCGTTGGATGCTCTATAATCATGCAAAGTTTCAGCCCCTTGAATTGTCTGTGAAAAGTTATGACCATTTGAAGTTGACCAACTTTTTCGATTTTCACCCATTTTCAAACCCCTCTAGCTCTCTCGTAACAAGTCCATATCTTATGATTTATATATCAAAAGAAGCGTCGTTGGATGCTCTATAATCATGCAAAGTTTCAGCCCCCTTGAATTGTCTGTGAAAAGTTATGACCATTTGAAGTTGACCAACTTTTTCGATTTTCACCCATTTTCAAACCCCTCTAGCTCTCTCGTAACAAGTCCATATCTTATGATTTATATATCAAAAGAAGCGTCGTTGGATGCTCTATAATCATGCAAAGTTTCAGCCCCCTTGAATTGTCTGTGAAAAGTTATGACCATTTGAAGTTGACCAACTTTTTCGATTTTCACCCATTTTCAAACCCTCTAGCTCTCTCGTAACAAGTCCATATCTTATGATTTATATATCAAAAGAAGCGTCGTTGGATGCTCTATAATCATGCAAAGTTTCAGCCCCTCTTGAATTGTCTGTGAAAAGTTATGACCATTTGAAGTTGACCAACTTTTTCGATTTTCACCCATTTTCAAACCCTCTAGCTCTCTCGTAACAAGTCCATATCTTATGATTTATATATCAAAAGAAGCGTCGTTGGATGCTTTATAATCATTCAAATTTTCAGGCCAACTTGAATTGTCTGTGAAAAGTTATGACCATTTGAAGTTGACCAACTTTTTCGATTTTCACCCATTTTCAAACCCCTCTAGCTCTCTCGTAACAAGTCCATATCTTATGATTTATATATCAAAAGAAGCGTCGTTGGATGCTCTATAATCATGCAAAGTTTCAGCCCCCTTGAATTGTCTGTGAAAAGTTATGACCATTTGAAGTTGACCAACTTTTTCGATTTTCACCCATTTTCAAACCCCTCTAGCTCTCTCGTAACAAGTCCATATCTTATGATTTATATATCAAAAGAAGCGTCGTTGGATGCTCTATAATCATGCAAAGTTTCAGCCCCCTTGAATTGTCTGTGAAAAGTTATGACCATTTGAAGTTGACCAACTTTTTCGATTTTCACCCATTTTCAAACCCCTCTAGCTCTCTCGTAACAAGTCCATATCTTATGATTTATATATCAAAAGAAGCGTCGTTGGATGCTCTATAATCATGCAAAGTTTCAGCACCCCTTGAATTGTCTGTGAAAAGTTATGACCATTTGAAGTTGACCAACTTTTTCTATTTTCACCCATTTTCAACCCCTCTAGCTCTCTCGTAACAAGTCCATATCTTATGATTTATATATCAAAAGAAGCGTCGTTGGATGCTCTATAATCATGCAAAGTTTCAGCCCCCCTTGAATTGTCTGTGAAAAGTTATGACCATTTGAAGTTGACCAACTTTTTCGATTTTCACCCATTTTCAAACCCCTCTAGCTCTCTCGTAACAAGTCCATATCTTATGATTTATATATCAAAAGAAGCGTCGTTGGATGCTCTATAATCATGCAAAGTTTCAGCCCCCTTGAATTGTCTGTGAAAAGTTATGACCATTTGAAGTTGACCAACTTTTTCGATTTTCACCCATTTTCAAACCCCTCTAGCTCTCTCGTAACAAGTCCATATCTTATGATTTATATATCAAAAGAAGCGTCGTTGGATGCTCTATAATCATGCAAAGTTTCAGGCCCCCTTGAATTGTCTGTGAAAAGTTATGACCATTTGAAGTTGACCAACTTTTTCGATTTTCACCCATTTTCAAACCCCTCTAGCTCTCTCGTAACAAGTCCATATCTTATGATTTATATATCAAAAGAAGCGTCGTTGGATGCTCTATAATCATGCAAAGTTTCAGCCCCCTTGAATTGTCTGTGAAAAGTTATGACCATTTGAAGTTGACCAACTTTTTCGATTTTCACCCATTTTCAAACCCCTCTAGCTCTCTCGTAACAAGTCCATATCTTATGATTTATATATCAAAAGAAGCGTCGTTGGATGCTCTATAATCATGCAAAGTTTCAGCCCCCTTGAATTGTCTGTGAAAAGTTATGACCATTTGAAGTTGACCAACTTTTTCGATTTTCACCCATTTTCAAACCCCTCTAGCTCTCTCGTAACAAGTCCATATCTTATGATTTATATATCAAAAGAAGCGTCGTTGGATGCTCTATAATCATGCAAAGTTTCAGCCCCTCTTGAATTGTCTGTGAAAAGTTATGACCATTTGAAGTTGACCAACTTTTTCGATTTTCACCCATTTTCAAACCCCTCTAGCTCTCTCGTAACAAGTCCATATCTTATGATTTATATATCAAAAGAAGCGTCGTTGGATGCTCTATAATCATGCAAAGTTTCAGCCCCCATTGAATTGTCTGTGAAAAGTTATGACCATTTGAAGTTGACCAACTTTTTCGATTTTCACCCATTTTCAAACCCCTCTAGCTCTCTCGTAACAAGTCCATATCTTATGATTTATATATCAAAAGAAGCGTCGTTGGATGCTCTATAATCATGCAAAGTTTCAGCCCCCTTGAATTGTCTGTGAAAAGTTATGACCATTTGAAGTTGACCAACTTTTTCGATTTTCACCCATTTTCAAACCCCTCTAGCTCTCTCGTAACAAGTCCATATCTTATGATTTATATATCAAAAGAAGCGTCGTTGGATGCTCTATAATCATGCAAAGTTTCAGGCCCCCTTGAATTGTCTGTGAAAAGTTATGACCATTTGAAGTTGACCAACTTTTTCGATTTTCACCCATTTTCAAACCCCTCTAGCTCTCTCGTAACAAGTCCATATCTTATGATTTATATATCAAAAGAAGCGTCGTTGGATGCTCTATAATCATGCAAAGTTTCAGCCCCCTTGAATTGTCTGTGAAAAGTTATGACCATTTGAAGTTGACCAACTTTTTCGATTTTCACCCATTTTCAAACCCCTCTAGCTCTCTCGTAACAAGTCCATATCTTATGATTTATATATCAAAAGAAGCGTCGTTGGATGCTCTATAATCATGCAAAGTTTCAGCCCCCTTGAATTGTCTGTGAAAAGTTATGACCATTTGAAGTTGACCAACTTTTTCGATTTTCACCCATTTTCAAACCCCTCTAGCTCTCTCGTAACAAGTCCATATCTTATGATTTATATATCAAAAGAAGCGTCGTTGGATGCTCTATAATCATGCAAAGTTTCAGCCCCCTTGAATTGTCTGTGAAAAGTTATGACCATTTGAAGTAGACCAACTTTTTCGATTTTCTACGATTTTAAAACCCCTCTAGCTCTCTCGTAACAAGTCCATATATTATTATTTATATATCAAAATAAGCGTCGTTTTTTTATCTATAATCATGCAAATTTTCAGCCCCCCCTTGAATTGTCTGTGAAAAGTTATGACCATTTGAAGTTGACCAACTTTTTCGATTTTCACCCATTTTCAAACCCCTCTAGCTCTCTCGTAACAAGTCCATATCTTATGATTTATATATCAAAAGAAGCGTCGTTGGATGCTCTATAATCATGCAAAGTTTCAGCCCCCTTGAATTGTCTGTGAAAAGTTATGACCATTTGAAGTTGACCAACTTTTTCGATTTTCACCCATTTTCAAACCCCTCTAGCTCTCTCGTAACAAGTCCATATCTTATGATTTATATATCAAAAGAAGCGTCGTTGGATGCTCTATAATCATGCAAAGTTTCAGCCCCCTTGAATTGTCTGTGAAAAGTTATGACCATTTGAAGTTGACCAACTTTTTCGATTTTCACCCATTTTCAAACCCCTCTAGCTCTCTCGTAACAAGTCCATATCTTATGATTTATATATCAAAAGAAGCGTCGTTGGATGCTCTATAATCATGCAAAGTTTCAGCCCCCTTGAATTGTCTGTGAAAAGTTATGACCATTTGAAGTTGACCAACTTTTTCGATTTTCACCCATTTTCAAACCCCTCTAGCTCTCTCGTAACAAGTCCATATCTTATGATTTATATATCAAAAGAAGCGTCGTTGGATGCTCTATAATCATGCAAAGTTTCAGCCCGACTTGAATTGTCTGTGAAAAGTTATGACCATTTGAAGTTGACCAACTTTTTCGATTTTCACCCATTTTCAAACCCCTCTAGCTCTCTCGTAACAAGTCCATATCTTATGATTTATATATCAAAAGAAGCGTCGTTGGATGCTCTATAATCATGCAAAGTTTCAGGCCCCTTGAATTGTCTGTGAAAAGTTATGACCATTTGAAGTTGACCAACTTTTTCGATTTTCACCCATTTTCAAACCCCTCTAGCTCTCTCGTAACAAGTCCATATCTTATGATTTATATATCAAAAGAAGCGTCGTTGGATGCTCTATAATCATGCAAAGTTTCTTCCGACCTTGAATTGTCTGTGAAAAGTTATGACCATTTGAAGTTGACCAACTTTTTCGATTTTCACCCATTTTCAAACCCCTCTAGCTCTCTCGTAACAAGTCCATATCTTATGATTTATATATCAAAAGAAGCGTCGTTGGATGCTCTATAATCATGCAAAGTTTCAGCCCCCTTGAATTGTCTGTGAAAAGTTATGACCATTTGAAGTTGACCAACTTTTTCGATTTTCACCCATTTTCAAACCCCTCTAGCTCTCTCGTAACAAGTCCATATCTTATGATTTATATATCAAAAGAAGCGTCGTTGGATGCTCTATAATCATGCAAAGTTTCAGCCCCCTTGAATTGTCTGTGAAAAGTTATGACCATTTGAAGTTGACCAACTTTTTCGATTTTCACCCATTTTCAAACCCCTCTAGCTCTCTCGTAACAAGTCCATATCTTATGATTTATATATCAAAAGAAGCGTCGTTGGATGCTCTATAATCATGCAAAGTTTCAGCCCCCTTGAATTGTCTGTGAAAAGTTATGACCATTTGAAGTTGACCAACTTTTTCGATTTTCACCCATTTTCAAACCCCTCTAGCTCTCTCGTAACAAGTCCATATCTTATGATTTATATATCAAAAGAAGCGTCGTTGGATGCTCTATAATCATGCAAAGTTTCAGCCCCCTTGAATTGTCTGTGAAAAGTTATGACCATTTGAAGTTGACCAACTTTTTCGATTTTCACCCATTTTCAAACCCCTCTAGCTCTCTCGTAACAAGTCCATATCTTATGATTTATATATCAAAAGAAGCGTCGTTGGATGCTCTATAATCATGCAAAGTTTCAGCCCCCTTGAATTGTCTGTGAAAAGTTATGACCATTTGAAGTTGACCAACTTTTTCGATTTTCACCCATTTTCAAACCCCTCTAGCTCTCTCGTAACAAGTCCATATCTTATGATTTATATATCAAAAGAAGCGTCGTTGGATGCTCTATAATCATGCAAAGTTTCAGGCCCCCTTGAATTGTCTGTGAAAAGTTATGACCATTTGAAGTTGACCAACTTTTTCGATTTTCACCCATTTTCAAACCCCTCTAGCTCTCTCGTAACAAGTCCATATCTTATGATTTATATATCAAAAGAAGCGTCGTTGGATGCTCTATAATCATGCAAAGTTTCAGCCCCCTTGAATTGTCTGTGAAAAGTTATGACCATTTGAAGTTGACCAACTTTTTCGATTTTCACCCATTTTCAAACCCCTCTAGCTCTCTCGTAACAAGTCCATATCTTATGATTTATATATCAAAAGAAGCGTCGTTGGATGCTCTATAATCATGCAAAGTTTCAGCCCCCTTGAATTGTCTGTGAAAAGTTATGACCATTTGAAGTTGACCAACTTTTTCGATTTTCACCCATTTTCAAACCCCTCTAGCTCTCTCGTAACAAGTCCATATCTTATGATTTATATATCAAAAGAAGCGTCGTTGGATGCTCTATAATCATGCAAAGTTTCAGCCCCCTTTGAATTGTCTGTGAAAAGTTATGACCATTTGAAGTTGACCAACTTTTTCGATTTTCACCCATTTTCAAACCCTCTAGCTCTCTCGTAACAAGTCCATATCTTATGATTTATATATCAAAAGAAGCGTCGTTGGATGCTCTATAATCATGCAAAGTTTCAGCCCCTTGAATTGTCTGTGAAAAGTTATGACCATTTGAAGTTGACCAACTTTTTCGATTTTCACCCATTTTCAAACCCCTCTAGCTCTCTCGTAACAAGTCCATATCTTATGATTTATATATCAAAAGAAGCGTCGTTGGATGCTCTATAATCATGCAAAGTTTCAGCCCCCTTGAATTGTCTGTGAAAAGTTATGACCATTTGAAGTTGACCAACTTTTTCGATTTTCACCCATTTTCAAACCCCTCTAGCTCTCTCGTAACAAGTCCATATCTTATGATTTATATATCAAAAGAAGCGTCGTTGGATGCTCTATAATCATGCAAAGTTTCAGCCCCCTTGAATTGTCTGTGAAAAGTTATGACCATTTGAAGTTGACCAACTTTTTCGATTTTCACCCATTTTCAAACCCCTCTAGCTCTCTCGTAACAAGTCCATATCTTATGATTTATATATCAAAAGAAGCGTCGTTGGATGCTCTATAATCATGCAAAGTTTCAGGCCCCCTTGAATTGTCTGTGAAAAGTTATGACCATTTGAAGTTGACCAACTTTTTCGATTTTCACCCATTTTCAAACCCCTCTAGCTCTCTCGTAACAAGTCCATATCTTATGATTTATATATCAAAAGAAGCGTCGTTGGATGCTCTATAATCATGCAAAGTTTCAGGCCCCCTTGAATTGTCTGTGAAAAGTTATGACCATTTGAAGTTGACCAACTTTTTCGATTTTCACCCATTTTCAAACCCCTCTAGCTCTCTCGTAACAAGTCCATATCTTATGATTTATATATCAAAAGAAGCGTCGTTGGATGCTCTATAATCATGCAAAGTTTCAGCCCCCTTGAATTGTCTGTGAAAAGTTATGACCATTTGAAGTTGACCAACTTTTTCGATTTTCACCCATTTTCAAACCCATCTAGCTCTCTCGTAACATGTCCATATCTTATGATTTATATATCAAAAGAAGCGTCGTTGGATGCTATATAATCATGCATAGTTTCAGCCCCCCTTGAATTGTCTGTGAAAAGTTATGACCATTTGAAGTTGACCAACTTTTTCGATTTTCACCCATTTTCAAACCCCTCTAGCTCTCTCGTAACAAGTCCATATCTTATGATTTATATATCAAAAGAAGCGTCGTTGGATGCTCTATAATCATGCAAAGTTTCAGCGACACTTGAATTGTCTGTGAAAAGTTATGACCATTTGAAGTTGACCAACTTTTTCGATTTTCACCCATTTTCAAACCCCTCTAGCTCTCTCGTAACAAGTCCATATCTTATGATTTATATATCAAAAGAAGCGTCGTTGGATGCTCTATAATCATGCAAAGTTTCAGCCCCCTTGAATTGTCTGTGAAAAGTTATGACCATTTGAAGTTGACCAACTTTTTCGATTTTCACCCATTTTCAAACCCCTCTAGCTCTCTCGTAACAAGTCCATATCTTATGATTTATATATCAAAAGAAGCGTCGTTGGATGCTCTATAATCATGCAAAGTTTCAGCCCCCTTGAATTGTCTGTGAAAAGTTATGACCATTTGAAGTTGACCAACTTTTTCGATTTTCACCCATTTTCAAACCCCTCTAGCTCTCTCGTAACAAGTCCATATCTTATGATTTATATATCAAAAGAAGCGTCGTTGGATGCTCTATAATCATGCAAAGTTTCAGCCCCCTTGAATTGTCTGTGAAAAGTTATGACCATTTGAAGTTGACCAACTTTTTCGATTTTCACCCATTTTCAAACCCCTCTAGCTCTCTCGTAACAAGTCCATATCTTATGATTTATATATCAAAAGAAGCGTCGTTGGATGCTCTATAATCATGCAAAGTTTCAGCCCCCTTGAATTGTCTGTGAAAAGTTATGACCATTTGAAGTTGACCAACTTTTTCGATTTTCACCCATTTTCAAACCCCTCTAGCTCTCTCGTAACAAGTCCATATCTTATGATTTATATATCAAAAGAAGCGTCGTTGGATGCTCTATAATCATGCAAAGTTTCAGCCCCCTTGAATTGTCTGTGAAAAGTTATGACCATTTGAAGTTGACCAACTTTTTCGATTTTCACCCATTTTCAAACCCCTCTAGCTCTCTCGTAACAAGTCCATATCTTATGATTTATATATCAAAAGAAGCGTCGTTGGATGCTCTATAATCATGCAAAGTTTCAGCCCCCTTGAATTGTCTGTGAAAAGTTATGACCATTTGAAGTTGACCAACTTTTTCGATTTTCACCCATTTTCAAACCCCTCTAGCTCTCTCGTAACAAGTCCATATCTTATGATTTATATATCAAAAAAAGCGTCGTTGGATGCTCTATAATCATGCAAAGTTTCAGCCCCCCTTGAATTGTCTGTGAAAAGTTATGACCATTTGAAGTTGACCAACTTTTTCGATTTTCACCCATTTTCAAACCCCTCTAGCTCTCTCGTAACAAGTCCATATCTTATGATTTATATATCAAAAGAAGCGTCGTTGGATGCTCTATAATCATGCAAAGTTTCAGCCCCCTTGAATTGTCTGTGAAAAGTTATGACCATTTGAAGTTGACCAACTTTTTCGATTTTCACCCATTTTCAAACCCCTCTAGCTCTCTCGTAACAAGTCCATATCTTATGATTTATATATCAAAAGAAGCGTCGTTGGATGCTCTATAATCATGCAAAGTTTCAGCCCCGATTGAATTGTCTGTGAAAAGTTATGACCATTTGAAGTTGACCAACTTTTTCGATTTTCACCCATTTTCAAACCCCTCTAGCTCTCTCGTAACAAGTCCATATCTTATGATTTATATATCAAAAGAAGCGTCGTTGGATGCTCTATAATCATGCAAAGTTTCAGGCCCCCTTGAATTGTCTGTGAAAAGTTATGACCATTTGAAGTTGACCAACTTTTTCGATTTTCACCCATTTTCAAACCCCTCTAGCTCTCTCGTAACAAGTCCATATCTTATGATTTATATATCAAAAGAAGCGTCGTTGGATGCTCTATAATCATGCAAAGTTTCAGGCCCCCTTGAATTGTCTGTGAAAAGTTATGACCATTTGAAGTTGACCAACTTTTTCGATTTTCACCCATTTTCAAACCCCTCTAGCTCTCTCGTAACAAGTCCATATCTTATGATTTATATATCAAAAGAAGCGTCGTTGGATGCTCTATAATCATGCAAAGTTTCAGCCCCCTTGAATTGTCTGTGAAAAGTTATGACCATTTGAAGTTGACCAACTTTTTCGATTTTCACCCATTTTCAAACCCCTCTAGCTCTCTCGTAACAAGTCCATATCTTATGATTTATATATCAAAAGAAGCGTCGTTGGATGCTCTATAATCATGCAAAGTTTCAGCCCCCTTGAATTGTCTGTGAAAAGTTATGACCATTTGAAGTTGACCAACTTTTTCGATTTTCACCCATTTTCAAACCCTCTAGCTCTCTCGTAACTTGTCCATATCTTATGATTTATATATCAAAAGAAGCGTCGTTGGATGCTATATAATCATGCAAAGTTTCAGCCCCCATGAATTGTCTGTGAAAAGTTATGACCATTTGAAGTTGACCAACTTTTTCGATTTTCACCCATTTTCAAACCCCTCTAGCTCTCTCGTAACAAGTCCATATCTTATGATTTATATATCAAAAGAAGCGTCGTTGGATGCTCTATAATCATGCAAAGTTTCAGCCCCCTTGAATTGTCTGTGAAAAGTTATGACCATTTGAAGTTGACCAACTTTTTCGATTTTCACCCATTTTCAAACCCCTCTAGCTCTCTCGTAACAAGTCCATATCTTATGATTTATATATCAAAAGAAGCGTCGTTGGATGCTCTATAATCATGCAAAGTTTCAGGCCCCCTTGAATTGTCTGTGAAAAGTTATGACCATTTGAAGTTGACCAACTTTTTCGATTTTCACCCATTTTCAAACCCCTCTAGCTCTCTCGTAACAAGTCCATATCTTATGATTTATATATCAAAAGAAGCGTCGTTGGATGCTCTATAATCATGCAAAGTTTCAGCCCCTTGAATTGTCTGTGAAAAGTTATGACCATTTGAAGTTGACCAACTTTTTCGATTTTCACCCATTTTCAAACCCCTCTAGCTCTCTCGTAACAAGTCCATATCTTATGATTTATATATCAAAAGAAGCGTCGTTGGATGCTCTATAATCATGCAAAGTTTCAGCGCCCCTTGAATTGTCTGTGAAAAGTTATGACCATTTGAAGTTGACCAACTTTTTCGATTTTCACCCATTTTCAAACCCCTCTAGCTCTCTCGTAACAAGTCCATATCTTATGATTTATATATCAAAAGAAGCGTCGTTGGATGCTCTATAATCATGCAAAGTTTCAGCCCCACTTGAATTGTCTGTGAAAAGTTATGACCATTTGAAGTTGACCAACTTTTTCGATTTTCACCCATTTTCAAACCCCTCTAGCTCTCTCGTAACAAGTCCATATCTTATGATTTATATATCAAAAGAAGCGTCGTTGGATGCTCTATAATCATGCAAAGTTTCAGCCCCCCTTGAATTGTCTGTGAAAAGTTATGACCATTTGAAGTTGACCAACTTTTTCGATTTTCACCCATTTTCAAACCCCTCTAGCTCTCTCGTAACAAGTCCATATCTTATGATTTATATATCAAAAGAAGCGTCGTTGGATGCTCTATAATCATGCAAAGTTTCAGCCCCCCTTGAATTGTCTGTGAAAAGTTATGACCATTTGAAGTTGACCAACTTTTTTCGATTTTCACCCATTTTCAAACCCCTCTAGCTCTCTCGTAACAAGTCCATATCTTATGATTTATATATCAAAAGAAGCGTCGTTGGATGCTCTATAATCTGTGAAAAGTTATGACCATTTGAAGTTGACCAACTTTTTCGATTTTCACCCATTTTCAAACCCCTCTAGCTCTCTCGTAACAAGTCCATATCTTATGATTTATATATCAAAAGAAGCGTCGTTGGATGCTCTATAATCATGCAAAGTTTCAGCCCCCCTTGAATTGTCTGTGAAAAGTTATGACCATTTGAAGTTGACCAACTTTTTCAATTTTCACCCATTTTCAAACCCCTCTAGCTCTCTCGTAACAAGTCCATATCTTATGATTTATATATCAAAAGAAGCGTCGTTGGATGCTCTATAATCATGCAAAGTTTCAGCCCCCCTTGATTTGTCTGTGAAAAGTTATGACCATTTGAAGTTGACCAACTTTTTCGATTTTCACCCATTTTCAAACCCCTCTAGCATAACAAGTCCATATCTTATGATTTATACTGATCTGATCTTATGAAAGAGCTTTTAAAAGCTCATTAGAGCTTTTGATATAAAGCTTTTTTGAGCTTATTAGAGCTTTCGATAGAAAGCTTTTACGCGTAGTTTCCCCACCCGGGAACCCCCCAGGTTCCCACCTCAACCCCGCCGATTTTTCCCAAGCTTCGCTTGGGAAAAATATTTAGATTGTCACTAAGAAAAGGAAAAAAAAGAAAAAAAAAATTCGAATTTTTTTTTGTTTTTTCCAGCTTCGCTGGAAAAAACAAAAAAAAGTTTGAAAAAAGCTCTCTTAAAAGCTCTCTCTCTCTTAAAAGCTCTCTCTCTTAAAAGCTCTCTCTCTTAAAAGCTCTCTCTTAAAAGCTCTCTCTCTTAAAAGCTCTCTTAAAAGCTCTCTCTCTCTT
>CM047393.1:44709155-44727155 GCA_026123125.1 Chironomus striatipennis | reverse complement strand
CAAAAGAAGCGTCGTTGGTTGCTCTATAATCATGCAAAGTTTCAGTCCCCCTCGACTTATCTGTGAAGAGGTACACCCATTTTAAGATGACCAACTTTTTTCAATTTTTCAATTTTTTACCCATTTTCAAACCCTTCTAGCTCTCTCAAGATTAGTCCATATCTTATGATTTATATATCAAAAGAAGCGTCGTTGGTTGCTCTATAATCATGCAAAGTTTCAGCCCCCCTCGACTTATCTGTGAAGAGGTACACCCATTTTAAGATGACCAACTTTTTTCAATTTTTCAATTTTTTACCCATTTTCAAACCCTTCTAGCTCTCTCAAAATTAGTCAATATATTATGATTTATATATCAAAAGAAGCGTCGTTGGTTGCTCTATAATCATGCAAAGTTTCAGCCTCCCTCGACTTATCTGTGAAGAGGTACACCCATTTTAGGTTGACCAACTTTTTCGATTTTCACCCATTTTCAAACGCTTCTAGCTCTCTCGTAACAAGTCCATATCTTATGATTTATATATCAAAAGAAGCGTCGTTGGATGCTCTATAATCATGCAAAGTTTCAGCCCCCCTCGACTTATCTGTGAAGAGGTACACCCATTTTAAGATGACCAACTTTTTTCAATTTTTCAATTTTTTACCCATTTTCAAACCCCTCTAGCTCTCTTGTAACAAGTCCATATCTTATGATTTATATATCAAAAGAAGCGTCGTTGGATGCTCTATAATCATGCAATGTTTCAGCACCCCTCGACTTATCTGTGAAAAGTTACACCCATTTTAAGATGACCAACTTTTTCAATTTTTCAATTTTTACCCATTTTCAAACCCCTCTAGCTCTCTCGTAACAAGTCCATATCTTATGATTTATATATCAAAAGAAGCGTCGTTGGATGCTCTATAATCATGCAAAGTTTCAGCCCCTCGACTTATCTGTGTGAAAACCAACTTTTTTACCCAATTTTTTCAAACCCATTTTCAAACCTCTAGCTCTCTCATGATTTATATATCTTATATATAAGAAGCGTCGTTTGCTCTATAATCATGCAAAGTTTCAGTTTCCTCAAATTATCTGTGAAGAAGTACACCCATTTTAAGATGACCAACTTTTTTCAATTTTTCATTTTTTTACCCATTTTCAAACCCTTCTAGCTCTCTAAACATTAGTCCATATATTATGATTTATATATCAAAAGAAGCGTCGTTGGTTGCTCTATAATCATGCAAAGTTTCAGCCCCCTTCGACTTATCTGTGAAGAGGTACACCCATTTTAAGATGACTAACTTTTTTCAATTTTTCATTTTTTTACCCATTTTCAAACCCTTCTAGCTCTCTCAACATTAGTCCATATATTATGATTTATATATCAAAAGAAGCGTCGTTGGTTGTTCTATAACCATGCAAAGTTTCAGCCTCTCTCAACTTATCTGTGAAGAGGTACACCCATTTTAAGATGACCAACTTTTTTCAATTTTTCATTTTTTTACCCATTTTCAAACCCTTCTAGCTCTCTCAACATTAGTCCATATATTATGATTTATATATCAAAAGAAGCGTCGTTGGTTGCTCTATAATCATGCAAAGTTTCAGCCCCCTTCGACTTATCTGTGAAGAGGTACACCCATTTTAAGATGACCAACTTTTTTCAATTTTTCAATTTTTTACCCATTTTCAAACCCCTCTAGCTCTCTCAAAATTAGTCGATATATTATGATTTATATATCAAAAGAAGCGTCGTTGGTTGCTCTATAATCATGCAAAGTTTCAGCCCCCCTCGACTTATCTGTGAAGAGGTACACCCATTTTAAGATGACCAACTTTTTTCAATTTTTCAATTTTTTACCCATTTTCAAACCCCTCTAGCTCTCTCAAAATTAGTCGATATATTATGATTTATATATCAAAAGAAGCGTCGTTGGTTGCTCTATAATCATGCAAAGTTTCAGCCCCCCTTGACTTATCTGTGAAGAGGTACACCCATTTTAAGATGACCAACTTTTTTCAATTTTTCAATTTTTTACCCATTTTCAAACCCCTCTAGCTCTCTCAAAATTAGTCGATATATTATGATTTATATATCAAAAGAAGCGTCGTTGGTTGCTCTATAATCATGCAAAGTTTCAGCCCCCCTCGACTTATCTGTGAAGAGGTACACCCATTTTAAGATGACCAACTTTTTTCAATTTTTCAATTTTTTACCCATTTTCAAACCCCTCTAGCTCTCTCAAAATTAGTCGATATATTATGATTTATATATCAAAAGAAGCGTCGTTGGTTGCTCTATAATCATGCAAAGTTTCAGTTTCCTCAAATTATCTGTGAAGAAGTACACCCATTTTAAGATGACCAACTTTTTTCAATTTTTCATTTTTTTACCCATTTTCAAACCCTTCTAGCTCTCTCAACATTAGTCCATATATTATGATTTATATATCAAAAGAAGCGTCGTTGGTTGCTCTATAATCATGCATAGTTTCAGCCCCCCTCGACTTATCTGTGAAGAGGTACACCCATTTTAAGTTGACTAACTTTTTTCAATTTTTCATTTTTTTACCCATTTTCAAACCCTTCTAGCTCTCTCAACATTAGTCCATATATTATGATTTATATATCAAAAGAAGCGTCGTTGGTTGTTCTATAATCATGCAAAGTTTCAGCTCCTTTCGATTTATCTGTGAAGAGGTACACCCATTTTAAAATGACCAACTTTTTTCAATTTTTCATTTTTTTACCCATTTTCAAACCCCTCTAGCTCTCTCAAAATTAGTCGATATATTATGATTTATATATCAAAAGAAGCGTCGTTGGTTGCTCTATAATCATGCAAAGTTTCAGCCCCCCTCGACTTATCTGTGAAGAGGTACACCCATTTTAAGATGACCAACTTTTTTCAATTTTTCAATTTTTTACCCATTTTCAAACCCCTCTAGCTCTCTCAAAATTAGTCGATATATTATGATTTATATATCAAAAGAAGCGTCGTTGGTTGCTCTATAATCATGCAAAGTTTCAGCCCCCTTCAACTTATCTGTGAAGAGGTACACCCATTTTAAGATGACCAACTTTTTTCAATTTTTCAATTTTTTACCCATTTTCAAACCCTTCTAGCTCTCTTAAAATTAGTCCATATATTATGATTTATATATCAAAAGAAGCGTCGTTGGTTGCTCTATAATCATGCAAAGTTTCAGCCCCCTTCAACTTATCTGTGAAGAGGTACACCCATTTTAAGATGACCAACTTTTTTCAATTTTTCAATTTTTTACCCATTTTCAAACCCTTCTAGCTCTCTCAACATTAGTCCATATATTATGATTTATATATCAAAAGAAGCGTCGTTGGTTGCTCTATAATCATGCAAAGTTTCAGCCCCCTTCAACTTATCTGTGAAGAGGTACACCCATTTTAAGATGACCAACTTTTTTCAATTTTTCAATTTTTTACCCATTTTCAAACCCTTCTAGCTCTCTCAACATTAGTCCATATATTATGATTTATATATCAAAAGAAGCGTCGTTGGTTGCTCTATAATCATGCAAAGTTTCAGCCCCCTTCAACTTATCTGTGAAGAGGTACACCCATTTTAAGATGACCAACTTTTTTCAATTTTTCAATTTTTTACCCATTTTCAAACCCTTCTAGCTCTCTCAAAATTAGTCCATATATTATGATTTATATATCAAAAGAAGCATCGTTGGTTGCTCTATAATCATGCAAAGTTTCAGCCCCCCTCGACTTATCTGTGAAGAGGTACACCCATTTTAAGATGACCAACTTTTTTCAATTTTTCAATTTTTTACCCATTTTCAAACCCTTCTAGCTCTCTCAAAATTAGTCCATATATTATGATTTATATATCAAAAGAAGCGTCGTTGGTTGCTCTATAATCATGCAAAGTTTCAGCTCCCCTCGACTTATCTGTGAAGAGGTACACCCATTTTAAGATGACCAACTTTTTTCAATTTTTCATTTTTTTACCCATTTTCAAACCCTTCTAGCTCTCTCAACATTAGTCCATATATTATGATTTATATATCAAAAGAAGCGTCGTTGGTTGCTCTATAATCATGCAAAGTTTCAGCTCCCCTCGACTTATCTGTGAAGAGGTACACCCATTTTAAGATGACCAACTTTTTTCAATTTTTCGATTTTCACCCATTTTCAAACCCCTCTAGCTCTCTTGTAACAAGTCCATATCTTATGATTTATATATCAAAAGAAGCGTCGTTGGTTGCTCTATAATCATGCAAAGTTTCAGCCCCCCTCGACTTATCTGTGAAGAGGTACACCCATTTTAAGATGACCAACTTTTTTCAATTTTTCAATTTTTTACCCATTTTCAAACCCCTCTAGCTCTCTTGTAACAAGTCCATATCTTATGATTTATATATCAAAAGAAGCGTCGTTGGTTGCTCTATAATCATGCAAAGTTTCAGCCCCCCTCGACTTATCTGTGAAGAGGTACACCCATTTTAAGATGACCAACTTTTTCGATTTTCACCCATTTTCAAACCCCTCTAGCTCTCTTGTAACAAGTCCATATCTTATGATTTATATATCAAAAGAAGCGTCGTTGATTGCTCTATAATCATGCAAAGTTTCAGCCCCCCTCGACTTATCTGTGAAGAGGTACACCCATTTTAAGATGACCAACTTTTTTCAATTTTTCAATTTTTTACCCATTTTCAAACCCCTCTAGCTCTCTTGTAACAAGTCCATATCTTATGATTTATATATCAAAAGAAGCGTCGTTGGTTGCTCTATAATCATGCAAAGTTTCAGCCCCCCTCGACTTATCTGTGAAGAGGTACACCCATTTTAAGATGACCAACTTTTTTCAATTTTTCAATTTTTTACCCATTTTCAAACCCTACTAGCTCTCTCTCAAAATTAGTCCATATCTTATGATTTATATATCAAAAGAAGCGTCGTTGGTTGCTCTATAATCATGCAAAGTTTCAGCCCCCCTCGACTTATCTGTGAAGAGGTACACCCATTTTAAGATGACCAACTTTTTTCAATTTTTCAATTTTTTACCCATTTTCAAACCCTTCTAGCTCTCTCAAAATTAGTCCATATATTATGATTTATATATCAAAAGAAGCATCGTTGGTTGCTCTATAATCATGCAAAGTTTCAGCCCCCTTCGACTTATCTGTGAAGAGGTACACCCATTTTAAGATGACCAACTTTTTTCAATTTTTCAATTTTTTACCCATTTTCAAACCCCTCTAGCTCTCTCAAAATTAGTCAATAAATTATGATTTATATATCAAAAGAAGCGTCGTTGGTTGCTCTATAATCATGCAAAGTTTCAGCCCCCTTCGACTTATCTGTGAAGAGGTACACCCATTTTAAGATGACCAACTTTTTTCAATTTTTCAATTTTTTACCCATTTTCAAACCCCTCTAGCTCTCTCAAAATTAGTCGATATATTATGATTTATATATCAAAAGAAGCGTCGTTGGTTGCTCTATAATCATGCAAAGTTTCAGCCCCCCTCGACTTATCTGTGAAGAGGTACACCCATTTTAAGATGACCAACTTTTTTCAATTTTTCAATTTTTTACCCATTTTCAAACCCTTCTAGCTCTCTCAAAATTAGTCCATATATTATGATTTATATATCAAAAGAAGCATCGTTGGTTGCTCTATAATCATGCAAAGTTTCAGCCCCCCTCAACTTATCTGTGAAGAGGTACACCCATTTTAAGATGACCAACTTTTTTCAATTTTTCAATTTTTTACCCATTTTCAAACCCCTCTAGCTCTCTCAAAATTAGTCAATAAATTATGATTTATATATCAAAAGAAGCATCGTTGGTTGCTCTATAATCATGCAAAGTTTCAGCCCCCTTCGACTTATCTGTGAAGAGGTACACCCATTTTAAGATGACCAACTTTTTTCAATTTTTCAATTTTTTACCCATTTTCAAACCCCTCTAGCTCTCTCAAAATTAGTCGATATATTATGATTTATATATCAAAAGAAGCGTCGTTGGTTGCTCTATAATCATGCAAAGTTTCAGCCCCCCTCGACTTATCTGTGAAGAGGTACACCCATTTTAAGATGACCAACTTTTTTCAATTTTTCAATTTTTTACCCATTTTCAAACCCCTCTAGCTCTCTCAAAATTAGTCGATATATTATGATTTATATATCAAAAGAAGCGTCGTTGGTTGCTCTATAATCATGCAAAGTTTCAGCCCCCCTCGACTTATCTGTGAAGAGGTACACCCATTTTAAGATGACCAACTTTTTTCAATTTTTCAATTTTTTACCCATTTTCAAACCCTTCTAGCTCTCTCAAAATTAGTCCATATATTATGATTTATATATCAAAAGAAGCGTCGTTGGTTGCTCTATAATCATGCAAAGTTTCAGCCCCCTTCGACTTATCTGTGAAGAGGTACACCCATTTTAAGATGACCAACTTTTTTCAATTTTTCAATTTTTTACCCATTTTCAAACCCCTCTAGCTCTCTCAAAATTAGTCCATATATTATGATTTATATATCAAAAGAAGCGTCGTTGGTTGTTCTATAATCATGCAAAGTTTCAGCCTCCCTCGACCTATCTGTGAAGAGGTACACCCATTTTAAGATGACCAACTTTTTTCAATTTTTCAATTTTTTACCCATTTTCAAACCCCTCTAGCTCTCTCAACATTAGTCCATATATTATGATTTATATATCAAAAGAAGCGTCGTTGGTTGCTCTATAATCATGCAAAGTTTCAGCCCCCATCAATTTATCTGTGAAGAGGTACACCCATTTTAAGATGACCAACTTTTTTCAATTTTTCATTTTTTTACCCATTTTCAAACCCTTCTAGCTCTCTCAACATTAGTCCATATATTATGATTTATATATCAAAAGAAGCATCGTTGGTTGCTCTATAATCATGCAAAGTTTCAGCCCCCCTCGACTTATCTGTGAAGAGGTACACCCATTTTAAGATGACCAACTTTTTTCAATTTTTCAATTTTTTACCCATTTTCAAACCCTTCTAGCTCTCTCAAAATTAGTCCATATATTATGATTTATATATCAAAAGAAGCATCGTTGGTTGCTCTATAATCATGCAAAGTTTCAGCCCCTTTGACTTATCTGTGAAGAGGTACACCCATTTTAAGATGACCAACTTTTTTCAATTTTTCAATTTTTTACCCATTTTCAAACCCCTCTAGCTCTCTCAAAATTAGTCAATAAATTATGATTTATATATCAAAAGAAGCGTCGTTGGTTGCTCTATAATCATGCAAAGTTTCAGCCCCCTTTGACTTATCTGTGAAGAGGTACACCCATTTTAAGATGACCAACTTTTTTCAATTTTTCATTTTTTTACCCATTTTCAAACCCTTCTAGCTCTCTCAAAATTAGTCCATATATTATGATTTATATATCAAAAGAAGCGTCGTTGGTTGCTCTATAATCATGCAAAGTTTCAGCCCCCCTCAACTTATCTGTGAAGAGGTACACCCATTTTAAGATGACCAACTTTTTTCAATTTTTCAATTTTTTACCCATTTTCAAACCCCTCTAGCTCTCTCAACATTAGTCCATATATTATGATTTATATATCAAAAGAAGCGTCGTTGGTTGCTCTATAATCATGCAAAGTTTCAATCCCCGTTGACTTATCTGTGAAGAGGTACACCCATTTTAAGTTGACCAACTTTTTTCAATTTTTCATTTTTTTACCCATTTTTAAACCCTTCTAGCTCTCTCAACATTAGTCCATATATTATGATTTATATATCAAAAGAAGCGTCGTTGGTTGCTCTATAATCATGCAAAGTTTCAGCCCCCTTCAACTTATCTGTGAAGAGGTACACCCATTTTAAGATGACCAACTTTTTTCAATTTTTCATTTTTTTACCCATTTTCAAACCCTTCTAGCTCTCTTAAAATTAGTCCATATATTATGATTTATATATCAAAAGAAGCGTCGTTGGTTGCTCTATAATCATGCAAAGTTTCAGCCCCCTTCGACTTATCTGTGAAGAAGTACACCTATTTTAAGATGACCAACTTTTTTTAAATTTTTCATTTTTTTACCCATTTTCAAACCCTTCTAGCTCTCTCAACATTAGTCCATATATTATGATTTATATATCAAAAGAAGCGTCGTTGGATGCTCTATAATCATGCAAAGTTTCAGCCTCCTTTGACTTATCTGTGAAGAGGTACACTCATTTTAAGATGACCAACTTTTTTCAATTTTTCATTTTTTTACCCATTTTCAAACCCTTTTAGCTCTCTCAACATTAGTCCATATATTATGATTTATATATCAAAAGAAGCGTCGTTGGTTGCTCTATAATCATGCAAAGTTTCAGCCTCTCTCGACTTATCTGTGAAGAGGTACACCCATTTTAAGATGACCAACTTTTTTCAATTTTTCATTTTTTTACCCATTTTCAAACCCTTCTAGCTCTCTCAACATTAGTCCATATATTATGATTTATATATCAAAAGAAGCGTCGTTGGTTGCTCTATAATCATGCAAAGTTTCAGCCCCCCTCGACTTATCTGTGAAGAGGTACACCCATTTTAAGATGACCAACTTTTTTCAATTTTTCAATTTTTTACCCATTTTCAAACCCCTCTAGCTCTCTCAAAATTAGTCCATATATTATGATTTATATATCAAAAGAAGCGTCGTTGGTTGCTCTATAATCATGCAAAGTTTCAGCCCCCTTCGACTTATCTGTGAAGAGGTACACCCATTTTAAGATGACCAACTTTTTTCAATTTTTCAATTTTTTACCCATTTTCAAACCCCTCTAGCTCTCTCAAAATTAGTCCATATATTATGATTTATATATCAAAAGAAGCGTCGTTGGTTGCTCTATAATCATGCAAAGTTTCAGCCCCCTTCAACTTATCTGTGAAGAGGTACACCCATTTTAAGATGACCAACTTTTTTCAATTTTTCAATTTTTTACCCATTTTCAAACCCCTCTAGCTCTCTCAAAATTAGTCGATATATTATGATTTATATATCAAAAGAAGCGTCGTTGGTTGCTCTATAATCATGCAAAGTTTCAGCCCCCCTCGACTTATCTGTGAAGAGGTACACCCATTTTAAGATGACCAACTTTTTTCAATTTTTCATTTTTTTACCCATTTTCAAACCCTTCTAGCTCTCTCAACATTAGTCCATATATTATGATTTATATATCAAAAGAAGCGTCGTTGGTTGCTCTATAATCATGCAAAGTTTCAGCCCCCTTTGACTTATCTGTGAAGAGGTACACCCATTTTAAGATGACCAACTTTTTTCAATTTTTCATTTTTTTACCCATTTTCAAACCCTTCTAGCTCTCTCAACATTAGTCCATATATTATGATTTATATATCAAAAGAAGCGTCGTTGGTTGCTCTATAATCATGCAAAGTTTCAATCCCCGTTGACTTATCTGTGAAGAGGTACACCCATTTTAAGATGACCAACTTTTTTCAATTTTTCATTTTTTTACCCATTTTCAAACCCTTCTAGCTCTCTCAACATTAGTCCATATATTATGATTTATATATCAAAAGAAGCGTCGTTGGTTGCTCTATAATCATGCAAAGTTTCAGCCCCCCTCGACTTATCTGTGAAGAGGTACACCCATTTTAAGATGACCAACTTTTTTCAATTTTTCATTTTTTTACCCATTTTCAAACCCTTCTAGCTCTCTCAACATTAGTCCATATATTATGATTTATATATCAAAAGAAGCGTCGTTGGTTGCTCTATAATCATGCAAAGTTTCAGCCCCCCTCGACTTATCTGTGAAGAGGTACACCCATTTTAAGATGACCAACTTTTTTCAATTTTTCAATTTTTTACCCATTTTCAAACCCTTCTAGCTCTCTCAAAATTAGTCCATATATTATGATTTATATATCAAAAGAAGCGTCGTTGGTTGCTCTATAATCATGCAAAGTTTCAGCCCCCCTCGACTTATCTGTGAAGAGGTACACCCATTTTAAGATGACCAACTTTTTTCAATTTTTCAATTTTTTACCCATTTTCAAACCCTTCTAGCTCTCTCAAAATTAGTCCATATATTATGATTTATATATCAAAAGAAGCGTCGTTGGTTGCTCTATAATCATGCAAAGTTTCAGCCCCCCTCGACTTATCTGTGAAGAGGTACACCCATTTTAAGATGACCAACTTTTTTCAATTTTTCATTTTTTTACCCATTTTCAAACCCTTCTAGCTCTCTCAACATTAGTCCATATATTATGATTTATATATCAAAAGAAGCGTCGTTGGTTGCTCTATAATCATGCAAAGTTTCAGTTCCCCTTGACTTATCTGTGAAGAGGTACACCCATTTTAAGATGACCAACTTTTTTCAATTTTTCAATTTTTTACCCATTTTCAAACCCTTCTAGCTCTCTCAACATTAGTCCATATATTATGATTTATATATCAAAAGAAGCGTCGTTGGTTGCTCTATAATCATGCAAAGTTTCAGCCCCCTTTGACTTATCTGTGAAGAGGTACACCCATTTTAAGATGACCAACTTTTTTCAATTTTTCAATTTTTTACCCATTTTCAAACCCCTCTAGCTCTCTCAAAATTAGTCGATATATTATGATTTATATATCAAAAGAAGCGTCGTTGGTTGCTCTATAATCATGCAAAGTTTCAGCCCCCCTCGACTTATCTGTGAAGAGGTACACCCATTTTAAGATGACCAACTTTTTTCAATTTTTCAATTTTTTACCCATTTTCAAACCCCTCTAGCTCTCTCAAAATTAGTCGATATATTATGATTTATATATCAAAAGAAGCGTCGTTGGTTGCTCTATAATCATGCAAAGTTTCAGCCCCCCTCGACTTATCTGTGAAGAGGTACACCCATTTTAAGATGACCAACTTTTTTCAATTTTTCAATTTTTTACCCATTTTCAAACCCTTCTAGCTCTCTCAACATTAGTCCATATATTATGATTTATATATCAAAAGAAGCGTCGTTGGTTGCTCTATAATCATGCAAAGTTTCAATCCCCGTTGACTTATCTGTGAAGAGGTACACCCATTTTAAGATGACCAACTTTTTTCAATTTTTCATTTTTTTACCCATTTTCAAACCCTTCTAGCTCTCTCAACATTAGTCCATATATTATGATTTATATATCAAAAGAAGCGTCGTTGGTTGCTCTATAATCATGCAAAGTTTCAATCCCCGTTGACTTATCTGTGAAGAGGTACACCCATTTTAAGTTGACCAACTTTTTTCAATTTTTCATTTTTTTACCCATTTTCAAACCCTTCTAGCTCTCTCAACATTAGTCCATATATTATGATTTATATATCAAAAGAAGCGTCGTTGGTTGCTCTATAATCATGCAAAGTTTCAGCCCCCATCAATTTATCTGTGAAGAGGTACACCCATTTTAAGTTGACCAACTTTTTTCAATTTTTCATTTTTTTACCCATTTTCAAACCCTTCTAGCTCTCTCAACATTAGTCCATATATTATGATTTATATATCAGAAGAAGCGTCGTTGGTTGCTCTATAATCATGCAAAGTTTCAGCCCCCTTCGACTTATCTGTGAAGAGGTACACCCATTTTAAGTTGACCAACTTTTTTCAATTTTTCATTTTTTTACCCATTTTCAAACCCCTCTAGCTCTCTCAAAATTAGTCCATATATTATGATTTATATATCAAAAGAAGCGTCGTTGGTTGTTCTATAATCATGCAAAGTTTCAGCTCCTTTCGATTTATCTGTGAAGAGGTACACCCATTTTAAAATGACCAACTTTTTTCAATTTTTCATTTTTTTACCCATTTTCAAACCCTTTTAGCTCTCTCAACATTAGTCCATATATTATGATTTATATATCAAAAGAAGCGTCGTTGGTTGCTCTATAATCATGCAAAGTTTCAGCCCCCTCAACTTATCTGTGAAGAGGTACACCCATTTTAAGATGACCAACTTTTTTCAATTTTTCAATTTTTTACCCATTTTCAAACCCTTCTAGCTCTCTCAACATTAGTCCATATATTATGATTTATATATCAAAAGAAGCGTCGTTGGTTGCTCTATAATCATGCAAAGTTTCAATCCCCGTTGACTTATCTGTGAAGAGGTACACCCATTTTAAGATGACCAACTTTTTTCAATTTTTCAATTTTTTACCCATTTTCAAACCCCTCTAGCTCTCTAGTAACAAGTCCATATATTATGATTTATATATCAAAAGAAGCGTCGTTGGTTGCTCTATAATCATGCAAAGTTTCAGCCCCCCTCGACTTATCTGTGAAGAGGTACACCCATTTTAAGATGACCAACTTTTTTCAATTTTTCAATTTTTTACCCATTTTCAAACCCCTCTAGCTCTCTTGTAAAAAGTCCATATCTTATGATTTATATATCAAAAGAAGCGTCGTTGGTTGCTCTATAATCATGCAAAGTTTCAGCCCCCCTCGACTTATCTGTGAAGAGGTACACCCATTTTAAGATGACCAACTTTTTTCAATTTTTCAATTTTTTACCCATTTTCAAACCCCTCTAGCTCTCTTGTAACAAGTCCATATCTTATGATTTATATATCAAAAGAAGCGTCGTTGGTTGCTCTATAATCATGCAAAGTTTCAGCCCCCCTCGACTTATCTGTGAAGAGGTACACCCATTTTAAGATGACCAATTTTTCTTTCAATTTTTTCAACTTTTTTCAATTTTTTACCCATTTTCAAACCCTTCTAGCTCTCTCAAAATTAGTCCATATATTATGATTTATATATCAAAAGAAGCATCGTTGGTTGCTCTATAATCATGCAAAGTTTCAGCCCCCCTCGACTTATCTGTGAAGAGGTACACCCATTTTAAGATGACCAACTTTTTTCAATTTTTCAATTTTTTACCCATTTTCAAACCCTTCTAGCTCTCTCAAAATTAGTCCATATATTATGATTTATATATCAAAAGAAGCATCGTTGGTTGCTCTATAATCATGCAAAGTTTCAGCCCCCTTCGACTTATCTGTGAAGAGGTACACCCATTTTAAGATGACCAACTTTTTTCAATTTTTCAATTTTTTACCCATTTTCAAACCCTTCTAGCTCTCTCAAAATTAGTCCATATATTATGATTTATATATCAAAAGAAGCGTCGTTGGTTGCTCTATAATCATGCAAAGTTTCAGCCCCCCTCGACTTATCTGTGAAGAGGTACACCCATTTTAAGATGACCAACTTTTTTCAATTTTTCAATTTTTTACCCATTTTCAAACCCTTCTAGCTCTCTCAAAATTAGTCCATATATTATGATTTATATATCAAAAGAAGCGTCGTTGGTTGCTCTATAATCATGCAAAGTTTCAGCCCCCCTCGACTTATCTGTGAAGAGGTACACCCATTTTAAGATGACCAACTTTTTTCAATTTTTCATTTTTTTACCCATTTTCAAACCCTTCTAGCTCTCTCAACATTAGTCCATATATTATGATTTATATATCAAAAGAAGCGTCGTTGGTTGCTCTATAATCATGCAAAGTTTCAGCCCCCTTCAACTTATCTGTGAAGAGGTACACCCATTTTAAGATGACCAACTTTTTTCAATTTTTCAATTTTTTACCCATTTTCAAACCCCTCTAGCTCTCTCAAAATTAGTCCATATATTATGATTTATATATCAAAAGAAGCATCGTTGGTTGCTCTATAATCATGCAAAGTTTCAGCCCCCTTCGACTTATCTGTGAAGAGGTACACCCATTTTAAGATGACCAACTTTTTTCAATTTTTCAATTTTTTACCCATTTTCAAACCCCTCTAGCTCTCTCAAAATTAGTCGATATATTATGATTTATATATCAAAAGAAGCGTCGTTGGTTGCTCTATAATCATGCAAAGTTTCAGCCCCCCTCAACTTATCTGTGAAGAGGTACACCCATTTTAAGATGACCAACTTTTTTCAATTTTTCAATTTTTTACCCATTTTCAAACCCCTCTAGCTCTCTCAAAATTAGTCGATATATTATGATTTATATATCAAAAGAAGCGTCGTTGGTTGCTCTATAATCATGCAAAGTTTCAGCCCCCTTCGACTTATCTGTGAAGAGGTACACCCATTTTAAGATGACCAACTTTTTTCAATTTTTCAATTTTTTACCCATTTTCAAACCCCTCTAGCTCTCTCAAAATTAGTCGATATATTATGATTTATATATCAAAAGAAGCGTCGTTGGTTGCTCTATAATCATGCAAAGTTTCAGCCCCCCTCGACTTATCTGTGAAGAGGTACACCCATTTTAAGATTACCAACTTTTTTAAATTTTTAAATTTTTTACCCATTTTCAAACCCTTCTAGCTCTCTCAACATTAGTCCATATATTATGATTTATATATCAAAAGAAGCGTCGTTGGTTGCTCTATAATCATGCAAAGTTTCAGCCCCCTTTGACTTATCTGTGAAGAGGTACACCCATTTTAAGATGACCAACTTTTTTCAATTTTTCATTTTTTTACCCATTTTCAAACCCTTCTAGCTCTCTCAACATTAGTCCATATATTATGATTTATATATCAAAAGAAGCGTCGTTGGTTGCTCTATAATCATGCAAAGTTTCAGCCCCCCTCGACTTATCTGTGAAGAGGTACACCCATTTTAAGATGACCAACTTTTTTCAATTTTTCATTTTTTTACCCATTTTCAAACCCCTCTAGCTCTCTCGTAACAAGTCCATATATTATGATTTATATATCAAAAGAAGCGTCGTTGGTTGCTCTATAATCATGCAAAGTTTCAGCCCCCCTCGACTTATCTGTGAAGAGGTACACCCATTTTAAGATGACCAACTTTTTTCAATTTTTCATTTTTTTACCCATTTTCAAACCCTTCTAGCTCTCTCAACATTAGTCCATATATTATGATTTATATATCAAAAAGAAGCGTCGTTGGTTGCTCTATAATCATGCAAAGTTTCAGCTCCCTTTGACTTATCTGTGAAGAGGTACACCCATTTTAAGATGACCAACTTTTTTCAATTTTTCATTTTTTACCCATTTTCAAACCCTTTTAGCTCTCTCAACATTAGTCCATATATTATGATTTATATATCAAAAGAAGCGTCGTTGGTTGCTCTATAATCATGCAAAGTTTCAGCCCCCCTCGACTTATCTGTGAAGAGGTACACCCATTTTAAGATGACCAACTTTTTTCAATTTTTCATTTTTTTACCCATTTTCAAACCCTTCTAGCTCTCTCAACATTAGTCCATATATTATGATTTATATATCAAAAGAAGCGTCGTTGATTGCTCTATAATCATGCAAAGTTTCAGCTCCCCTCAACTTATCTGTGAAGAGGTACACCCATTTTAAGATGACCAACTTTTTTCAATTTTTCATTTTTTTACCCATTTTCAAACCCTTTTAGCTCTCTCAACATTAGTCCATATATTATGATTTATATATCAAAAGAAGCGTCGTTGGTTGCTCTATAATCATGCAAAGTTTCAGCCCCCTTTGACTTATCTGTGAAGAGGTACACCCATTTTAAGATGACCAACTTTTTTCAATTTTTCAATTTTTTACCCATTTTCAAACCCTTCTAGCTCTCTCAAAATTAGTCCATATATTATGATTTATATATCAAAAGAAGCGTCGTTGGTTGCTCTATAATCATGCAAAGTTTCAGCCCCCCTCGACTTATCTGTGAAGAGGTACACCCATTTTAAGATGACCAACTTTTTTCAATTTTTCAATTTTTTACCCATTTTCAAACCCTTCTAGCTCTCTCAAAATTAGTCCATATCTTATGATTTATATATCAAAAGAAGCGTCGTTGATTGCTCTATAATCATGCAAAGTTTCAGCCCCCCTCGACTTATCTGTGAAGAGGTACACCCATTTTAAGATGACCAACTTTTTTCAATTTTTCAATTTTTTACCCATTTTTAAACCCCTCTAGCTCTCTTGTAACAAGTCCATATCTTATGATTTATATATCAAAAGAAGCGTCGTTGATTGCTCTATAATCATGCAAAGTTTCAGCCCCCCTCGACTTATCTGTGAAGAGGTACACCCATTTTAAGATGACCAACTTTTTTCAATTTTTCAATTTTTTACCCATTTTCAAACCCCTCTAGCTCTCTTGTAACAAGTCCATATCTTATGATTTATATATCAAAAGAAGCGTCGTTGGTTGCTCTATAATCATGCAAAGTTTCAGCCCCCCTCGACTTATCTGTGAAGAGGTACACCCATTTTAAGATGACCAACTTTTTTCAATTTTTCAATTTTTACCCATTTTCAAACCCCTCTAGCTCTCTTTAGTCCATATCTTATGATTTATATATCAAAAGAAGCGTCGTTGCTTGCTCTATAATCATGCAAAGTTTCAGCCCCCCTCGACTTATCTGTGAAGAGGTACAACCATTTTAAGATGACCAACTTTTTTCATTTTTTCAATTTTTTACCCATTTTCAAACCCCTCTAGCTCTCTTGTAACAAGTCCATATCTTATGATTTATATATCAAAAGAAGCGTCGTTGGTTGCTCTATAATCATGCAAAGTTTCAGCCCCCCTCGACTTATCTGTGAAGAGGTACACCCATTTTAAGATGACCAACTTTTTTCAATTTTTCAATTTTTTACCCATTTTCAAACCCCTCTAGCTCTCTCAAAATTAGTCCATATATTATGATTTATATATCAAAAGAAGCGTCGTTGGTTGCTCTATAATCATGCAAAGTTTCAGCCCCCCTCGACTTATCTGTGAAGAGGTACACCCATTTTAAGATGACCAACTTTTTTCAATTTTTCAATTTTTTACCCATTTTCAAACCCTTCTAGCTCTCTCAAAATTAGTCAATATATTATGATTTATATATCAAAAGAAGCGTCGTTGGTTGCTCTATAATCATGCAAAGTTTCAGCCCCCCTCGACTTATCTGTGAAGAGGTACACCCATTTTAAGATGACCAACTTTTTTCAATTTTTCAATTTTTTACCCATTTTCAAACCCCTCTAGCTCTCTCAAAATTAGTCAATAAATTATGATTTATATATCAAAAGAAGCATCGTTGGTTGCTCTATAATCATGCAAAGTTTCAGCTCCCCTCGACTTATCTGTGAAGAGGTACACCCATTTTAAGATGACCAACTTTTTTCAATTTTTTACCCATTTTCAAACCCCTCTAGCTCTCTCAAAATTAGTCAATAAATTATGATTTATATATCAAAAGAAGCATCGTTGGTTGCTCTATAATCATGCAAAGTTTCAGCCCCCCTCGACTTATCTGTGAAGAGGTACACCCATTTTAAGATGACCAACTTTTTTCAATTTTTCAATTTTTTACCCATTTTCAAACCCCTCTAGCTCTCTCAAAATTAGTCAATAAATTATGATTTATATATCAAAAGAAGCATCGTTGGTTGCTCTATAATCATGCAAAGTTTCAGCCCCCCTCGACTTATCTGTGAAGAGGTACACCCATTTTAAGATGACCAACTTTTTTCAATTTTTCAATTTTTTACCCATTTTCAAACCCCTCTAGCTCTCTCAAAATTAGTCAATAAATTATGATTTATATATCAAAAGAAGCATCGTTGGTTGCTCTATAATCATGCAAAGTTTCAGCCCCCCTCGACTTATCTGTGAAGAGGTACACCCATTTTAAGATGACCAACTTTTTCGATTTTCACCCATTTTCAAACCCCTCTAGCTCTCTCGTAACAAGTCCATATCTTATGATTTATATATCAAAAGAAGCGTCGTTGGATGCTCTATAATCATGCAAAGTTTCAGCCCCCCTCGACTTATCTGTGAAGAGGTACACCCATTTTAAGATGACCAACTTTTTTCAATTTTTCAATTTTTTACCCATTTTCAAACCCTTCTAGCTCTCTCAAAATTAGTCCATATATTATGATTTATATATCAAAAGAAGCATCGTTGGTTGCTCTATAATCATGCAAAGTTTCAGCCCCCCTCGACTTATCTGTGAAGAGGTACACCCATTTTAAGATGACCAACTT
>CM047393.1:43986199-44014000 GCA_026123125.1 Chironomus striatipennis | reverse complement strand
CAATATACAGCATCCACATCATCAACACACAATTCTTTTTTCTGTTTTATTTCATTTCGGACGAGAGATACTATACTAAGAGCTAGGAATGGAGCGCGGGACGTTCATCAATATTTAATTGCAATTTTCATCACGTTCAAATATCAGTACAATTTTATACAAATTGAAAGCGAAAATGAATGTGATGTATCGGTAGTTTAATGCTTAATGTATATCAAGTAGTTTCACGTAGCACTTAAATTAACGTATCGACTATTCCCACTGTTAAATGAATGAATGAATGAATAGAGTGATGATAAACATTGGACAAGTTGCTGAAAATGAATTTGCCAACAAACACAAACCAAATTGTTGAAATGCTCTTTCATCCTCGTGCGCCTCAATCCGATTAGAGAGCTTCGACTCAGGGAGTAGATACTTATTTCGAATGTGCTCCTCTTCAAACCACATTCAAACCCGAATTGATGAATTAAATGGTGCAAAAAACTAAAACTTTATTGAGTGGAAGGGATTACAATTTTATGAAAATAAAAAGCCACAGTTTTGTGTGCGAAAAAGGAAGTTGAATGGAAGTAAAGGAAAAAGTGTAATTCCACTCTTACACTCGCATGTGTGGAAGCTCAGTAGATTAATTTGAAATGATTGAGTAAGGAAATAAAATTAGATGGTCGTGTACATTGTATAATTAAATCAATGGATTAATAAAATTGAATTAACTTTGTGCTGTTTTATGGATGCTTGGGTGGATGGTCAGGAATTTTAATTTCTAATTTGTTGCTGAATTTTTGTAACAGAAATGTTTTATGGCTTTTACGTAAGCACTCACTTTTAAATGATGTAACAAAATATTTTTTGTATAAAATTCTTTTAAATCCAAAAAGCCACGTTTTGTCACCAAAAGAAAAAATCCTATAAATCTTTAAAATTGATCACATTAACTAAACTATCCTCTTGATTATCCTCCTTTTGTGAGATACGAAAATTCGACTTGATGCAAAAATTATGCGGTAATCAAACGGAATAATTTCATCTATCATCATTTTCTGCCTTTCTATTGAAATAATGACAGAAGAATTGAAGACGATTTGAAGGGAAAGAAAGGGAGAATCGGTTAATTCAAAATATGCAGTATGTGTATGGAAAGGAATAAAGAACGGAGAGAAAGAAAGATGAAAATCATGACTGATCAAATATTCAAAGTTAGCTTATAGTCGAGGCGATAAGTGAGAAAAAGGCAGCAGCTCGTTTGGTGATTCATGAATAATGCAAATCACTTTCATCAAATGGTCTTTTTCTCTCTAGCTTTCTTCCTTTACTTGTAAGGCTATTGATATAGCATTATCGGAGATATATTTCGATTTTCGTTATTTATCGTGTCTAGGGGCGTAAATTTGCCTTCTATTGCTGTATATTATTCCCATCTACTTTCCATTTGATTCTTATTTTTTATATCTTTTATTTTATTTTATTTTATTTTATTTTGAAGGAACTTAGAAGTTCAGCGACTGCTCTCTTTTTCTCTTTAAAATGATCCTCTTATTTATTCTGTCCTTCTTGGTAAATTTTGATAAGATTTTGTTGCTATTTTGTCTGTTGATACTCCAATGTGATCTCATCAAATTTTAATGGTAAATTCTTTTGAACTTTAAGGTGCATGCCTGAAGAGAAGTTTGCGAATATCTATATTTAGTATTCTGTAGACATTCATGTGACCTTTGATATTATTTTATCAAAGTCAATCAAGAATGGATTAGCCTTATAATAAAATATGTTTATGTCTATAAATAATGCAACACAAAGTCACATAATTCGTTAAATTCAGTAAGAAAAAAAGAAGGACTTTTGGAATATTGGATCAACCCACATCAATTCTCATGCATATATACTTGAAAGATGCTAAAAGTTTTAATAAAGACTTTATTGAAAAACAATTCAAACGTCGCTTTCTATTTTCAAAATGATGATCCTCCTACTTCTTTCCGCTAAAAGACCCAATTAAAGTTTTCTTCTTTTTCTTACTCTCAATTTCTTTCTTTTTTTGTTGGACAATAAAGAAAGTTGTAAATGAGAAAAAAACTGCGAATATAAAAAATTGATTATAAATTTTTCTCACGAAATTCATGAAAAACATTTTCTTTTTATTTTTATTTCACTTTTACAGTGTTAGGAATCAAGTGAGAAAGTTGGAGGGGTGGAAATAATTGAGCAAGTTTTAAAAAGAATTTTTTTTCTTTGACGAATTTTCCTTAAGCTCTAAGAAGAGGAATATTGACTCATGCTGCGATTATTTCAAATTTTTTATTTGATTTAACAAGAAGACAAGGTGTTTGGTTTGTGAAACTTAAATGGCTTTAAAAAATTATAGTGCACACCTTCAAGCTTTAATGATTAAAATTATTGGTTAAGATATGAATTTTGCAATCGAAGCTAATTTAGACTGCAAACACACAAATCCTAAGCACAAACTCATTAAATCTTCTATAATCTTTTCATTTGCAGAATTTGAAGAAAATTTTTTATTGATCCTTAATACTAGTATCCAACATTCATCGCTGAAAAGAATTGCCATAAAAATTTTCCAATTCAACAGAAGACTAACATTAATTTTTCCCCCAAAAAACCAATTATTCTCTCCAATGAATCCTTCTATTTATTTATTTTTTGAGCTGCATAAAGGAGGCAGAGGCTTCAAAGAAGAAGTTCATAAAACAGCTCTCAACAGCATCATAAAAATCAAGAAGTAATTAAAATGAAGCAAAAAATCTTTTTTGAATTTTATGACGGTATCGTTAAGAAGTCGCGGATCATTAATTTCACTATCAATGCACACAAATAATAAAGTGAAATGGAGAAAAAATCCATTTATGTGTATTCATGTGAAAATTTATTGCCATTTGAATGTTCCTTTGAGGAAATTTGATTGAAAATAAATTTATTTAGCTTCTTGCTCATTCATGAAGAGGGCTTCCAACCCGAAAAATTCAGCTTATGGATATTATTCTTGGAATCAGATATTGAACTTTTTAATTTTCTGTCTCGAATTATGAGTAGGCATTGTGGCATTTTAATCTTCAAATTGAATTTTAGATTGAACAGCTCGTCAATGATGTAGGACGAAATCAATTCGTGATTCCAAGAAGCCCTATCATGAGACATTCATTCTCATTCTTTTCGACTTTCTTTTATTGTTTAACAAGCGTCAAGTGCTTCATATTTATTGACTAAAATTTCTTCTTTCTTTTTTTTTATATTTCTCAATAAAATACGTCAATGAAAATGACTTTGGGGATTTGTGTATAAGAATGGATGCGAATTTTTTTTATCTCCTTATTTACACACACAAGCATATTCAAAAAGCTTAATGCGATGAAAAGGAGGCAGGAACATTATATTACAAATTTCAAAAAATCAATGGCTAATGAAATGCACATAACGAGTATGAGTAGAAATAAGGGAAGGGTGGAAATGATGTAGGCAATGAAATATCATTGACATTGAGCAGATGATTATGCGAAACTGCTGTTTTTTATCTTCTTACTTAGTAAATTTTAGGTTTGTTGGATTGGTTAATGTTACTTTTGAAATATGACTAAAGTTTTAATAAGAAATTTTGAACTGGAAAATTCAAATTGATTTAGTAATAAAAACCTTCTTTAGTAAGCACATCTTTTAACCACAACTGTAAAGGAATAACAAAATTCATCTATAGCGTCCAAGCACCTTTGTTGTTAAAGCAAGTACATACCAAAAAGATCCATAAAAAATCATCATGCAGGTCAAAAAAGTAATTGAGCTTCCTGCCTTCGGTGACTTTTTTTACCAGTTTTTGTTTTTCTTTTCAGGTTCATGCATGCTAAAAAAGAATATTCATAAAAGCATCATGAAGTGCTCATAAAGCTCCATGTATGGTGAAAAATGAAAATTTATATTCTATTCATGCTTATTTTACTTACATAAACCATCATTAAGATTTACATATATTCTTTTCGCTTGCTTTCCTCCTCACCACATACAACAGATACGCTCTCATGTTTCTTGTTGATCTATGTATGTGTATATGCTTTATATGTCATACATTTTATATGCATAATATTTTTCTCTGTTTCTGTGTTAAAGGTCGAGAAAAGAGAATGTTTATGTATAGCTGAAAAATTGTGGAGTTTTGAAACTGCAACTTTTATACCATTACCACAAGAATGTAGCATGAAAAAGAATGATCTTAATAGGACTAATGTATTTTTTTTTTTTATTCAATTTTATCATGAAAACCAGCTAAAGATTTATAGTTGAATTTTTAAGAAGTCTTTTGAATACTTTTACAATAGTGAAAGGTATTTTGAAAGCTTAGAAGTTGGTAAAAAAAAACTTAAAGCCTTCCTGACAATTTATGAATATTTATTAAGATTCCGTCTCGCAGACAAATACATCAAAATTGAGAACAAAATTCTCGACGCAAAAATGTTACAGGAAATAACATTTCCATTTGCGTCTCTGCCAAAATGTTATGAAATGTGAATAAAATTTCATTTGAATAACAAGAACTCAAGAAACACCTAAAAAGATTTATGGTGAAAGGAAAGGCTTTTTCAAATTGAAATAAATTGCGAAACTTGTAATATAAATAAAAATTCTTATTCTATTTTGTAATCTTCAGTACCTTATAATGCAGGTAAATCTTTTGGATAATTTATGCTAACAAGTAGACATTAACTTTTTAATTGAAGTTTAATATTTCAAATGTTTTATTACGTTGAGAATATTTCGAATATTGAATGAACTTGTTGGAATGCTGACTATATATTAAATATCAATGCTGAAACATTGAAGATTTCTTTATATTTTAGATAAAAATAGAAATGAAGCCGATCATCGACACCTTAGAAGATAAAAATGAAAAAAATAATTCAGATTTTTTCAATTTTTCAAATTTTTGACTAATTTTTTTATTCTTTATTTCTAAAAAGGATTTAAAAACATTTTGAGCTAAAATATTTTGGAAATTTTGAACTTTTTATCAATTTTAAAATTAAAATGTTGTTTTCAATTTTACTCAAATAAAAAAATCAATTCACTAACTTAGCTAGAAATTAACTTGGATAAAAATTCTTTAGAACATTTCAATTCTTCCTGCTCTTTATTTAATAGCATAATATGTAGAACAGTTTTCATGTTCTTCTCTTTTACTTCATAATCAAATAATTCCAACTTTATCACTCCTCTAAATTCAATAAAACTTAAACTTTTATGCTCAGACACTTCATTTGATTTTTTGCTGCTCTTTTTACATATGTTGTATTATGCTTTGTGATTTTTAATACAAAAAGTTTTCAGATCTTTTCGTTCTCCAAACAATGAAGTTATTTGAATATGAGATGATCATAATTGGAGATTCAAAACCTTAACACTTATAATTGTAGAGTTCAACTCAAACTTTGAAGTTTCCGTAACTAAGTTTACAAAAGTAGTAACTCAAATTTTAGGGTGAAAATTCCTAAAATAAAGTTACTGGCTATTTTCTAATTTGGAACTTTTCTTATTTAATAAATTCCGGAATTACATCAAACCCATTAAACTTTTCCTTTCAAATTAACACAAAAATTTCATTACCTACGTCAGGACCAAACGCAAATGAGTCGAATAACATCTTTAAACTAATATCCTAGACGACGCATCCCACCTAGATAACCTCCACTTGTAATGCATCCTCATACTTAGATGCCCAGTAATAGCATCGAAACGGAATAACTTCACTTGGAGAGTAAATCGCTAGATCGGAATTAGATCGAAATTATTTTTATCATTAGACCGTAATAACTTCACTTATGTAAGTCAAGTGAAGTTATTCCGACACAGTGATGGAATAAATTCACTTATAAAATATAAGTGAAGTTATTCCTGAGATTTGTAAGAATTTCAAAAATTGTTCATACACGGTCCAGGAATAACTTCACTTACATTTTGTAAGTGAAGTTATTCCATCGCAGTGTCGGAATAAATTATCAACATTTTATCTTTCGACATTATTCCAATATTGTGCATAGATAAATTTACAAGTGAAATTAATTCGATTTCGTGTAAAACCCAGGATATAATAAATTTCATATTTTTTGACAAAAATATTTTTGAAATTATATTTCTTTAAAACTTTAGTTGGAAAGTCTTTATACGTTAAATTTCATTACTTTATTATTTATATCATTTGTATATATTTATATATTTTATTTAACGACTCTGAAAAATCATAACTTAATTTTTTATATCAGATTTCAGTTAAGTTTAAAATTACCAAATAAATAGTATAATTTACTATGACCATAGACTTTTTTAAGTTAAATATTTGGGCTTATATGGAGATTTATTTATCCCATTTAATATATATCCAATATTCAGGTATGAGAACAACTAGTTCCAAAATTTTAAGATTCAGTTAGGAAAAATAATGAGGAACAGAAACATAAAAATAATTCCAGGTAAAAAAACAAACGGTTTGAAATTCTCAATTTTCAAAACTCTCTCAAAATTATCTTTAATATTTTATTAAAAATAAATGATAATAATAATCCTTTATTTAACAAATTTAAAATGGGTTATAATGATGGCGAAACTACACGAAATAAATTGATATTGACCTAGTCGGTTTTAAATCAACATTAAATGACGGAATAGATAGGTTTGAAGCATAAAGTGATTTTGAAGATTGAGATAACGGTTGAAAAAATTATACAAAAAAAAAGAATTTTTAAATTAAGTAAATTATAAAAAGAAAAAATAAAACTATTATAAGTAACTATTATTTGGTAATTTTAAACTTAACTGAAATCTGATATAAAAAATTAAGTTATGATTTTTTGAGTCATTAAATAAAATATATAAATATATTCAAATTATATTAATAATAAAGTAATGAAATTTAACGTATGAAGACTTTCCAACTAAAGTTTTAAAGAAATATAATTTCAAAAATATTTTTGTCAAAAAATATGAAATTTATTATATCCTGGGTTTTACACGAAATCGGATTAATTTCACTTGTAAATTTATCTATGCACAATATTGGAATAATGTCGAAAGATAAAATGTTGATAATTTATTCCGACACTGCGATGGAATAACTTCACTTACAAAATGTAAGTGAAGTTATTCCTGGACCGTGTATGAACAATTTTTGAAATTCTTACAAATCTCAGGAATAACTTCACTTATATTTTATAAGTGAATTTATTCCATCACTGTGTCGGAATAACTTCACTTGACTTACATAAGTGAAGTTATTACGGTCTAATGATAAAAATAATTTCGATGTTATTCCGAATTTGCGATTCGATGTTATTCCGTTTCGATGCTATTACTGGGCATCCATACTTAGTATTTCATAAATTAAATTATCTCACAGACTTCTTGAAATGAATAAATGAATGAAAAAACTTTTCTACTTAGTTTTTGTTCATGTTCTATCCAAAATTCTTTTTTTTTCTTCCTCACAACATTATTTTCGCATTCTCAATCAGTACAAAATTAATTTAATAAAGCACTAGAAAAACTTCTTTCCTCGCACAATTTTCCTTTTTTTTTCGTCATCCGTACTATATGGAGAGCTGAAATGAAAAATCCGTGAATGCAATTAATGAAGTGTAAAAATGGCAAGCAATTAGAGAAAATGAAAAAGTAGAAGAGAAGATTTTTTTTCAAGGCGCGTAGGAAGGAATTATGGTTAAAAGACTGAAAGAGCAAGAAGAAGGAAAAGGAAAAATAGCAACAATGTAACATTCTAATTGGATATGATTAATTGAGATATGCTGCAGATATAAATTATATATTATATAAATATTATATATATAAATATTATTTTAAATATTAAATATATAAATATTATATATTATATAAATATAAATTATTATATTATATTATGTCGGTGGAAATATTGAAATCTTTTATGCTTGTTGTTTTTGTGTATACTGTGTTGATGAATTACAGAGATTTTGATGTTTCGTTGGTAGACTGATTTTTGAGACTGTGGGTGGAGTGACTTCATATTCTTCTCTGATTTTCGAGATTCTTCTTTAAAAAAATGAATGAAAAACATGCAACATTAAAGTATTTTTGAGAAAAATTATCCCTTCCGTTAAGTGATGTTTCACCATCGATTATTCACCGACGCACACATAAAATAAGAGCTTCAATTAATCTTTAATGAGAATTGGAAGGGGAAATAACAAGAACAATAAAGAAGGATTCAAAATGTCTATATATGTTCATGTGAATAGCTAAGAGAGAGTTGTTAACTAGATTAATGCATTTTTAAGCATCTCTTCATAACACTCTCTCTCCGATGTGATTAATTACGTGGATTTTGAACATTGCTGTGCTTTAACATTCTGTTCATTTACTCGTTATTCTTTCATTTACTGACTGACTGGATATACAATAAATCGCTTTACGTCAGCCACCATTAAGGGTAGAAAATGTAAAAAAGAGGGAAAAAGGAATAAAACGAGCATAAAAAAGTTTAATGTAACAGGCACAAGTCAGGAAAGAGGAAAAAAGAGAAAAAAGTCAATCTTGAATTGCCATTTTTGAAGATGAAAAATGAATTGCTGAACGAAATTTAAATGCCACTAAAAGATTCCTTTTCTATAGAAAAAAGTCACTAAATCCTTATTATCTACAAGTCATTCTCAACATTTCTGTAAAAAAGCATTCCTTAATTCCTTTCAATGACTTCTTCCATTTACAACAGATTTTAACAAGTTGTAGTTTGGTGTGAATTAGTGAACCATAATGGGATCACTTGACCTTATCTAGCACTAGTTATCTTATTTAAATTCCCTTGCTTCCTTACAGTTCTATCAAATACTGCATAACATGAAATTCCACTTCCAAGAACCCTTCAAATGACATAATTTTAATGGTAAAAGCCTGCAGATGAAAAATGTCTTAATTATGAATCATAAAAAAATGTTCAACATCAATGACTTATTCATTCAAAAGGCTGAGATCAAAAAATTATGTCGATACTTCATAAATCCATGATTTTGTAATGATGCTGTAGAATTTATTTTCATCTGCTGTCTGGTTTTCTGAGAATTGAAATGTGGAAAGCCGCAAAATGTATTTGTATTTATTGCATAATTGTGAGAGCTTGTTTAAATGTTCAGAATGCATTAATAAAAATTTTAGTAAGTGATTTAATGGAAAAAAACTTGAAATTTTGAGTATAAATATTGTTGAAAATGCTTGATAAAGATTGATACATTTAAAATTTCTGAGTTCAATTTCCAATGTTTGACTTTTTATTTGCTTGTGCCAATACAAAGTTAAATCTTCGAAAAATCATCATTTGTTATGCATCAAGTGGTTCAGAAATCATAATTCAGTTATTCCCCGTTCACCAAAATATTTTCAATTCATCAAAATTTTCGACATGTAGAATTCGTGTCCCATGTAAAGTACCCACTAATAGCATTTGATTAATTTTTTGTGTCACTTCTTTCATGTCACAATTTTCACAAAATTTGAACGATACGCAAAAGAAAAATAAATTTCCTTCATCAAAAATTCTTAGTGCCTTCTGCACGCTCGCTCTTTTATGTCAAAATAAATGTTCATGACTTTGTAAAAGTAACGTAAAATGTATATACGCGATGATGTTACCATTTTAACGTATAAATTATGAAGCTTGAGGAAAACATTTCTTTTTCCAAGAACTTGAAATTTAATATTATTCATTTAGAAATCTTCCAATTCTCGTCGCTGTTTATCAATCATCCTAGGAAAATTTTTGTGAAGCCTAACAAAATAACATGACATTAGGAACCACTGATATTAAATTACAGTCAATTTAAGAGCGAAAAGTTTAAATGTTTTCTTCCATTGTTGACAGACCTGACATTTCCATGTAAAATTGTATTGTAAGTCAAAAGCCCACAGACATTTCTGTATTTTCGAGCTTTTGTGATGATGATTGAATGAACATTAGCGGCATACAGGGAATGTTTTGACACTTTATTGGATTTTTTTGATGACTTTAAAAGAAATCTTTTGTTCCAAAAATAAATTATTTTCTTCTTGTCTGTATTTGGCTTTCATTTGTACCTTCATATAATAGCTTATAATAAAGGTAGACTTTTAATGAATTTTTAATTCCCTTTCAAGGAAAATTTCCTTTCATCTATTTTTAAAACTTAGGAATTAAGTATCACAAAGATGATGCTTAAAAATTGAAGGAAAAAAGTCTCAAAAAAACTCAATGGATCAGAAAGTTGATTGTCAACCTGAAAAGATACCAAATTAAAAGCAGACTTTCACCAATTCTTCCAATAAAGAAGTCAAAGAAATCCATTTCCATTTCGATTAATGAATCTATCCATTTAATTTAAAGAACAATCAGAAAATCCTTTCCTTTTCAATTCCCTTTCCCTATAGCTTTAACCTTTATCAAATTGTGAGACAGACGGAATGAATAAATTCCTTTCGGCACTTTTCATACAATCCAAAGAAAATCGTTGTTTTATGGACAACAAAAAAGCTGGCATTTCAAAAGATTAGCAAGATAATTAATTTTTAATGGAAATTTAATCCTCATTGAGCTAGAAAATGTTGACAACGAGAAGAGATTTATGACCATTGCGACGGATATTGACATTTTTCATGTTTTTAGATAATTCCATTGAAGTTGAAGAAAGAAAATAAGACACGATTTGAATAGCATTAAGCTTTTCTGACTAAATTAGAAGCTTTAGAACAGAAGATTATTGCGTAAGTAAGCTTCATATTCAAAATCTTCATTTAAAGTGAATTTTCAAGTCTTTATAGCACACAAGCTCAAATAAATAAGAACCTCACTTGACATGCTTTTACTCAGACATCTTCAAAGCTAACATTTTCTAATAAAAACGTGGAAAAAGCTAATGGTTTTTAATTTCAATTTGAAGATCTCATGTAGAGCCTCTTATGAATTTTAATGAAATACTTGTAGCAGCGCATTAAAACTGTTAGTATGCCTGTAAGTGCCAACAGGTTGTCTAATTGATTATCATGCTTACATGCGCTATGTAAACTAAGCAAGTCAGCATTAACTTCCAACTTATGATATGTTTCCCATTTCACTCATAATATTGCTGTCAACATATGCTCCGTATAAAAAGATGTTTATGTGCTTAACGTCAAAGAGATGCGAGCATTTTGATGTTTTTTGTTTCACTGAAAGCACGATTTAATGTACATTTTCACTCATCTTTGAGGTGAGTAGATGAGAATATAAGAAAGCTTGACAACATAAAAGGCATTCAAATCGTATGCAGAATATTTTTTTCTAAAGCCATTGCGATGGAATGTACGAAGCATCAAGTTAAAAGTGAATAATAAGAAAAAGGGTTACAAATGTAAAGAACGAATTTGATGTTGAGAGAATTTCTAAGAGATTATTCGAACCGTAGACTTTTAAGGATTGTCGGAAATTGAAGGATTTTTTCACAGTTCATTATTCAAGAAGAATTTGAGAAATTAGCAGAATTTAAGGAACATTTAACTTCTATATACCTAATCAATGCTAAATGTCATGCTAATGGCTTTTTTACATATTGTTATTTATTTTACAATGCAGGATCATTCAGATCACTTTGTATGTCACAAAAGTGATTCCTTTGAAGTCTTGAGTGCACGGTGTGAATACAGCAAAAATGAACATGAATTGAATATAAATTTTCATTTTTCACATGTGGTTTTATGAAGCACCTTTTTTACTTGTGCTGTTTCATTTTACACTTTCTTGTCATTTCTCAACGTTAGAGGAAGCACTGAGAAAATGTTCGCGATTTTTCCAAACAGAATGAAACTTTAAAAGATGTGTGAGGGTTTAGTTATATATTATTTACTACTTTAAAATATATCCTGGGGTTTAAAAAAAGTTTGACTTAAAGAAATTTAAAGTTTTGTTGAGGAAGTAGATTTAAATTCATGAAAGTATGTAAAATGTCATCAAGTTTTTGAAGTCTTTATTGCTCTGTTTATCACAAAATTGGCCCAAAAAATATAAAACTTTATATTTCCAGGATTTTCAATTTCTTAAAAACTTTCTTTGCATTTTCCTCAAAAGAGCATTTAAAGATATTTTTGTTTAAAAAAATATATTTCAAATTTTTCATTCCTTCAATCATGGCACAAGCTTAACGTAAACATGTAAATTGTGTACTTTGAAGTAAGGTACCTCCAAAATTGGAACAAAAAGAAATTGGTTTGCAAATTGCAAATTACAAGAGAATCAAATCGATACTGAATGCCGTTTTGGCCAAAATAAATTCATTCAAATATTGCAGGAATTTTGATATTTTTACTAGATTCCACTTCCGAAATAAAAAGCCTTTCATATTCACTGCAACGGAATTGACTTCTAAATATTGAACTGGGTCATATTATAATTGATATTGAATGCAAATAAACTCAACCTTTTTGTTGGATATTTATACCATGAACATCAGGTGTAGTATGTAGCAGCATAGAATTCCACTTGCATAGCCACACTTCAAAACTAAAGAGCTTCATTGTTCATCGGTTATGGTTTGCAATTACGGAAAATTGTGAGGCATTATATACTTTAAAGTATTCAGGCATCCTCAAAAATACTTAATGTATATATTGGTTGGTATTGTAGTTTCACATTTCTATTGTTTGAATAAATATTTTCGGTTGTGAACATTTCATTTCGATTCATCTCGCAAAAAAATCTCATCTCTATTTTTCCATCAATTGACTTTAAAGCTCACGCATTCAGCACTTTGTTGCTTTCCAAAAACTAACGGTAAATATTGAAATTTTAACAATGTAGTCATAGACTTCGATTTTCAGACTAAAAAGCCTCTCTTTACTTCATTGAACAACATCACATCGAGGATGTTTAAAAGCTTTTTTGTTCAACAACAATTTTAGGAAATTTCATTCCTCAGCCATAGAAAAGTGATGAACATATGCATGCATATAAGAGTTTTGAAAACGTTATAAAATGAACTAAATAGGTAAAATGTATGTATGTATCAAGTGGCAATATATGCATGAAAACATAAGCTCATTGTTATGTTCTCATTGTATGATTTTGCATAATAATACTAAGCTTTTGTATAGTGAAGGTATGCAAACATAATTTATGCAAAATAGATGTTGAGTGAGAAAATTTAAAAGGAAGAAAGAGAAAAATCTCTCAGCACAAAAGATAGAAACTGATCCATGCATTCATGTAGAAAATTTCGGTCATGCAAACATTGTGAAATTATAATACATTTTATTATAAAGAGGATATGAAAAAGGAAATTTTAAAGAATCGAGGTTGTTTGATTTTGTTTTTTGATGCAACAAAGAAACTTTCAAGTTTTTCGCGCAATTAATTCCTCAAATTATTAAGAATTCAAAATTATTTAATAACAAAATTTCCGCAATTAAATTCAACACAAAATTCAATTAATGTTATTGAAGTGCCCAAATTACCAAATAAGTTTCTAAGCTTCGAAAACAAAAAATTCTCTAAGGCTTAATATTATCAACAAACTTAAGCAAAACATGAGGTTTCTATTCACCTCAAACTTTATTCTAAACATTCATTAATGTTTAATTCAATTCAGTTCTCTAGTGAGAAGCTTTGTTTATGAATACTTAATGTTTAATCTGTTTTCATTGTTCAGCTACAGCTATTTTGGTGAAATAGGATCTAATGTGCTTTGTTATGCTTCATTAGAGAATATTTTAAAGATTTTCTTGGTCTTCACTTCTGTTTATGTCTTTTAATAATAAAATTTAATAAAATTGACATCGCATCTACAAAGGCTGTTGTAATTTTTGAGGTTCCTTGAACTTTTGACATAATTTATTAAAAATGCAATGGGAATTCAATATACAGCATAAAAGAGTACCAAATGATAAAAGTTCAAGGATCGTTAAGAAGGAAATCAATCAAAAAGAAATTCATTTTAAGAAGAACTTCTAAAAAAATCAAAGAATTGAATTTCAAGTTTAAGACTTTTTCAACTAAGACCTTTTTTGATGAACTCAAATGTCAAAGTCCTCAAGAAAAATGGAAAAATCATTAAATACGTTGAAATAATCTTGTAAAAAGTCTGAGTCAAATGCACAAGTTTTGAATGACACTATCCATAGAATATGTAATATCGTTTGGGGATTATTTGCAGGTTATGATGCCTTAAAAAATCCACTTTTGTACATTTATTAAGTGTTAAGTAATATCAGAACAACATTGGCGTACAATTCTTAATCACATTCAAAAAGTGTCATGTCCTTGAGCAAAAAAATTGATTACGACAATTCTTGTCGTCACTAAATTATGCGTGTACATTAAAATAGCTTTTCTCATCGCAAAAGTTTTACATCTTCTTTGTTGATGTTCCTACTGCTGCTCGAAGACATTATGAATTTCTATCGTCATTGTTATTCACAAGCATTAAACGAATACATCTTATTCAATTCCCATCCATTTCAGCTACTTTCACATCTCGTCTATTCTCATTTAATCTTGAAAAATTTATTTTTATAATGTGATGATTATACATAGAAATTGAATGATGATGTTGGATGTTGATGATATGTTTCTCTTTTCAGTTTTTAGCGCATTTTTGAAAACTTGTTTTCAAAAAGGAAGCTCAATCATGCACTTTGATCGGTCGTTCGGTCGTTCGGTCGTTCGGTCGTTCGGTCGTTCGGTCGTTCGGTCGTTCGGGTCCCAATTATCTCTTGATCTAGACTTCGTAGCAAACTCGGAATTGTTTTAATAGCTTCATTGAATGTTTTTATTCCCGCCATTTATATTGAAAAGTCAAAAAACACTCATTAAATAGCTTAATTCATCGATTTTATATTTCAAAAAAAAATATGTAAACAATGCAGGGCAAAGCTATGCTGATGATAACTTTGAATTTTTTCTAACCGTTAAAAAATTTGAAATTTTTTTGACCGTTATTTCGGATTAAATTTTTTTCTTTTATACACCTTAATTAATTAACATTTAATTTTTTCATACAAATAAGTGCGTTTAGAAATTTGAAAAATAATGGATGTGTTCAGAAATTTAAATTTTTCGCTAATGGAAAATTTTGAATTTCAAAAAACCGGTAAATCGTAAAACTATTATTTGCATTGAACATTATAAAGATCAATTTTAAAGGAATTTTGATCTTTAGTTTTAAACCTATTATTGAAATGCATTATGATTAAAAAAACAGCAATAGAGTTTTAAAACTCGACATTCTTTTCTATTTAATCAATTGCTAATCGCTGCGTCAAAAATGCGCTGAAGTCCCTCGATATAAACGAGGACTTTTGTAATTTTTTATGTGTTGTATCACTAAAGATTCTATACAATGTCATGACACATTCCCGACAATTTAAAAACGTGATTTATGCTTTACGATTATCTCGCAGGAAGTTTCTCCTTTGTTCGTCATCGTCGCGTTCATTTCAACTTTTATTTTTACTCCATCCTTTCTGCATTGTTTGCATGTCATAGTCTAACATCACTCATTCATGTTTATGTATGTTTCAACATATTTTGTGTGTTACTTATAATTTACCCACTTAACATTTCTATTAGATTCCATTATTCATTAGTGATTTATGCTAGTATGTGTTATTTATTGCATCCTCGTCATACACTTACTTCCATCTGAAAAACTATTTTAATTTTTGCAAATTCTTTAAAATTGTTCAAGTATGAAAATTTTCTTCTTGAAGCTAAAGTCACTCATGAGTGAAAATTGTCGTGTTGGGATGTCTATATGAATTTGACTTTATTCTAGGGACTTACGACAGCATTATTGATATTAGACATGAAATTTTTGGAACCAGTCATCTCGTGTCATTGCCAACTGAAACCCCCAATATACATAATTAGACAGGACTTTAATTTCCATCAAACTTTCATGCCACCCATATATCCACCCTACAAAATTGATTGACGGAAGGTTATTCAGGTATAAAAAATATTTCAACAACTTCCTCATACATTTTACAACAACACTTGTCTGACATTCACATCATGTCTTCAAATGAATGCATTATTCACTTCACATTGCCTGCATATTATGAACATGCATGTCTAAGGAATTTTAAAGCCATATGCCTTTTCTCAACATTTTATGCATAGCTATGCAGATTCATTATATTGCATGTAGCATAAATGCATCATTAAATTGATTTCCCATCTCTCTTTCTCTATCTCTATCATTTTCAGGCAGAAACAATAACTTTTCGTATACGTATTGTGGCAATTAAGACAAATAGAAATTCATGTTAATGATCACATGCATGCGAATGTATGTATCGAAGAAATAAATTAAATTTAAAGTTCAATTAAATGCACATTGTGTGATTGAAAGGAGGAGATGATTATATAGGTGGAAAGGTTAAATTTGCAAATTTTGTTGTCGTTTGATGATCCTTGAGAAATGTTAATGAGCTGCACTGAATGAAACAAAAGACAAATTTCCATGTTAAATGCTGCTAAGTGATTCAATTTTATGATGTGAAACAGGTTGGTTTTTGGTTTTAGCAATTAAATTATATGCGGAAGATAGTGCAGGCTGTGCAGTTAGACAGGAAATTAATACGTTGGCAAAAGTTGGGGATATCATTATGAAAATGTTCATTTATTAGTATCACAAGTTGGAATGTCAAAAATGCGCATTTGACAATAGAATCGAAGACTTTCACAGTCAGACAACAAACTGAGCATGAAAAGCACTCGATACCAGTAGAAACTACACACAAAAATTATCACGTCAAGTCTTTATTTTATTTTGTCAGCATGAAACTTTATCTTTAGCATTAATTAGTCTATAATACATTTTCATAAAAGAAATAACTTTCATGTGAATAAATTATCTCATTTGAAGCCATAAGAGTGACACTTTAAAGAATTCCTTCATCCTCCAAAATTCCTCTGAGGATTCTTATTTCATTCTTTAATTCTTTAATTTCTTCATCATGAGAAATTTTAAATTTCTGAAAACTTTTCTTAAGACTATTAAGCTCATCTTCAAGTCTTGTATTTTTATCGATTTTTTCTTCGGCCTTCTGTACATTCAAGTTGACAAGAAGTGGGGGATGTTTGTCTTGGGCTTTTACTAATTGATATGTACTTAATTCTACAGATCCTTTTATGTTTGTGAAAATCATATCGAGAACTTTATCGTCCTTATTATGTATTCTATTAATTTGTTTAAGTCCTTTTGTACATTTGTCCATTACGTCCAATTTTGTTCCTCTCTTCTTATTTGCAATGATTCTTGCCTTATACTGTCTATAGTCATCGAAATTGAAATCACCAACAATTAAAAATCTCTCTGATTTAAAATTGTCAAAATTTGCTTTGAGTTTCATAAAAAATTGCTCAAATAATTCCTTTCTACATTGAGGACGAAGATAGACAATGCAAAGATGTAAATTCTCGCCATTTGTCAAGTTGATTGTCAACCAGAGATCTTCAACTTCTTCTTTGTTGTCAACGCCGGATGAAAAATCATCGCAAATTTTCACACTTTTGATTGTAGAACTTTTTGGGTAGGCAAGGAGCAACCCACCACCATAACCTCGTAAAGCATCCTCTTGTCGATCTTTTCTTATTACAATGAAATCATTGTCAAATATCTCCGCTGTGTCAATTTCCCTATCGAAATTTGTTTCCACAAAGACAATCAAATTGATTGATTCGCAATTTTTCAATGACTTTTTCAATTGCTCCTGTTTATAGGCAGTCCGCAAGCCCTCAACATTTTGGTAATATATCTTTATATTTTGTTGATATTCTGATTCATGCGCCATCTGGATTTGAAGTTTTTTTTTTGAGAGAATAAAAATTATTAGTGACGTTGATGTGTTTTTGTACAATCACAGATATGAAGCATGTGCTCTGTGTTGCGTAAGTGTAAGTATAAAAATACATCGGAATTGTTTGTTGTGGTTGTAAAATTTAAGAGTGTTCGAATATTTCTAATTATTTTAAAGAAATTGTGAATCATAAAAAATTTCAGTTTCATCTTGCTTTATAGTTCTATAACTAGTATATTCAATATTTTTGAAATTATATAAATTTGAAAAGTTTCCACCAAAAATATTTGATTTATAAAATTCACAATTTAATTTCAGCATAAAAAAAATATTTTAAAACCACATAAATAAATCCGATTACTGAAATTTTGATGTTCATTAAATTTAAACAAAATAATTACTTTGATGATTCCACTTTTTAAAGTACTTTTTAATCCACACTCACAATCTGTTAAAATTCCGGTTTAATTGTCAAGTAAACAAATCACTTTGAAACACAAAATATGACTGACGCGAGAATGTATAAAATATAGCAGAGAGAATTATCAAAAAAAAGTTATCTTTGTGTGCATGTTCTTACAATAGATGTAAATGTATTAGATTGCTGCTTTACAAATTTCACAATAATTGAAAATTCAACAAGTTTATAATTTTTTGATGAATCAAATTAAAAATCGATTGCAAGTAATTTTTGGGAAAAAAAATTCAACCCTTTTTAAATTCAAAACTTGTAAAATCTTTAAAGCTTGAAGAAAATTTTCAAAAATTTAAACAAAATGCAAAGAATGCAAATAAGATCACATAACTTTCCATAACAGTAAATGACATAAACAACATTGAAATTATCTCAAAATCAAGTCTAGTGCTTATAAAATTAGTGCATATACATAAACAAGACAAGACAAGAGAACTGAAATACAATTACGAATAACTTTTCCCTTCATTTTCACTCATTTCCGAAATTACTTACAAGAAAACAAGAAAACATGCTTATCATCTGCAGAGACTGTAAGTCTATAACAAAAGTTTTACTTGTAGAGCAAGAAGCAATAAATTTATGAATATCGGATTGATTCATTGTCAGATACAAGGCATAGAAAAAAGAACCGACTTTTTTCGATAAAACTAAAGCCTTTGGGAAATTTTAGATTGTAATTAAAGTTGAGTTTCTGCTGGTTCCTCTGTTTTTTTTGTGGTTGCAAAATTTAATTTCATGATACGCAGAAAAGATGTTCGCGTAATATTAAAAGATGACGGGGCACAAAAAAATTTTCCTGCCTTCCCGAACTTCTTTTTTTGTCCCACACTTTTTGTCTGATAAAAACTTACGTCTTTGAAGGCATGAAGCAGCGTCGGAAACGTTTGATTTTTTCCTCTCTCTTGTATCTTTTTTTAGATTTTTCCATTTTCCATCCTTTCTTCTCCTTTTTAAGTCTTTATCAAAATTTACTGCAATTTATTTTACGATAACAATCAGAAATGGCTCTTAATGAACATCTTACCCTTTTTTGTGTGTGTGTCTGATTCTTCTTTCTCTTCATCTTTGAACGATCCTTTATGGTCACCACATTAGAGGAGAAAATGGGGATTTTTTTTTATCAACTTTTCACATCATTTTATAGACAAAAATTGAGAAGTTTACATTCTTATTATCCAAAATTTGTCTGTCTGATCAACAACATTTATATTGCAACAACTAGACTTTATGATTGACTACATATTACAAAATTTTTAAATTTTGAATTTTCCATGTGCTTCTTCATCTATAAAGTCATTATATCTTTTATACTTTTCCTTTGCGTGGGCTTTAAATGTTCTACATTTTCATTTGCATAGATTGAATGAATGAAGGCGGAGGGTCTTTATCCTTATATTTTCTGTGGCAAAACAATGGACATCACTTTATCAACAAAAAAATGAGTGAAATGAGAATATTAAGAATAGAACTAGGAAAGCAAAAAAGAGAAAATAATGAAGATGTAAGTTGGACTACAAAAAAAGCTGAATGAACAAAGGAATAATTAAGACATGGAAATGAAAAGAAGTGTAATTTTGAAAACTATTGCTAATTTTGTGGTCTAGGGCCAAGCATATTATAAAGGGAATCTTCTTGGATGTTTATAGAAAATGCTACAAAGAAAAAATTGTTCAACTGGCTTTCAGAAAAAGTTTAAAGCTTTTAAAATAAAATAATGGATGTTATTGTATGAGATTTATTGTAAAAGTTAGACATTAACAAAAATTAGCAGGTTTTAAAATCCAAGCGTTGGAAGTTTTTGTGTTTTATGAAACATCAATAAATACGTAAAACCTTTAAATTTTTGATCTTTATCAATGATATTCCCTGCGATATTCACAACTAAAAAATTAAATCTTAAATTGTTTAAAATATAAAGCAATATAATGAATCTCCAACCGATTCCACAGAAGCCAATAAATCACATTTTTATGTGAGTTGAAAATAAGATGAAGAATCTATTGAGATTTGAACTTATCTTGGCATATCAACATTAATTAATAGCAGAGTAAAATGAAAATTAGGAAGCAAAAGTTCCTTTTTGGACATTTTTAATTCAATGAAGTTCTAATTAACTTTATCAAATGAAAGGAAATAAATGAGAGAAAGATGCTGAATAAGATAGAATTGAATAGAAAAAAAACAACAAAAACAACGAAAAATAAAAGTTTGTTAACAAAATTAAGTTTTCGGAATAAAATACAATAGGAATAGAAACGAGATATAAATTAAGAAAAAAGCCTTGTATTGAGGCAGAAAATAAAAGTTGTGTAGTTTTATAAATCATAGAAATGATGGAAGCAACATTCCTTGTTATTAATTCATTATAAAACTTCCACAGATCCCCCCATCTGTTAATATTATTACCATCGACTGCTTTACTGTTTCAATTTAAATGGAAATTTATGCGATGTGATGAGTGGAATAGATTAAAGAGGATTTAAATTAAAAAATTTATAAAGGTGAAATGAACACAGGTAAAAAACATATAAATGAAAATGTAGATAGAGGATGACTATGATGTAGTGGAGCACTCGTGATTAATTGATTCATTCAAGGACTGACATTAACTTCAGACACGATGAACAAGATGTAAAAAGGGCATCGAGGATGGTAATTGAAGCTTTTATCATTAATTTATCTATGAGGATTTTTATTTTTATTTAGTTCCAAGCCAAGTTATCAGTGATGGATTTAAGGTTCAATAACCAATGAAAAATTTAAACAAAAGTGAAATTTAGAATTAAATCAGTATTAACTCAAAATTAATTGCATTTCATCGTAGAATGTTGGATGTTCACAAATCATTGAACGCTACCAAGTTTCCTCAAACCGTTTCAGCTTAAGTAAATATTGGAAAGCACTATGTAACAATGTAAAATTTAATATGCATAAACCAATATTGAAAGCTCTTAAAAATTACTTCCATTCAAGCTGTGTAAGTTACAGTTTTAATTGCTTTTAATGAGCGTCAGATGCACTTGTGTGTAACCTATGCGCACGTTATTCTAAAGTTTATTAGTTATGAAATTTAATTACTTTTTCCTTCTGTTTATTAAAAAAGTTTCACTTTAATTTGCTTTTATGCTCGCAATTAAGTAGATTCAATCAATGAGTTTTTTAGTTTTCAATTTAATAGTTTAAGTTTCTTGTGTAACTTACCTTATTAAATAATTTTTCAAGACCGACTTCATCATTGCAATGCTTTTATAGTTAGCAAAATTTAATCGTTAGAAATTGAAGTGAATTTCAAGGAAAAAGAAACGTTTACTGCGATTAAAATATAAATTTCTTCTAATCTGAAAGAATGATCTAATTATTGTGCTGAAAATGAGGCATTCAATCTGAAAAATCAATTTTAGTTTGTACAGGAAACAAATAAGTTTTGTTCATAGATTCTATCGTATCTTATCTTTATTAATTTTCTTCTATCAACTTTTGATAAAACAAAGAATTAAAATGTCTGCTATAATATTGTTTTAAATAAATGGATCGACCCGACTACCGACACTTCGAAATTTGTCAGTTAAATACAACTAAAAATTTGAAAATAAAAATTGTGAATGTGTTGGTAAATTTGTTCACAAATTTTTATTTTCAAAATAATTTGTCGATTAAAGCTTTTTAATATTCGCTTTATTGATTATGTGATAGAAAAATCGCTAAAGAATGCAATTTATATGATAAATTAAGATCCAGAAAGGAAAAATCCAAAAAAAATTTGATTTTTAAAATCTTTGTTTGTTTACAAAATTTTTGTTTATATTTAATTTCGAAGTTTTTCGAAATTAATTTCGAAAAACTTCGAAATGAAGTGACGGTAGTCGGGGATCGACTAGTTTTTACAAAAGGTCATTGTCTGGATTATTTTTTAAATGAATGAACGGAATTAAAATAAAAATTTCAATATGATTGTTATCAGTTTGTTCTTGCTATTAAAAGTAATTTCAACGAATTTAAAAGACAATAACAGCATCAGTTCCCTGAAAACATCGTTAAATTCTCAAAATATTAAATTTTTATTTTCAACTTTTCTTTGTGAAAATTCAATTTACAACAAAATACAATTTTGATTTCTGAAGTGGAAAATGAGTAAGGATGAGAAAAGTCGAGTAAAAAATCAAGACGAAGAAAAGTTTAAGCTGTAGTATTGTAGATTCGTGTGAAAATAAAAAGCAGTGGAGTAAGAAGCTTTAAGAAAAACGATGAAAAAAGTTAAAGAAAAGCGAAAATGAAACAAAACGGTAATAAATAACAACAAAATCTATGATTTATTTTCCATTTTTCTTCGGCTTGAAGAAATTTCTCTTGTGTACTTTTGTTTGCCAACCACAATGCTGTGTTTGAACTTTTTTGATTCAATATTTAAGGTATATTGCTTCAGTTTGTCTGCTGGATGTTATATTATGATGGACTCAATTTGTAAGTTATGCCGAAATTATCACTATATTGATTGGTTTGATGTTTTATAGATTTACTGAACCTGAAAAATAAGATTGCTTACAAACTATGTTACGCCGCTTCCACATATCACAACTAAATTCCAACTTGCTGTCCTGAAAATTTATATGATATCCAGCTTCCTCCAACGCGTAGAAATACATTCTCAAGAGAATTACACTCATGTTATAAATACAGACAGAGAAGCTTAAAAAAATGAATTTTCACCAAATAGAATTTTTCCTGAAAAGAATTAAAATCAAAATAAAATTGTCTTTCTGTTATCATTTTCTTTCTGTTCTTTATTTCCTCATATTCATAATTTTCAATTGATCCTGACTTTACGCAACTTCTCTTTTTGACAAACTTTTTCTTTTCTTTTATTTCTCTTAAAAATTAAGCTTTAAATTTTTTTTTCTTATCTTTTAAAAAATTTTCTTCTTCCAATGTTCAAAAAAGCTTCTTAAAGATTCCAGGCTGACTGAGATAATAAGGATTAGAGGAATTGGATTTTATGATTTTAAAAAATTAAATTTCAATTCATGGTTTAGATCTCATCAGAAAATGGAATCGAATAAGCTTTCTTGATAATCAATCTTTATTCTATACAATTTTATAGATTGAAGTCATTTTATCAGCAAATTCTAATTTGATGTACTGTTAAAATTCTTCTATCCATAAGCAATTTTATTATTTTTCCATTTACTAATTTTAATTGATTTCATATTTCTTCAACTTTTGAAAAATTTTGATTTAATTCCTATACATTCTCATTGAAGTGAATTTCTTAATTCAAATTCTTATTATTATCTTTATGCTGAAAATCGTGTTTTTTATGCATTGGGGTTGATTTTAAGATAAAGAAATCAAAATTTCCAGCTCTAATTCTCATGGCAATTCATTTAATATTTATGTTTTCAACATCGCAATTTTCATTTTCCAACATTTATGTTTTTTCATCTCTGATGCATAAAATTGTTCATTTAATATTTTTTCAACGAGTGGACGAGAAAATCTAATTTAGTGTTTATTATTGCAATAATAAAATATCCAAAATGAATCAAATATTAATTGAGCGTAGAGAATAATTTTTTGTTGAAATTAAAAATTGATAGAGAAATAATGAATAAATTTATGTTGGTTTTATGATAATTAGCATGACTAAATCCAATTTTATATTTTTATATAATTTAGAAAACTTCATTTCTGCTAATGAAAATATTGAAAAAATTAAATAGCAATTCTGAATTTTGATAAAATGATTTGAAGATTTTCTATTTGTTATTAATTTGCTAAGTTTTAATTGAAATCTCTTGATAATTTTGGAATAAATTAACAGAATTGATTGAAAATTAATGAATAATTGAAAATTGACAATTATGTCTCTGTTTGTTGAATAATTAAAAGGATTCAACTGAATTGTAACTCAAAACTAGAAATTGATTTGTAGTTGAAAAACTTTTTTGTATGAAATTTCAATTTTCAAAATTGAATTTTTTCTATCAAAATTTGTCATTAAACTTTTAATTCATTCCTTCATTTTTTTTTTTTTGTTAAATATTAGGAATTAAAACTATCTCTCTGAAAGCAAACAAATTGAATTGCTTATTAAAACTACTGAAAAATTCTCAACTCATGAAAAATGAATTTATCGTCAAAAAAGATGAAAAAACAATTTTTCTTCCTTTATCTATGAGAATTTGCTCTTTCTATGTTTTTTTTGCATATTAAATTTTTTCGTCCCAAAATAATACTGAAAATAAGCATCATGCTGCAGCAATCTACGAATATATAAATGTTCATAAACTGCTGTGCAATCCTCATCCGATCTAATTAAAACTTTTTTTTCACAACTCCTATTTGCATGGTTGATGGATGAAGAAAAATGAACTGCTGACAACATCGACTCTTCAACTCTTCTACATAAAATTAATGTTTTGTCTTCTATCTCTCATATTTTTGAGAGGGACAGGAATCCATCATCCATTCGGTGTGGTTTTAATGAAATGCAAATGACAAATGTTTTTTTTACACAATTTTTTTATACTTCTTATTTACATAATTATTTTCTGAAAAATAAGAGAATTTTATATAGATTTATGTCCAGTTCTGTTTGACATCTCTATTACCATTAACTCCTCCTACTGACTGTTTTTTATTTATTTCTCACTTCAATATATGATGGTAAAATTCACTAACTATCTTGAATTTACAAACATAAAAATCCACATCGAGAGGAGTGCACAAACAACATAAATTCTTTTCTCGCAGGAACTTTTGACTGCATGACCTTTGCTGAATGATGTCACTGTAAGGCGAAATGATGGAGATGAAGGGTAGCAATAATATTGTTGCAGTAAATGTATTGAAAATAGAATAAAGAAAGGGAAAATTATTATTATTAAAAAGTAAATAGGTAAACAAGTGTTGTAATGTGTATTTTGAATTTAAAGCGCATTTACGACTTCATTGATAAATACTTTTTAAATTTGATTTTCGACTAAGAAGTTTATAATTCGAATGTACAAAATTTTCATCCAGTCAACCAAGATGACAAATGTTTGCAAACAAATTATCGTTGACTAACAAATTCATAAAAGAAATTTCTTTCTTTGTGACTTGAAATTGAATTTGAATTAAACAAGAATCCTTTTCTACTTACGGTCGGTATTCTTTTCATCCTTTTTATTTTTTATTGAACTTTTTTTTAATGAAGGATGAATGAATGAAAAGCACTTTGGGGAGAATATTGAAGTCAATTGTAACAATATGACGATTTTTATGTATATTCACAGCTATATATGAACTTCATTTTTTATCCACAGTTATGAATGCTTACTCATTCTTTTATTGCTCCCTACAGCGTGGTTTTATTTCAGTTTAAAAAATGATTTTTTTTGCTGAGTTTGGTGGATGAGAATTTGTTACAATGTATGTTTGGAATTGATCGTATATGTTGTAAATTCTTTGGATAATCTTTTTTTGCATAAGTGGACGTCTATAAATCATTGAGGACATATGAAAGTAATATTCAAATAAAATTAGTTCACGGGATATAAAAATAGAATCTGTATCGTTTCGAACTGTGCCAGATTCCACGAAAACTATTAAAAGATCAATGGTTAAATTGCAATTAAACAAATTATTACAGCAATTAAAAATCTACCAAGAAGTCATTAAATTCATAAATATCCATTCATTCATTGTATCATAAAGCCATTAAAGCCATTAAATCCTTAAATTCACAACATAAAAACAAGTCCTCTTTTGTGCTTATTAATCATAAATTTCAATCATAAATTTTTAATTACGAGAAAATCGTTGCCATTATAATTGGAATCATTATCATCACCTCCTTTTTTTCTCGCCAACCACACTAATGGTGATCATTAGAAATCGTGAATTTAAAGTGATGGGAAAAAACGGCAAGTAACGATGAAGGAAATAATGAAGAAAGGAGGAAAAATCCTACAATAGAATGATAATGTATACTCATAACAAGCAAAAAGACTGAGGAAAAAAAGAGATTAAAAAGGAAAGTAAAGTAAAAGTGTCTCATTTAGATAACGCTGACTTCTTTCTCTCCTTTCTGTAATTAATTTCATTGCTTTTGTCTGCATTTGACTTGAATCAAATCTCTACGAAAATAAAATAAAGGAAAAGAGAAATGAAATAAAATAAAAGCAGAGCTACTGGAGATAACAATCTCTCCATGAGATCATACACAAAAAAAAATGTTGGGAAAAAATAGCTGAAAGGGGCGACACTTTAAAAAATATATACACAAAAAGTTTTCTGTTCACGTAGTTTATTCACAATGGTATATCATTAAAAATAACCCCGAAAGGAAAGACAAATGTTATGAATAGAGGAGATGTAGTTAAGAAAATCCTAGCAGCTCTGACTTATGTGTCCATGCTACACATTGCATTTTCACATGAAAATGAAATTAAAGCTGATGCTTCTGGGAAGGTTTGGTTTAAAAGTTTATATTTTGGAATTTTCAGCTTTAATAAAGCAAGTTTCGTGTCATAAACTAACTCATGAAATCAATATTTTTTATGCCAATACAAAAAGGATTTGTACAATAATTGCAACATAAAGAAGACTAACAACAAAAAGTTCAACAACTATTGATCTAAAGTAATCTTCTAGATTTTCCTTTAATATTCATTCAAATCTGATTCATTCAAAAAGAAAATAATTCCACAAATGCGCTTTTGTCTCTTTATCTTCAAAGAACAATCCCCAACCCTTTCATTCTCCGTTTTTTTGTTTCAACATTTTTTTCTCTTCCTGCTTTAGAGAATTCCCACTGATGTAACTGTTATACTATTATTAAACAAAAGAAGTAGATTTAAAAAGGAATGAAAAAGTTTCGCGCAAAAAAAAACGGAAGGTGAGGAGGAAAAAAATTAATGACGATATCGTTGAAAGCATTCACACAATGGATGTAGTAAGCTAGAGTTCAAGCTCTCAGCAACAAAATCTTTGGATGTATATGCTTTTTGTTCACTACAAAGAGTTTAAGGAGCGAGAGAGTGAAAAAGAAAAGGAGGGAAATTATGGGTAATGAAAATAACTGCAAGCACGAGATTTTCTAATTAAAGTCAAACAACACGATGAATTGTGTGCAATTTAAATGTTAATGGAAGCTGAGATATAACATACAATTGGAAGTAAGAAGGAAAAATATCATGATAATGATAATAATAACAATAACAATGGGAAACTCATAATTGCAATGAAATGTGTGGGGAGGTTGAGAGAATGATGCTACATGTTGCATAACATTGCGAAAAAGTCAAAGGAAAGTAAGTGAAGGAAGGTGGAGGTGAACAAGTTAGATGATGAATTCTTTGTGGGTGAATTTTAAAGCAGAAGATCTGTAAATCGGATTTTGAAGTATCTCCGTGTGGGAGTGTCCAGCAAAAAGTAATGAGATTTTTGCCTGCCTTAGGAAATTTTCAGAATTACATTTTCTAATTTTAAATTCAGAAGTGTCCTGAAGCTGAATTTAC
>CM047393.1:43638617-43985699 GCA_026123125.1 Chironomus striatipennis | reverse complement strand
CAATATTGTTATATTATGTTTATTGTTTGCTATATAAAAGCAAATGATTATGTTTATTGATTCGATTATTTTAGTGGAAATAGTTTTTTGTGGTGCTTCTTTGTGATGCTATGGCTATGAATGGAAATGAATAAATGTATGTGTGTGGTGATGAGAAAATGCTGTTACAATGAATTATTTTTGATCGTTTTTTCGAGGTACGATGTGCTTTGTACTGGAAAATTTGTGTCCCTTTTTATACGTTTTTAAGCATCAAAAGCTAGAAGTCACACACAGTTACAATTTTTGAAAAGAAAATTTTGAGAAAGCATTTAAGTAAATGATCAGTTTTTTTACAAATTTGATAAGGGAAATATGAGCATTCTGAAGAAAAATTTTGAAATGTTGGTAATTCCCAAAATTATATATAGAACGAGATTAACATATGACACATCAACAAAAGCAGAGAAATAATCAATCACTGATCAATTTACAACTCCAAAATTAGCAGTATCTCACAAACTCTCTCAAATCTTACTTGCTACTTTTGTTTACTTTTAAAATTATGAGCTTATTCTCTCATTCATGATCAGTTTCTCAAAGACAGCTGAATTATAAAGAATGAAGAATATTCTTCCAATATTATTACTGACTTTTAATTATTTGCTAATATCACAATCACAAGAATGTGGTCAAGTTAAGTATAGTGTTGGTCTGATCATCAATGGCACTGAAGTTAGACGTGGAGAATTTCCATTCTTAGTAGCAATTAAATCAGTAGCAGACCAAAAATTTATTTGTGGCGGCAGTTTAATAACAAAATTACATGCATTGACTGGTGAGATAAGAAGTGGAAATTTTGTTATCATTTGATTATTCTTGTAATTTCTTTTGTTTGTTTATAGCAAGTCACTGTATTCATCAAAAATATAGAAGCACGAGATTCAATCCACAAGATTTAACTGTTTTAGTAGGCAAATATGATTTACGTCTAAAAGATGAAACCTATGCAATGGAAATGAAAATCAGAGAAATTATCGTTCATGAAGACTGGAATCCTAAAGATGATAGATACGATGCTGATATTGCTATTTTGGTGTTTGAAAAGGAAGTACAGTTTAACAACTTTATCAACACTGTGTGCCTCCCAAAATATTACAGATCAAATTTATTACAATCAGGGGAAGTAGTAGGTTGGGGTGTATCAGAACGAACAAGTATTTCAGAGAATGAAGCTATACCGAGAAAAGTAAAAATTGGCAAGCCTCCATCGAATGAAAATTGTTATCATGAAGATTCATATTTTGCCCAAATTTCTTCAGAACGAACATACTGTGCTGGTGGAAAGGATGCAGGACCATGTTTTGGTGACAGTGTAAGGCATTTATTTTTCATATTTCAAAAATAAATCTCAGAGATGCTTGACTTTTAGGGTGGTGGATTTTATGTCCGCACAAGTTCCGGTTGGCATATTCAAGGACTTGTTTCTGCAACTGTTTTGACAAATAATTTTACATGCGATAGTGGAAAGTATGCACTGTATACAAACATTGCCAAATTTTATGACTGGATATGGAAGAAAACAACAGACTTCAAGTTCATACAACTTCCGTGTTATTATGATATTGCTGAGAAGCTTAAGGAGTAAGTAATGCTTTTTTTATATGTCTGGTCTACTCATACATTTATTTTTGTTCTTAACAGCAAGCCATATATATGTACAGGGCAAATAAAAATTCTGTCTGATAATTACAATGTCGAATCTACTATTGGGGATCATTTGTCAGGCAAAACTAATAATGACGTCGGACTTTTGGATTTGAATAGCAGACATAACAATAAAGTTCGAGACATTCGATACATTCCCGAAGGTATAGGCAAATTATTCCCTAATTTGAAAATTCTTTACATTCAAAATTGCAAGTTGAAGTCTTTGTCAAGAAGGAATTTCGCAAATATGAGCCAATTAAGCACAATTAGCCTGACTAAGAATCAAATTGAGCATGTTGATCCAGATACATTTTATGATGTCCCAAAACTATTTTCTCTCCGATTAAATGGAAATAGAATTACTAGTTTATCAAATGACTTATTTATACATGCACCAAGACTAAAGTACTTCATATTAAGCAACAATTTACTCGAATATTTCGATAGCATCATTTTTGACAACAACAAAGACTTGAAAAGCTTGGATCTGTCTCATAATAAGCTTAAACAAATCTTTATTGACTTTCCTGATTTCAAAGGACTTCAGTTAATTGATCTACGAGGCAATCAGTGCATCAATGACATTTTTATTGCTTCTAAATCTTTGAAAGATTTTCAAGATTCTATAAAGAAAAATTGCAATGAAATTTAATAATTATTTATGCTTGAATTTCTGTTCAAATGAGACTTTATTGCTGTTACTACATAATTGCAATAGTTGCAGGAAGTTATTAATAAAAATTATTGCTAAAAAAGGTCGAATAAAAAGTTTCCACATGCTCTACACAAAAAAAAAATCAACCAAAAAGTATTTTGTTACAGGTACAATAACGTAAACAAAATTTTACCACAAGGCTTGATACTATAAATTTAACACAAATCACGTAAAGTTACCACAGAGATATACAATGATAGTTGTGGAAAAAGTTTTTTTTTTATTTGTTGGTGCTGCTTTTTAGATTTACGACATAAACATTTTTCCATTTCTCTCCTTACTCTCTTTTTCATTCGGACGTTTTTTTTCTATGATTTCACTTCAACTTTATGCTACATATATTTTTTTATGTTTTTATCATGTAACCAATGTCTTGTTTATGATTACTGGATGCTGAAGTTCAGATTGTGAAACATAAAAAATAGAAGAACTAGAAATAATTTTTTAGTTCAAAATAAGATTATTTGAGCGATTTCTTTGAAAATATTTTTTTTTAATTTTAAAGTTCCTTTCAAATCCACTAAATTGTAATCCTTTACGAAAAGCTTTTAATTGAAACTCACAGCTCTTCAGCAATAATTAAATAAATCCTTTTTGGCTTTACACAAGTAAAAATGATGGAATTAATTCTCAATCAAATTAAATCTTTCATTAATTCTGTGACTGCATCCACCAAGTTTTTACATTGTGTCACTTCAAACAAAAAATGGGAAGTGGGAAAAGTGCAGTGAAAATTAAATTAAAAACCATTTCTAAACTGCTTCTTACCTTCAAACCGTAATGATGTTGCAACTGGAGCGAATCTTTTGAGTGAAATTACCTGGTAAGGAAGGATATTGTGATGATGTTTATTTGAGCGCAGGTTTGAATCTCCATGATCATATTGAGACCTCATTAACTAGATCAATATTAGAACAAGCCATTTAAGGTTAGATGCTTATGAAGAAAGTTAATTTTCTCATAGCTATGAAAAAGACTGTCAACCAAAGTGTTCAAACTATTTTTATGAACCCAATCAATTTCTCAACAACTCCTTAAACAGCATCTCGAAGGTGTCGATTTGAAGTTTTTTAAAAAGTTTCCACAACAATTTTGTTATAAAGATCACGTCATTAAATAAAACTTGCAATCATTCTCAAGAAGCGAGAAAATAAGAAAGGTTTTCGGATAGAGAAAAAAAAATTACAAAAGTCCTCGTGTTTCATATCGAGGGACTTCAGCGCATTTTTGGCGCGGCGATCAGTAATCGAGCTACGAATTGAAAGTATATCAACTTTCAGGACAGACCTTGCAGTATTCTACATAAAAATAACGATAATTTTACAAAAATGTTACAACAACAATCAAAAACCCTTCAGTTTCAATTTCCTCACATTCATTGTTCATGCACAAGTGTGTTTTCATTATGCACAAACTAATAACTTGCAAAACTGAACAAAAAACTTTTCGTAAAAAATAACGGTCAAAAAATTTTCAAATGTCAACGGTTAAAAAATATTTGAAATTTCTATGACGTGAAGTTGCAGTCATGTGTTGATTATTTTTCTTTGTGAAATTAAAAATTAATTAATTAAGGTGTTTAAACACAAATTTGGGACTTTTAAATACATTTGCCGCAAATAACTCGATGAAACGAAGCAAATAAAACAAACCGGAGCTCTCTACGATGTCTAGATCAAAAGATAGTTTTTCGAAAATTTGCAGCCAGCCGAAAAAGTGTATGATTGAGCTTCCTTTTTGAAAACAAGTTTCCAAAAATGCGCTAAAAACTTAAAAGTTAATTCCACAGACCGAAAAGACTACACAGAGTGAAAGAGTGAAGTTTATAAGTGACATAGAAATAAAATCCAATAAATAAAATTCTGAAGTTGAAGTGGAAAAAGAAAAACATATTTTTGCAATTTTAAGGAAGAACGAAAGTTTTTTCATAAAATTTTTTGGCACCAACAAATGCATTTTGCAATGAGAGTTGAGTCGAGAATTTTATTTTATTTCCTTTTTCTCGCCTTTTGCTTGAAATAGGACTAAAAGGAAATGTTTCTCAAGGAGGGAAAAGTTGTGGATTTATTTCGGACGAGTGTTCAATCATAAGTATGAAAGGAGTAAGGAAATTGATTTCAATATCTTATACAATTTATGCATTTAAGTATATTGCATGAATAAGTTGCAAATTGATCTTTGAAAAAAGGAATCGAATATTCAAAAATTTGCTTATGGTGTTTATAAAAATTACGAAGAACCATGAGATTATCTCATTAAATAAATCACATCATCCAGAAACTTCAAAGGAAGAAAGCGTAATAAAAAGTTGAGAAAATATTTTTTATCCCACGTAACATACTATTAAATCAAAAGATCTGGATTCAAGGAAACGAATAAAAAGAAAGAAATGAAAGATTACCGCTGTAATCTTACAGCATCGTAAACTTTTAGATCAACATATTTTATCAAGCACACCTGGATTCGAAAGAGAGATAAAAGCATAAAAAATTACCAACCAAAGACGATGAAAACTTCTTTATGTATTCTCATCACTTTTTTTTATTTCTGAATCTTAAAAAAGCACCTGAAAAAAAAATATTTTAGATCAAAAAAGAAGAAAATTCTTTTGAAGAATTCACATTCACCTCAACAACTCTGAAAAATTAAGAGAACCGAGAGATTGCAAACATAAAAACTTTCCTCTTATGTCATCATCATTTTTATTCCTTCTCATCGTTCAGTCCTCACATTATCAAATGTTGTGGTGGTCAAAGTCGTTGGAGCATAGATCAAATGAAAGGAAGGACAAAAAAGTTTTCCCTTTTGCCACAAACATATATAGCCATGCCTATGTAACTCATGAGAATGTAAAGTTGCATAAATAAAGATTGAGTTTGAATTTTATCGCAAAGTTAGGAACGCATTTGCTCTTTTATTGGCTAATTTGTTAGATATGATTTCTGCCAGTACTACATGAATTTCTTTTATATGATTTTATGGTAGGCTGGTATCTAATTTTGTGATGAAAATTTGTTGAAATCACATGAATTTATCCAGACAGATTTGATCTAATAGCCAGTCAGTTTAGCTGAGCAACTCAATTTATTCGGTGTCGAATCTTTATGAATTCTATGTTTATAAAGATCACTGGCTCTTCAAATCAACTATCCTTAATGAAATAGTTTTTATTGCAGATAATAAAACTGGACATTTAAGGAACTAAATTTCACATTTCATTAATCGAAAACTGTGCTTAAAATTCATTAAAAAATCAGTTGGGTGTATATATCCTCATAAAACAAACATTACAATTTTCTATGTGTGTGCATACATCTGTGTAATTTGATGTTGAACTTTTTTCCTCTTCTTTCGATGTGAAAGAGCAAATTAAGATTGAATGAAAAACCTAAAGCATATAGAATTTTATTTTTGTGGTTTTAATCAACTTAAGACACACATACAAGTGTCCATAAAAAGGTTTAATTTTAGATGATTCCATTGTCCATGAATGAGCAGAAATTTATTTTCCATTACAATTTGCTTTTACGATAGTAATTTTCGAACCAAAACCGCAGGATTGTAGTCACCGAAATGGATGTTCAAACATTAATACACACACACAAAAAAAAATGGACAAAATAAAAAGATACAGATAGAAAGTTCTTTTCTTTAATTATAGGGTGACTTTAACATAGTAAGCATTAGAATTTCCTTCTTCCTTTTCTTTGTTAACCACCCCAAGATAGAGATGAATAGAACTTGTATTGGGGGCCATATGTATGAAATACTTTTTGGAGATAGAATAATGTTCAAGGTTAACACATACGACATCATTCAGATGCTCACACAAAAAGAAATGAAGATTAGGGATAAGATACAGATATACTTGTGAGAATGCTTTATTTCAGCATAAATTGAATGAAGATAAAAAAAATAAGTGGTTATTGCTGATGAAATCTATACTGATAAGATGGGTCATTCACTTATGGCGGTCGCCATTAAAAAAGGATCTGAAGCTATATACATATTCCGTTTTTAAGGATATCAAAAATTTGGGCAGATATCATTAGCCAACAACCCTAAAGAAAGAATCATAAAAATTCAGTTACTTATTTGTTGTTGTCATGCTTTAAGGCATTTCCTTCGCTCGCTTCGGTGCATTATGTGGATTTAATGATTATGCTTTCTACTAACATTACAATACATCTAAGTACCTTGTATTGAAATCATACATCATTTTCATGTAATGTAGAAAGTTTAATGCTGGTAATAAATTTTAGATAACTTGTTATCATAGCAAATAGTGATGCTTTAATTCTCTAATGCACTTGATATGTAAGCAAATGCTTGTTCGAACAACATTGTTGATTTAAATTTTGAATGAAAATTAGGAATTAGTTATAAAATTTGCTGTGTAATCATCAGTGTTGTATTTTAGCATGGCAAGGATTATGGCAAGTCCTTTGTCTATTTGAGGATTTAAATTTTGCTTGCTGCTTTTAAAGCTTAGCTTAGAGTTAAAAATTTCCAGATTTTTAAAAAAATTGGATTTTAAGCTAACTCAACTCTGGCTTTTAAAATGCAACTATGCTCAATAATTTCTGAAAATATAAAGCAAACAATCAAAAAAGTTTTAATTATCTCTTGCTCAAAAATTATCGAAATTCTGAATTAATGCTTTGATTGAAAAAGTTTATATGCACCACAGCCATAATTTCTCAATTTAATAATTACTTAATTCACTATCTTAAGTGCAATTTTTGAAAATAAATTATTCATCAAAATTGTGCCTTACGTAGCTGTAAATTATATGAGCCCATATTTTACGAAATGTGCAGTTACATAATAATTTATGTACCAAAAAAGGCAATTTAATTCATGTCGCTTTCTGTCATTTGAAAGAGAAGAGAAAATAGAGTAATTAACGCTACTAGATGAGGCATGAGCAGCATTATACAATACAATGTATAAACAGAAATTGGATTTTTATCATTCAATTTTTCATGCTTGCTTACTACCTCTTTATCCTGTTAAAGTCATCAGAATCACAAACTTTTGAAATGAAAATGATTGAAATGCACATAAAATCAAACATAGAGCCATTAACATGCTAGATTTACTTTACATATTACACATGCTATAGTAGTATTAAGAGTATGTGAAAATACATTTAACAGTGGCCATAACTACTTCAAGTATTTCAGAATGCAAAATTGCATCTCGCATGTGACAATAAAATCAATTTCTACTGTATAAATATTTGAACATATCTCAATAAACTGTTCATAAAATACAAACTTGAAATTAAATAAATGTGAGCGCTGAACAAGTTGGAAATTCCTGAAGATATGTAAATGATGAGCTTTTAAAAATTTTAAATCTTTTCGATTGTACTTTTTTTAAAAATAAATAAAATTCCTGAATTCAGACAGAACTATATAAAAGTGTAAACAGTCAATCTGCTTTAGCATCTTTTCATCATTAAAATCATTTCACGAATATATGTGCGGGAACATTATAATCGCATCGGATATTGGATGCCAACGAAACTGCTTTTTCATAAACTGAAAATTAAATGGAAACTTTGTAAATGAACAAACATTTATTGTAATTAAGTTTCAAGGTTTAGAAGCTATTTGTTCTATTTATGGAATAAAGTATAAGTAGACGTCTCTAAATTCCTTTCCTGATGTGAAAAATATCTGCTCTTGATGCATGCATAAAACTTGTCAATATAACTCGTACGCCAAATAGATGTTTCATTAATGAATCCACGAATAACAAAATTCTAAACATGTAGAAATTTACGAAATGATACACAAATACACCATGCATTTGAAAATGCAAATTTTCTCATGAATGTTAGCATGAGCGATTTTAGAGACGTGTAATGTATCCTAAATTCAGCGACAGAAATCATTTTATTTCATCACATTCATTTGAAAAGTTGTGAATTGTAAAAGATTTATGATGTTCATATTGGAATTTCAAATAATTTTGACTCCAAACATGGCATGATGGGAGCTGTGAATTAATATTGCCAGTTGAAATTACAAGCACAAATCTCAAAAGTTCATAAAGAAAATTAATGAAAATCTTCGAAGAAAACAAAATTCACTTTAAAGTATGTGACAAACTCTCGACATGAAAGCTTCCTTAATCATTTTCACATTGATCACAGCTAAAGAAGGGGAAATACACAAGACGATGACAAAGATTATATAGCAATTTTCCTTTTGCACTTGATTTATTGCACTGTGTTTGTTTATGTGCCAAAAGTGGAACGCAGGAGAGCTCCAGTGGTAGTAAAAAGAATGAAGACATTTTTATTCCTACGGAAATTTATTTAAGATTACGATCTTGAGAACATCGTGTATTTTGTTGTTCTTACACGTTTTGTGAATTTATTCTCACATCACTTAATGGTAAATTATATGGTGTCACTAGTAGATTCAATTTGTGAATGGAATCAGGTCAACTAAGCGATCTCGGTTATGAGTGTGAAGTTTTCCTCAATAGTTTATGGTTTACTGTTTGTTTTGTAAAGCAAAAAGTTAGTTCCAAGGAATAAAGGTTAAAAAACAAAGCATTCTTTCAACAAGCTTTCAAATGTCAAATGAATAAAAACGTAATGAAGAACTCTAGAGTAATAATAAATGTTGAAAATAACAATCACAAATAATAGGCTTCTGTGTAGTCTCTTTCATGCTATACTCATTGTAAATGACTTAAAGTTAAGGGGTGGAATGAAATGTTTGTAAACGCTTCCTTAACTTTTCAAAAATACTTCTCATTTTACTCTACACTTTATTAGCATGTTACGCAAATTTATTTTCAAGCATTCTTTCTAGTAAAAGTATGATATTGCTACAGTCAGGAGTAGCTATTGTATGAACGACTTGGCAGGCAAACAAGCATTTTCTTAATCTCATTGTTGAATGATATATGATTCTTGATTCATTTCTTTTCATTCACTCAAACGTCTTTTGCTATTTCATCTTTATTTCTCTTTTTCCTCTGTCTGAATTTCAAATGAAATGCTTTTTACTTCTCTCCTCGAATCTACATACATTCGACTCTCACGCGCCATACATACATGTGTATAAGTATCTGAAATGGATGGAATAAAGTAGCAGTACCAGGCATTGAATCACATCAAAAGACTCTTTTTCTCTCTTATCCTTTTTATTATGCCTTAACATTCAAATCCTTTTGCAGAAAAAAAAATTCAAAAAGTCTCAGCATATAGAAAATGCTTTTGACGCATTTTCACTAAATATTTTATGAAGGAATTTTCAAACGGATTAGTTATAAATCCTTGATACTCTTTGAACTTTTGTATAAAGGACATGAGATCCTTTATATTTACAGATTGAAAAGTAATCAAATTAATGATGTTCACAATGATCAATTGAAGTAAGTAAAGATAAAATTTTGATCAGAAATTGATATAAAGAAGGAACTACCTTGAAGCTATGGTTTAATCTCAGAAAATGTGCCTTACTTTAAAGACCTTTATTAAGCTCAAACTCAAACAAATCTCATACACAGATTTTTTTCATAATAAAAGATTGCATGCAACCCCCAAGCAGCATGAATAAATCTGAGTAAAAATAGAAATTATATTGAGATGAGAAATTTCATGCATTATGAGCTCATTTGATAAGAAACGAGGATGAATTTTGATTTCAAATTAACAAAGAAAGAACATACAAAAAAAAATGCTTTCACAGATGTTCCTTAAAAATGAAATCTTCTTCATTTTTATGTTTTTCTTCTCATCTTTATAATTTCTTATTCTTTTTGTTCTTGTTCATCGCAAATTAAATTGAATCAGCTGAAAATTTTATTAATGAACTTTTATTCTTTTTGACTTCTTTTTTTAAATAACAAACAATAAAGGAAGCTTTATGCAACACAAACTTCTGCAAATATATCAGAAATGTTATCAAAATAAAAGTTATAAAAGATTACCAATTTACAAGCCGTGATGTGTCGCATGGGATAAATAACTTTGTCACACACCCTAATGACTAAGAAGAAAATTCATTGCATAAGCCTCTCCACACATATATCCCCAAAGAAAGCCATCGTCATTGTATTACAGATTATTCATTCAATAACTTCTTATAAAGGAAGAGTTAAAGACATAATGTCAAGTTGGTGAGAATAAAGAGATGAGTTTTTTGTGTAGAAATTGCAAGCTATTCATGAGGATTTTTCACGTGTCATCATTTTATCCTAAAACATATGATAAAGCTTATAGACAAGATTCTTCAAAAATCAATTAATCATTGTTACTGAACATAATGATTCTTTAATAAAGTATGACAATTTTAAGGCTTTTTAATGGATTAAGTTGGTTCTTCATACTGTTTAGGATTTTACTTTGACAAATTAGGAACTTTGAAAAATTAGCATTAAAGTACGAATGAAAATTGGAACCACACCACGCATCACATATGAATTGCGTGAATATTATGCAAAAAGATAATAATTTAGATCCAAAAGCAACTAAGGGGTGCGACGAATTATTATCACACATCTAATAGGGTACCTACATAAATAAAAAAATTAATTTTGTTTTCCGAGAAAATATGAACTTGAAATAGCATTGCGCCCAAATTGAATATGTCTAAGAACTTATTATAAATGTCTTATTAATTCAAACGGCTTGAAAACAATTATAGTCAGCGATACACCCCAGACACAATGAATCTTTGTTGCCATATATGAACAAGGAAAAATGTGATTCAATTCAAAAAGAATTAATCCCTCTCAGAAAGTACAAAAATGCAAAGAAAAAGTTTATTTCATTGTCATACGTATGTTACGCAGTTCATTGAGTAATTGAGACAAGCATGTAAAGAAGAAAATTACATAGGTAAGGGGTCGTTCACTTAGCACGTTTGCTTTTTGGGGGAGGAGGGTGTAGGATTTTGTAACAGATCACACAAAAAAAAAATTTCTTCATACAAAAAACGTAACAAAGGGGAAGAGGGGGTCTAAAAAGTCGATTTTTGCGTAACGTACTAAGTGAAAGGACTCTAATGAGTCTTTTTATATTGTCACAAATCGAGACAAAAAAACCCCTTTGCATAGCTTTGCCAGCTGCTTTCCTTCTGATTTTTCAACCTCCAACGGTCAAAATTTATTTAAATTCTCGATTTTTGCTGAATTCAGCTGAATTAATTCAGTGTGGAAGTTCATAAATTTCAAATTCAAGAAAAATATAAAAACTTTTGAAACAAATAAGAAAAAAATTCTGAATTAAGGAAAATGTCATTAGAATCAACTACTTGTGAAGACTTGAAAGCATTTGAAAGACGATTGACAGAAGTTTTAGCATCACTTCAGCCTGCATGTATAAGATGGAGAATTATTTTGGGAATTTGTTCAATAACAACAGGATTTTCAGCCTTTTTCTGGTAAGCTATAATGATTTGTATATGGAATCATTATTAATTAATATAATTCATTAATTTTACAGGCTCAGAGATCCACAAACTAGCTTCTTGCCATTATTTGATTCCTTGCTTCATCATCCAATATTCTTCATTTCTGCATTAGCTTTAATTATGCTATTTTGTTACGGCATTCATAAATTAGTCATTTCACCACAGGTATGTTATATGAATGTCATTATGTAGTCGTCAATTAACAATTGATTTTTATATATATTTTTTTTTTCAGATAATAATTTCACGAACGAGGACCGTTCTTAATGAATTTAATATGTCTTGCAACGAAAAGGGAATGTTGATACTTAAAGGATTTCAGAAAGAATAGAAGAGGAGAAAAAGGATGTGACATTTAAGGAAAAATAAATTAAGACTTAAAAGATATTAATTAATGTAAAGTATGAATAATAAATGATTGGATTGGAATTTTATAACGTATTTTGAAAATTCAAAAAATTTTTAAAAACAGTAGTTCCGTAGCGCTCAAAGTTAAGAAAATCTGAAGTAAACAAAGCGGTCATTTGAAGTAAAATTTCATTAAAATTGTGATTACGCTGTAATTAAGCATATTTAAAGGATATAAAGTTGTTTGTGATAGTAATAAAAGTTAAACTAACAAAATGGCTCACAATTTAAGTACGAGAGATCGATTATTGTCTGTAATTGATGATATTGAAATAATTTCAAAGTAAGTCATAATGAATTTTTATTTTTTAACATTTTAACTTTAATTAATTAATTTTACAGAGAAATAATAGAAAATCTCATGGCACCAAAACATCAAAAGACACATGATTATCTTCAGTTAGTAGATTTAATAGTAGTTAAGGATAATGAATTGAAACAACTGATGAAACTCGCTTCTGAACAAGAAAAAATTGATGAGAAGATTAATATGCTAAAGGAACAAGTGGCAAAATATGACAATGAAATTAATCAGCTTCAAAAGCAACTAAAAGAGGCTGAGCAAATACTTTCAACAGCAATCTTTCAAGCAAAACAGAAATTGGCAAGTATTGCAAAAGCAAACGAAAATCCAATTCATTCCGAAGAGCTCATTAAGTATGCTTATCGTATAAGTGCATCACATGCTGTATCTGCTCCATTATCATGGCAACAAGGAGATTTAAGACGACCATATCCAACAGATCTTGAAATGCGTTTAGGACTGCTTGGAAAAACTGACTTAAATATGAATGGACACAGTTTACCATCACAAAATAACGTCAATAATGATGCAGTTCGTCCAGCTACTGGAGAAATTCCAGCATCAGCTCAAAATCAATTTGCATGGTTTCCAACTGGTGAGCTGCATATGATGACAGGTCATCAATCAATTTCATTAGAAACTAATCGAACCCACAAAGATGCTTCTCAAGATGATGCCTCGTCTGACAGTTCCAGTTCTAGTTCAAGCGATTCTCAATAAGTAATTCTCAAGACTCAATAAAATTTCAATTTTTTTTTTTCAATTCACAATAAATAGTTTGGTTCTATTTTATTTATTTCGTATGGATCATCTCAACAAAATATTCAGGTGTGTAAAAGTAATAGTGATTGTTAAAGAATACTAATTCAGGTTTGCCTTTATATCGTACATACTTTTTCATTTTCTTGAATTTAAATCCTTCTGCAATTTACGAAGAAAAATTAAAATCATTAAAATTCTTTCCCAAATGATGTGCATACAATAGCGCGAATTGAGCTATAAAAAAAAACAATTTGTATCTCGTGCTCGGAATTTTTTTTACATTGTCGCATGCTAATATAATTGTAACAAGAATGCAGCCTCCAAAAAAAAAAAATTATTAACATGAAAATGCCTCGACGTTCTTGCCATGCATAAAAGTGAATAAGTACAGCATTTAACCGCGCATTTGCTTCCACATAAATAAATAAATATTCATAAGAATTGTGAATCAAGGACGGAAATGTGCAAATATCCTCGATTCCACTTGTGGACGTTAAATAAATTTCAGTAGAAAAATTACAGTGCTTTGTGCTGGAAAGTAATTTTGTGTAGGAATTGAAATAAAAACACAAACCATTTATTTTTTCAGACGTACTTTTTTTTACAAATATTTTATTATTTTAAGTATTTACAAGATCTCAATTGCTATTCTGGTTGAGACACCAAAGTTTAATTCTCTATACAAAATTCATCTTTGAACATGCATTATCTGTCAATTTTGAAATGAATAGAAAAAGTGTGGCACTTGTTCAGGGACTTGTTGCTCTTACTTCTGTATGCTTATCAGGAATAAATAGCTGTTCACGTAGGTTATTGACTATTTTTTTTCTAAGCAGCATTTTTCTTCGTTTACAATAAATTAACAAGTTCTTTGCATGTCCCTGAGTAACAAATTCTGTTTTAAATAATTTAATTTAAACTTATTCTATGTTTAAAGATGCTATGCTTAACATCACGTCTTTCTTTAGGTTATGTACATTTAAATTTAATTTGATTGACTTTAACAAGAGTGTTCTTGGATGACTCTTTAGATTTCTCTCAAAATTACATCTTATTTCAAATTTGGATGATATTCTCAATGACCAAGACAAGATCTGTCATTGAGAAGTTTTATGGGCGATAAAATAAATTACTTAATATCATTTTCGGTATTAAAGTGCTAGGGTTTAAAAATATCTTCTAGCTGGATATTGAAAACCTCCTGAAAATAAGAAAATAATTTGGCAGGAAATGAGACACGATGTCGTGTAAGAAGAAGTAGAAGAAGTAACTTAGAGGTGCATTATTTACAAAGTCATTCTTTAAGGGTGCTCGTATACTCTACATACTAATTAATTCTCCATCAATTATTTACTCAACATATTAGCCATTCTACTAGCCATTATCATTTTAAGGAATTCTAAATCTAGAAAAATATAAATTTACAATTTTATATACAAGAAAGATAAATTTTTAAGTGTTAGTTAAAGCAGGAAGGATAGTAGTTGAGGTGAAGGATATAATAATAATTTGTGCATATCCTCAATATCACATGAGGCTAGTTCAAGTCCAATGTCCAGGAAAGGAAAAATTTTTACAATTCTGTGATAGAAAAAAATAATAAATTTTGTAATTATTTCAATTTTCAAGACTTAAAAAATCAGCTTAAATCGATCTTATGTATAGATTAACCACATCCAAATCTTAACCAATTAAAATTATTTCTATCATAATTGATCTCAGTTTCTGTTGAACTCTTGATTGCCAAGTATCAAAGTCATATAAATTAGTTGTTCATATGTAAATTCTATGAAAATTAATATTAGGTACATGTCATGTCATGTCATACATGGTGCCTGAATCATAAAGTTAGATCCAAGTCCAATAGAAACTGATCATCACAAAATAAATATCACTAAGAACAGGAAAATGATAAGGAACTAAGTTAGTAATAGTTCTACAACTTACTTGCACCAGAAGATGGCGGCACAAACCCGAAACCTGAGGCACCGATAACAACTCCAGATGATTCCATTGGTCCGTCAGTTGGAGGCATTGGGAAGACTACTGGACCTGAATAATGTCATTTAAAGGCAAAGTTGAGTTATTCAATTAAATTTTAATGCGTTGAGTTAAATTCACAAATGGCACTTTACAGCTTTATATGACTGTTTATTATTTATTGTTAAGATCGCATCGATGAATTCAATGTAAAATTAACATGATTCATGAATAAAAAATTTGATCAGCAATGAACATGATAATTAAGACATTTAAATTGTAACTAACAAGTGTAGTTAGTAAGCAAGTAAGGCTGAATTGCACGAAAAAGTAGATCAGTTGTTGCCTTCCACATACAGCACAATTTATTTTCGGTCAATGGGGAATTTAATTAATTAATTAATGAAAATCTTTTATTGCAGCCTAAGTGCTGCTTAAAGCGATTACGATTTATTTTAGCTTATGTTGCTTATTGGAAGCGCAAGGTCAAGTGCAACTGACTAGTTTTATTGCTTCAATTCCTATTTGCTTCAATTATTTTCACTTTTTTTTCGTGAATTTAAGTGAAGTATAAGAAATTAAGGCATAAGTTCCGAGCAATTAGCTTTACACACAAAAGCACAAAACATGAATTTCCGATTAAAAAGAGAGAAATAGAGAGGATGGAAAGTTATAAAAGTGCAATAAGTGATAATGAAAAGATGAGATGCGGTGAAATACAACCTTGGTTACCTCTGTTGCTTCTATTGTCTTGTATGAGAGATGCACTTGGGAAAGCACCTCCAAATGCTGTTGGTCCACCTGTAAAATATCATTAGTGACCTATTTTATTTTTATATCTAAATTTAGACTCATATATTACTTACCGAAATCTCCTGTGAACGTACTGTATGAGTTATATGGGAATGCAGTTGCAATGACAACGAAGAAAAGAAGTGATGAAAGTGCTACTAACTGAAATAATCACAAAAAAACGAGCACATACTTTAGTATTACAGTTGGTAGCTATTGCTGTTGAGTAATTTACGATTTGATTAAATAATGTGTCTTCTCGTGCACAAGCACGTATGCATCATGATAGTAAGCTCTCAATTTTCAAGTTTTTCATTTCATTCACAAGACTTGTTGCCGATTGCAAAAATTACGCTTAATTTAATTCCGACTGAGTTCAAACAATTTAATTCTACAAGCGTGTTTTACAAAATAATCTACAAGACTTTCTAATATTCATGAAATTTCTGTCGAATAGCTTTATGTCATTATAACTTCTTCCTTCCGAAACTTCACGGGTTGTTGGATTTTTAAAAACATATATGCTTTAAAAAGCGTTAAAAGTACACTCTTTGTTCCACAAAAGATTATATCTAAATTATAAACTATTAATTGACCTCATGCTTGCTGCACATTGAAATGAGATGCTTCTGTTTTATTGTGATGAAAATTTTCTCTTTAACTTTAAAGTGTTAAGTTGTCGGTGACGTAACAAGAGCCATCAATGCTTAATGATTAATGTGAATTGCATGCAACTTTTTTTTACTGCAAACAACTTGGATGGAATGATGGAGAAAAGTCAGCATTGGATACGGAATGTATTAAAAAGAATAATTGATTTCTGCAATTAAGTCACATTGAATTTTTTTTATGCCACAAAAGACGACGTTTGCAACATCGACGATATATTGCACTTGCTAAAATGGTCTGACAATGTTTATGCTCAATAGCAGGATTGCAAAAGAATTTGAGCACATTCTTTACCTTTGAATGAAGTCATGAGTCATGGAAATAGTGCTAGCAAAATATGCAGCATGAATCTCTCTCCCACTGTGTAGTCTTTAGTCTACAAATTAATAGCAATTAAGCACACATGAATTTTTGCATATTAAGCACATAAATCTTTCTATTATAAATATTAAAATGTGTTAATACACTGGCACGAAACCAAGTAGATCATGTCGTGTATGTAGTCACCTTTATCCATGGCACAAAAACAGCTGTAATCTGATATTGTCAATGTGCAAATATCATATTCATAACAAAGCATTTGTAGATTTAGAAATCAAAATTAATGATTGCGATTTGTTGAATTTAATTAATAAGAAATTGGCAATAACTGCACAGTTCAGTTCGAGGATCCAATTGACTTTTTTCAATTGAACAGAATATTGCAAAAGGTATTTGACTCGATGGCAAGTGCCATAACTTTAAAATTTTAATAGCTTAAACTTGACTTCAAATTGACACAGAAAAAAATGTTCGCAATAATCATGCCAATACCAAGCATTGCATGTAAAACTATAATGCATTTTTTTTGTGTGCTTAGCGGAAACCAATTTTGAATTAATACAAGTCATATAAAGCATGCAAGAAAATTACGAGAACATTGAAATGAGAAATGCAAACAATTCACATGTGCTGATTTTTTTTCCTCTTTGTGGCCTTGACTTTCATTTTCTTTATCGCAAACAGTTGCTTGATATTTTTCATTTCTTGCCAGATACTTACAATTACGTAACAACTAGCTTATTCACCCCACAAAGTTTGAATAAATTAATAATTCTAGTCAGCTGTTAATAAGATGAATATTTCGTAATAGCTATTTGTTTTGTGGACTTTAAAGACTACAATGCTAATTTTAGCATGCTGTCAGGTAGAGAATATTTCCACCAGTTGAATAACTGTCGGTTGATTGTATTCAAAAAGATCTATTGAAATTTTTTATTCATAAAACTGATTACATGTGAGAAAATCAGCACATGTAGGAACTAGTTGATTTCATACTTTTGTAGATTTATGGCATCAGTTGTTGGTCAGATCACAAGGTTGGGTAGAATATTCTTTTGCTGATTGTATCTGATGTCATAAAGGGAGGGGTCCATTACCAAATCTTGATTAGTCTTTGCTTCAAAATTTTAAACCAGAGTAGGGAAGTGATCTGAGAATCTCAACATTTGATAGACATAGCACAAAAAATAATTAATGATAGATTGTGACTCGATACTTCAAACAAAGGTTCTGATTAATTGGAATCCGGATAGAATGAGCCAATATTCTGTTCTAAGTAGACATTAGCTTAGAATAATGTAGCATATAACAATAATTACATGTCAAACCTGTTTGTTCATCTCATGTTATTTAATCGCGTGTTATATCAATTGTCAACGAGCTGATCAGACGAACAATTACGTTGTCTAATGTCTCTTTATTTTATATGCTTAATATGAGAATATTTATTTCTACTTCCTGGACATCTTACATGATACTGACTAATGATGTTCTTAAATGGAAATCTACAACGTAGCAGCTTCAACATACAGTAATTCTTATGTGCGACATTGCCTACAATTAATACACTCAGGAAAAAAAAACTAAAATTCAATTTTAGATTTGTATGAAAAAATCTAACAGAAAATGTTAGATATAGAACCCCAAGGAAAATTTTAGATTTTTAAAAGTGAAACTTTTAAATTTTCTAAAAGAAAATTTTAAAATCTAAAATTTTATTTTAAATTTTAACTTTGAAAAAAATTCAAAAATTTTTATTTTAAAATCTAAAATATTTATTTTAAATTCTTAAAACAAATATAAAAATTTTAGAATCTAAAGGAAATATTTTAGAATTCTTAAATTTAATTTTAAATTTTCTTATTGAATAGTTAATTTTAAGAAGAAATGATTAAGAAAATCTGAAAGTATTAGTTACATGATGAAAGAAAGCAACATCACCACTAAAACTTATTGAAGATATTTTTATAAATATCTTAAGTTTATATGGAAACTTTTTCTATACTTAATGCAGTGATTTCTGCGAATTATTGTTTTGCTTGAGTCATTTCTGCGAAGTTTTGTTTTCAAAAATCAAAAAGTTTTATTTTAAATTCTAAAATTTTTCTTTTAGAATGCAAAAAATTTTGAGATCTAAAATTTTATTTTAAAATCAAATATTAAATTTTAAAATGTAAATCTAAAACTTCGGATTTTAGATTTCTAAAATGGCAATTTTAAATTTTTAAAATTTTATTTTTAAATTCAATAGAAAATATTTTATTTTAACATTTTTATATTAGATTATAAAATTTTCTGCTAGATTTCAGTATTTTAAAATCTAAAATTGGAATTTTAGATTTTTTCTCCTGAGTGTAACTCAACTATGTCTAAAGCTATTAGATGTCGTATGTCCACTACATTTAATTTATTGAATATGAAAAAAATTTGAAATTCAATTTCACGCGTAACTTAAAGTTGATTCTCTTCCTGTTCTCTTTCAATGCAAAAAGCTCGTTTTAAAATTGCATTTCTTTCCTTTATCAATGTCACTATGTTACTTCCACTAATTAATCGCATTAATCAACTAAATGCAACTGTTAACATCATCCCCTACGCATTATATCAAATCCAATTAAATTAATTGCGTGAAAATGAACATTTAAGAGATTAATGACTTTTGACAGCACTCGGTAGCATTTTTAGAGTTCATTATTTATTAACTGTACATGCTTTTTCTCCACATTAAATTTAATTTTTATAGTCAGGTAGTGATCATTTATTTATATAGATTTAAAGATTCCATACAGTCAATGCACCGTAAAATAGTTCAATTAGTTATATTTCGTGCCTTAAATTTAGTGCATTGCACGTTAATTAATTTTTATTGCGAATTCTTTTGTAGCTTTAAAAGCGGCGGTCATAACTATCGAAAATTGTTAACAAATTAATTACTTCTTTCTGACAAATCACGAATATGTTGCTAAATGGATTGGCTGACTAGATATTGACCAATATCGATCATTAATCAGTTCCAAAGCAACAAAAAACTGCCTCAAAATTTTTGTAGAATTCAAACTAAAAGAGATGAAGTTGATTGATGATTGACAAAATTTGGCAGACAAATTGTTTTAATGATTGCTAAAATATGCTTAAGCAACTGTGTAAGCAGAACTGCAAGTTTTTATGAAAGGTCGTTTGAATTGTTGCTACCTATCATGGCTATAAGTATACATTACATACAAGTTCTGAAAGCTCCTTGAACCAATTCAAGAACCAGAATTGAAAAAAAAAATATTTTAATTCCAATTTTATTCTCATTAAGTTCCTGTTAGGAACAAAGAATTTTTTTATAGATTTTTAATTAAAGGATATAAGAAATTAATAACTAGTCCAATCACGCTTAATTGCTTAATCATATTAATAATTGTTTCATTATTATTCACATATATGCTAAAAGCACTAAGCAAGCACACATTATAGAATAAATAGTTTTGTAGCTACATCATTCATTTAAATCTTGATTATATGGGAGAATAAAACTAATTATGGAATTAAAATAAAATTAAGTAAGAGGAAAAACTCGTCTGGATCTAGGAAGAATAAATTCTCTATCTGAGTTAATCGAATCATAATTCTCAATGTCAATTTAAATTAACATATTGAAACAATTAGCATACTGTGTATTTAGTCAATTTGACAAACTTGTCATTATGCTTCACATGGCGAATGATCACTGTAATTATCGTATCTAAAAATTCGGAAGCTAGAATATTGCAGGAAATATTTAAATAATCGATTAAAATTCAAGTTCATTTGACTTGAAGAAGTTTTTGATGTAGGCAGAACTAGCTTCCAAAGTGGTCAAAAACGTGGGACACTCAGATATTCTAGCAATTCTAAGATTTAAACTTTTTTTGAGGAATTTCATCAAATTTGCAACTTATTGCATTATCTAGTTTGTAGATTGGCATAGAAAATGAAGCTACGTTAGTCTTAGATCACATCAGGAAGAAGAAATTAGTCCGAATTTGAATGTGTGACACATAAAGATCGTCTTCAAATTTAATACCTTGTTGCAATAATAAATTTTTTGGATATAAAGTTTTATTTTTTTGTATTAGCAGTGTACGAGTCAATTTTGACTAGATATCACAAATCCAATCCTTAATCGTCACTAACTTTATTAAAATCACCGATTTTTAATTGAATTTTTTAACTTTCATCACAGATATACATATCTTTACGGAATGCATTAAAAGCTTAATCTCAGACACTTTTACTACTGAGCTTATCAATTTTCAACTCGAATTTTTAATTTCACTGCGATCTTATCATAAAAAAATTAACACAGAGATAATGTTTATTTTTTTAAGTGAATCTCTTATGAATGAAGTGAAAAACTTGTTTCTAGTAGCACTGATGATAAAATTACACATTATAGCACTAACGAATGTTTAATCTAAGAAAATGAAAATTATAACTTACGAATTTCATTTTTCTGTATGATATTTTATGAGATAACACAAAGTATTCACAAAAAATATTTTTAAAATTAAATTTACGCTTTAAGGAACTTGAAGTATGTTTTCACGTTGAAAAGCTTCAATTGAATGATTTAAATTTCTTTATTGTGTGTTTATTTTATACAGAAAGAGGGAGAAGTTGTGTTTCCTTGCAACAAAACGGAGAACTCAACAACAGCTGCTCAAAAAGATTCCAATAAACTCACACAACACAGTTACAATAAGTTTTACATTTGAGTATCACGTAGTCAGTTTTTTCTTCTTTTTTCCTACCTATGCTTTTGGATACTTTATGGAACACGAGAATTCTTTTAGAAGTTACCAAGAGCAGTTGTACTAAAGCTCTTTGGTGGTCTTAAGAAGCTAGCTCAATGTCTTTGAGTTCACGGTACTAAAACAATACGAAGCTGTAGAGCACTCGTGAGAGATAATATGTTACCAAGAATTGAGAGAAATCGCATAGGCTGAAAAATATTTTTGTGCGTATCATTTTCACAAACAATTTTATGAGCATTCGGAAATGTGTTTATATGTCGATTTAGGGTTGTTCATGCATATAATAAGAAAGAAATTCAGCCTTCTGAATATTGGCCGGTATAAACCTTGACAAATAAAAACTGTAATTGAATACATGATTCTTTTTAGTTTTTCCTTTGTGCTTTATGCTTATTTTTTGCATATTCATGTTCGAAAAAAAAATATTTCATGGGGTCATATAAATGCATTAATAAAACTAGTAATGAAGCGGATCACGCTTCATGGGTATATTCACACCACCAGTAGAATTTCTTTTTGTAAAAATTTGTCAGCTTCGCTCAACCAAGTACATAATGAACAATAGTTTTGACGACAAGTCATTCAAAACTCAAAACACAAGAAATTGGCTATGTCCTATTGACTGGAACTGACCAAAAAAATTTTTATTTCATTTCTGGACGTTTCAGGACATTTTAGAGAGGGGGTCCAAATCCTTGTGACCAAGCTCTTCCGCTACATCCAACATGTTTAATAAGGTTCTAAATTTTTGCTTAATTCATGCAGAAATTTGTATGAGAATCAGCAAATAAATTGGTTTAGAGAAAAAACTCAAGAGTAAACTTAGTAATCATTGTACTCATTGAAAAATAAAAACTCGGAATTTTTTTTAATTTTTTATAAAATTCGGTCTCTGTTTAAAACCCTACATCAGTTCAACGCATTTAATAATATTTTATAAATTTTGTAAAATTTGCTAATTTTCTAAAGGTTTATTTAAATTCAAAGAAAACAACGATTTATTCAAATTTAAATAATATAATCCAATATCAATCATGTTTTCAAAAGAAATGTAAAAGCTGAAATATCTCAAAAACTAAAGAATATTTTTATAAATAAGAGGTTATATTTGCTTAGCTTTTAACCTTAATATATAATACAAAAATTAGAAACTCTAATATACCATAGTTTCAAAGTTATTGGTGTTTTTCTTATTTATTCTGTAATTTTTTCGTGGATAAACTAGTTGAGTCAAACCCATTATCGTTATAGATGCGTTTTTTGCGATTTCTCTTGACTGTAAGCACCAAATGAGATGCGGTTTTCACTGTTAGATTGGTATTTTCAGGCACAAACTTTCCACCATAGACAGTATGAGTTAAAAATGTAATCCTGAAGCAGCAAGTTAGAAAATGTGGTTTTCAGTTTTACTCAAAAGCAATATATTCACCCAAATTGAAAATTTGGTGTGAATATGATAAAGTATGGTTTCGGGTTTTTGATAGAATTCGATGTATTTGGATGTTTTTAGGTCCTAGAACACTGAATATGCTAAAAAATTTCATGATATATGCATTAAGGGGTATATTTAGGCAAAAATTCAAATTGACCTAGTACTCATAGGTTTCATTTTTATGAGCTGAAACTTTGCATATACATTCTGTGCATCTATATCTCTAGACGTTTTTGGAATTATTTCATTTGGACTTAATATTGAGGAGAACGAGATAATTTTGTGTCAAAACACGTAAATTTTTTCGATTTTTCAAATTTTTTGTTACACTGCGCATGAAAATTTTTTGTCATTATAGTGTGAATTATACCTTAAATAATGCTTAATCTAACACCGAAAATTTCAAAACATTTGGTTAAGTTATGTCTGAGATATTAAAGAAAATGTAAAATTTTTTGCATATTTTGGTCAAAAATGGCACATTTTCGTCCATTGTGCCTCACAGGAAGCAGCTCATGACTCCAAAAACTATACCGGTTTTCCTTGGGCTAATATTAATCAAATGCAAAAAACCCGAAGTCTTAACATTTCGTTAAAAATGAGTTATCGCAGAATCTAACTAACTAACTAACTAACTAACTAACTAAATGACAGAATGCGTTTTTTTGCGATTTCTCTTGACTGTAAGCACCAAATGAGATGCGGTTTTCACTGTTAGATTGGTATTTTCAGGCACAAACTTTCCACCATAGACAGTATGAGTTAAAAATGTAATCCTGAAGCAGCAAGTTAGAAAATGTGGTTTTCAGTTTTACTCAAAAGCAATATATTCACCCAAATTGAAAATTTGGTGTGAATATGATAATGCACATATATGCAGTTGCTAAAAAAATTTATTATATTTTATTTTTTAGTAAGTTGTCGGTTTGGATTAAGCCACACCAAATAAATAATTATTTTCCTATATAGTTTTAAAATTTATAATATTAGAGTTTCATGCGAAACTTAAGCATGGAATTTGATTTAATATATTTAATGTTGATAGTACAGTGCTTGTTGAACTGTTTTGTGGGTGGTACAAATTTGCTTGCTCAGATACAGTTGTAATTGACCCCAAACAGAAATTTTAATTGTCATGAAAAATTTGACTTTTTTTCTTATTTAACTCAAATATTTAACACGTTTAAGGCATAGATTTTATTAATGAGCAAGCTAAATCATAATTAAATCACAAAGGTCGCAAATTTTACGGCTCTATTTAAAAATTTTCATGCCGCGACACGTGGACCATATGCCGAAAAAATTGCAATGTTATGAATTCATTTGCTATGTTGTAACATATTTATTTCCATTGAATATGCCCAAAAATGTGTTGAAAATAAATTGGATGGGAAGCAAGAAGAGTTTTAGTGACACAAATGAAGCAATAGCTTTAAGTTGGTATAGTTCCAAATGCATTTTAAAATGGCATTTGAAGTAACAAAATTGTAGAAATGTTTTCATCATTACAATAGTCCACAATAAACATAGTAGGCAGACAATCTTGTTGCTACTTGCCTAACTTACTTCTAAAGCTATGTCTACGTGATTATGCTTTGCAACATTGATGCAAGAACAAAATATAAATTGAACTTAATAGCCAATAAGTTCCATTCCTTCCTGAACTTTACTTTACTAGGTGAGTCATAGACATAATAAATAGATATTAAGTAAATCAAAAAAGACAAATCAGTAACCGTCATGATTAATCTATTAAAGGTTGTTGTAATGAATAGCAAAGCTAATTTCCGATTCTTATGACTGTGGCTAATTAAGAACCTTCCGAACAATTAGTGATCATATTTTATGTTCCATGTGCATTTCCTGAATCGTTTAAATGAGTTGATTTTTTTATATATTTCGCGAACCGCAATATTTTTTGTGTCGTTCCGTTTTTAGCCCTCGATCACCTTGAAAGAAATCATAACGGTTGCTACACTTTGTAGTTAGTCACAGACATATTTAAGAAAAAAAAATGACAATTCTTATTCTCAAGAATTATAAAGCTCATTAAGTTGCTCACTCAAGACTTCCCCTAGTTCCTATAACTCTCGTATAATTGGTCGAGTCTACACGTGTTGTTAAAAATGATTTGCAACTATTTAGAATTAAAAAATTACGTTCCGCACAAAGCCTAATGACTTTCACGACAAAAAGCGTGAAAAGTGCTTTCAATTAACATAATAATTTCAGATTATCATTAACATTCAATGACTCACTTTTGTTAATTTCTGCTGCTTACGCTGATCGCATCATAAAACTGTACATTTCACTCTCATTTTCTGTTGCGAGAAAAAAATAAAAACAAACAAAAAATGTATGAGGAAGTCTGAAAAGATCATTAAAATTAATAGACTTAAACGCACTTTTATGGCAGGTGATTAGATTTATTGATTAAGGTACTGATTGATGATGTAAATAAGGGATAAAAGCCTTGTTAAAATATGCTCTATTTTTACTTAGGGTAAATAATCTATTTTTTCGAAAATTTTGCACTTGAAAACTTTAAATGAACAGAACTCTTAAACCAGGTAACTTCTGGACGTCAAATAAAAAGCAATTAGTAAAGGAACGTAGGAAGTTTAAGTTTAAAATATTTGTTTTAATGTATTCATAAGGGAAGATCCTTAAAACTTGACTCAAAGTTGAATTTTATTAATTCGAAAGAAATTTTATTTTTTCGAAAGAAAATTTTTATTTTTTCGAAAGGTTTTCTAATAGGAAGCATTGAAAAATTTTGATGAAAAAAGTGTAAACAATAATTATTTTGATGATGAATGTTCATGTTTTTCTTCAGAAAATTAAGATATTGAGACCAATTTTTAATTTTTGATGAGCCTTGACGCTAAATTTTAAACTTGACTAATTTTTTGGTAAAAAATTCATTCCTGAAAGTTTTTGTTCCTGTGTAATGAAGGTTCCTATTTCTAGTGACCCTGAGGTCTTTCCAGTACTCATTACATAAAAGAAATTTAAATTGAAAGACTTTGAAGGCTTTTAGAAGATTAAAATGAAGAAAAACAATATTTAATTGTCAAAAGTTTGATGTAAGTTTATTATCATAATTTTATTTATAAAAGAACTTTAATTTCACAAAATAAAAATTTTAAGTAAGAAGGCAGCCAATTGATCAACGGACAATAAATTTTCTGTGTTTCCTTCCGAATTTCAATTAAAGTAAAATTTTCAACAGTTTTCTTCGTTTTTTGATAATCTTGAATATTTTTTAGAAATCCTCTTGCTGTTTTTGACACCTTTTTATTAAAATAATTGAATTTCAAGCCTTTTTTATGTTGTTTTTAATCGGAATTTATGTAAACAATAAAGAAAAATTTCAATGAACAATGCGATTAAAACCTTTCGAAAAAATAAAATTTCGCAAAAAATTCTTTCGAAAAAATAGAATTCATTTTGGTCTTCAGAAAAATTGAAATTTCTCAAGAACGGCTGAAAGTTTTACCTTGAAGTTTTTGGTAATTTAAAGATGGAACAAAGAAGTATGCTTCATGTTAAAAACCAAAAGCCTTACTTCTTTTGAAATATGATTTTTTCCTCTAGAAAAAGTTTGAACGGTTTGTATGGAAAACAATATTTTGTGGATTTTGTCTAATCAAGCAGTTCCAATTTCATGAAAACAGAGGAAAATCATTCTTTATCTCATTGTCAACAATTTTTGATCTGCACTTTATTTTTAGAATAGACCGTTTGCGTAAAATTGAGGATTTAAATTTTTAAAAAGTTTTCGAAAAATTAAAATTTTCGAAAAAATAGATCATTTACCCTAATTAAATTATTATTGAGAATTTATGGAAAGTTTTAAAAACGTTTGCAATGATAACTGGATCTGAAAACAAATTAGGAACCATGCTCAAAATACAAATTGCATAAATTCCAATTTTAAATATCTTTAAAGATGGAATTTAAGTTTTCAGTCCAAAATGCTTACCACTTTAATTGTATCATTAAAAGTATGCTGAAAATTAATTTTTATGACAGCGTGTGACCTTGAAAACAGGTTAGTTGTTAATATATATTTTTTCCATTACTTAACTTACATATAATAAATATTTTTTGCACTGGACGCACATATGACTCGCACAATATTTTTGTGGTAGGAGGACATGACGGACGATTGCTGAACGCTTTTGACAATTTCCTTATTGCAAATTTCTTTCCTGTAAGTCCAAAACAAGAAAAAAAGAAATATAGAGCAACATGCTGAGCGAGTGAGTTCATCGAACTATGAAAAAGCCATGCATGAAGAATTACTAGCTGTAAGTGATCTAGAAACATGACCATTGCAAAAAGTTATAGCTTAAATTACATTGACATTCAATTTTTTATAACACTTTTTTTTTCGGAGCTAGTTCAAGGTCGCTTCTATTGTTTCCGAAAAAATATACAGTTTCGTAATGTTTTTAATTCGAAGTATTTTCAAGTCTCATTAATTATTAACTTCTACGCGTAAGCGTATAAGTTATTGGTTTTACTTTTGCCCCTTTTTTACGTTTTTCGCATTTTTTGAGAAAACTAAGCATTTTTACCCCATATAACGTGGTCATCAAATTGTCGGAATTTAATTACGCGTCGAATGGTGTAACTCATTTTTCCGGTGGTCCCCCCCTGCGACCCCCCGGGGGGAAACAAAAATGTTAAAAAAACATCAATTTTTGTCCACAGGCCTACAGCTTAGAGATTAATATATTTTGATGAGGTTTTGATGCCATTTTATCAGGCAAGCAGTGGAATTGGGGGAATGGCTATGCGCTTAGCGTGATTTTGAGGTTAAGTAGGTGTTTAACCTCCAAATTTGAGAGGAAGTTGAAAACACATGTTTTTGAATTCTGATGGTTGGTTAGGTCCAGGGAAGCTGAAATTTGGCATGTAGGTTCCTTGGACATGCCTGAATATGGAACCAACACCATACTAAGATCCGAGGGTCATGCTACTAAGAAAACCACGTGTTTCTATATAAAAGAGAATACACTTATTTTGATGCCTGATTAGGTCTAGGGAAGCTGAAATTTGCCATGTAGGTTCCTTGGACATGCCTGAATATGGAACCAACATCATACTAAGATCCGAGGAGCATGCTACTAAGAAAACCACGTGTTTCTATATAAAAGAGAAAACACTTATTTTGATGCTTGATTAGGTCTAGGGAAGCTGAAATTTGACATGTAGGTTCCTTGGACATGCCTGAATATGGAACCAACATCATACCAAGATCCGAGGGGCACGCTACTAAGAAAACCACGTGTTTCTATATAAAAAGAATACACTTATTTTGATACCTGATTAGGTCTAGGGAAGCTGAAATTTGGCATGTAGGTTCCTTGGACATGCCTGAATATGGAACCAACATCATACTAAGATCCGAGGGGCACGCTACTAAGAAAACCACGTGTTTCTTTTAAAAAGGTGTAGACTTATTCTGATGCTTGATAAGGTGGGATAAGGTCATACTGAACTGAAATTTGGCATGCAGGTTCCTTGGCTACGTCTGAATATAAAACCTACACCATCTGGTCTCATGAATAGACTGACCGCGGAGCAGCAACTGGAGCGAAGCAGAAGTTGCAAAACTATCGAAACTGTAATCTATGATAAAGTCTGATAAAGTCTGATCTAACAAAAAGACCAACATATATGAAGCTCTGATCTAATGAATAGACTAACCATGGAGCAGCAACTGGAGCGAAGCGGAAGTTGTAAAATTATCGAGACTGTAATCTATGATAAAGTCTGATCTAACAAAAAGACCAACATATATGAAGCTCTGATCTATTGAATAGACTGACCGCGGAGCAGCAACTGGAGCGAAGCGGAAGTTGCAAAACTATCGAAACTGTAATCTATAAAAGTCGAACGGAACGAAGCGAAGCGAAGTGGAGTTCGACACCCCTGTAATCTATAATAGTCGAACGGAACGAAGCGAAGCGAAGTGGAGTTCGACACCCCTGTAATCTATAAAAGTCGAACGGAACGAAGCGAAGCGAAGTGGAGTTCGACATTCCTGTAATCCATAATAGTCGAACGGAACGAAGCGAAGCGAAGTGGAGTTCGACATTACTGTAATCTATAAAAATCTAACGGAACGAAGCGAAGCGAAGTGGAGTTCGACATTCCTGTAATCTATAATAGTCGAACGGAACGAAGCGAAGCGAAGTGGAGTTCGACATTACTGTAATCTATAATAGTCGAACGGAACGAAGCGAAACGAAGTGGAGTTCGACATTCCTGTAATCTATAAAAGTCGAACGGAACGGAGCGAAGCGAAGTGGAGTTCGACATTACTGTAATCTATAATAGTCGAACGGAACGAAGCGAAGTGGAGTTTGACATTCCTGTAATCTATAATAGTCGAACGGAACGAAGCGAAGCGAAGTGGAGTTTGACATTCCTGTAATCTATAAAAGTCGAACGGAACGGAGCGAAGCGAAGTGGAGTTCGACATTACTGTAATCTATAATAGTCGAACGGAACGAAGCGAAGTGGAGTTTGACATTCCTGTAATCTATAATAGTCGAACGGAACGAAGCGAAGCGAAGTGGAGTTTGACATTCCTGTAATCTATAATAGTCGAACGGAACGAAGCGAAGCGAAGTGGAGTTCGACATTACTGTAATCTATAATAGTCGAACGGAACGAAGCGAAGCGAAGTGGAGTTCGACATTCCTGTAATCTATAAAAGTCGAACGGAACGGAGCGAAGCGAAGTGGAGTTCGACATTACTGTAATCTATAATAGTCGAACGGAACGAAGCGAAGCGAAGTAGAGTTCGACACTCCTGTAATCTATAAAAGTCGAACGGAACGAAGCGAAGCGAAGTGGAGTTCGACACTCCTGTAATCTATAAAAGTCGAACGGAACGAAGCGAAGCGAAGTGGAGTTCGACACTCCTGTAATCTATAATAGTCGAACGGAACGAAGCGAAGCGAAGTGGAGCCGAAATTCCGAAATAGGCCCATATTTCCAAGAGGCCGCCTTGGACACCGGCCGCCTGATCCAAGAGGCTGCCTTGGACATCGGCTGCCTGAACCAAGAGGCCGCCAAGGACAAGAACTATGGACTGGACCGCCGATTTCCAACCATGATATGGAGATTTAAGATTACAGCTTAACTGATTGCATAAACTGTAATTTTTCAGTAAAAAATCTATCAGAAAGTAGCGTAGAAGTTCCTGGCTTTCTACGTAAGTCGTGTTTTTTTTATGTAAAATCTTTTCCACATGCAACCTTTAAATCGCACTAAATCATGATTTTAATCGTAATCCTTAAAACGATTTGTGAATTTCACAATTGCTTTATAAAATTTTTTTTCAAAAGCTTTTTTAATGAAATTAAAAGCAAATAAATCTTGCGATTAAACTTGCACAATTTGCAGCAATCTGTTTGAATGAAGACGATTTCTTGAATGAATTTAATGATTTGAAGATGTAGATATGAGTTTGTGTTGATAAATTTAGGCATGATGAGGTTGTGAGGAGCATGTAATCAGATAAATAAGATGCGCTGTTTAGAGTTTCAAACTTTGGATGTGCTAAAATTTTTGATCATTGCATTCTGAGAATAAAGTCATAGAATCCTAAGAGGTCAAGAATTCTAATTTTATGATGAACTTCATGAGGTCATTCACTCTAAAAGAATTGATTCACAAGCATCAATATCGCAGTAATCACTTCCATCCAATAAATCCGTTAGCACATTGAATATTTTGCGGCAAAACATCGATGAATATCTGCATGTACGTATAAATGCACTATTTGTCTTCAATCGGACAGTTATGATCATTACTAATACACTCGCCTTTCAGCACTTGCTTGATACAGTGCTTCATTTGTCTATTTATTTTTTCTTATGATGATAATATTTTTCTTTTAAATAAAGGAAGTGCGAAGATATTAAATTGCTAGCATGTGGGCTTCATGATTGGTGCTATAAAATGTCTCAATATAGCTGATTAAACGTTGTAATAAAAATGTTCTAATTTATTTTTATAAATAAAAATTGAATTTAAAATAATTTTAGATTCGGCACGTGTGCTGAAGATTTTGTGATTTGGAAGTAATCGACAAGTTATTCTAGAAGTATGAAGTTTGAAATTTCTGAAAAATGGAATAAGAATTTAAGCTTTTATAAGTAAATGGCAAGAACTGTTTTCAAATTGAAGGAATCAAAAATCTTAGAGCCCAATACAAAAATGAGGAATTAAAATTAAAATTGGAATCAATTCAAAACAGTTAGATCATCACGCTTGATCTCCCGAATTACGTACTTAAAATGACAGTATCATGATTCCATTATTCATAAATTTTAAGATGATTTTGTCACTATTACGCCAGTATCAATAAAATATTGTTTCTACGATAGCTGTTACGTTTGTTTTTCCTTTTTCTTTTTCCACATTTTCCACTGAGCTTATGGTGTGAAAAAATAAGAAAATAAAATCTTTTTTAAAAATAATATTTTTTTTTAAACAATTTCAGCGATGAAAATTTTTTGTTAAAAACATTTCTGAGAGAAATTTGTTTCGATTTAAAATATTTTAATGATCCATAATGGACATAATCACGTAGAAATATTTTCATTTTACAGCTCCCGAAGGGTCTAAATAGTAATTGAGAAAATTTATGTGCTATTTTGAGAATTTTTATTTATTTTTTTATAATTTTTATTTTTAATTATTATTCATACATTTACATAATTAAGGTAATACATTTTGTGTGTGTGTGATTTTTGTCATATTTCTAACCAGCAATTGAAATTTTTCATGCTAAGAATTTTGCAAGACTTTTGATAGTAATGGCACTCGATGATTGCAAACAAACAAAACAATTAAGATTAAGATAATATTATAATGCATTAATTTAAACTGGATTTCCTTCAAGATTGTTGTAGATGATGTGGTACATGCAATCGATAGCATCTGTCCATGCCTGTTGATAAGAATTTTTGGATTTAAAAATTATTTTTTTTTTATAAAAATAAAGGTTTTGAAAAAATATGGTCCAATATGGTCAATCTGATTAAAATCTAGATTTAGGTAAAAATTTTTTAGAAAATAATAATTTTTTATTCCTTCGTCAATTTTGATCAAAATCACCAATTAAACTTTTCTAGAACATATTTCAGTGATGGGAAGATTTAATTACCAAGTATAAGAGATTAAAATTCAAGGTCAATCTGACCTCTTTCTAAAAGTTGAAGACCTTTAGATTTTTGCACATAAAACTAATCAACTTCATAATTATATCATTTAATCTTAAGAAAAAGAACACAAATCCTTTTTAGAGATTAAAATGTAAAAGTTCTTGATCTAACTACCATTTTAACCACTCTATTCAATTCTTATTCTTAAACTTTTAATTTTTCAATTCTTTTCTTCACTTTAACATTTTTTCATTCCAGAACTCGAAATTCATTCAGATTAAATTTTTTTGAGCTCTAATTTCTTCCATCTATCTTACCTGCATTCCATCATAAGAACTACCAACGTTAAAGCGTAAATATTCCATTAAAGCGTCACGAAATTCCTGTGTGGATTGAAATTTCCATAAATTCATCTCCTAATCTTCACACTGACTGATTTTTCGAACTTACCATAAAAGAAAATCTGGAAATGCCTCTATTTCTGTGATTATTTCCCATATCATTAAGAATCTTCTTAATTCCATCAATATCCTTGCCTAAGAGGTCAATAACTTGACCAAAAACTCCAATAATTTTTTCAGCATGAGCTGCAAATTCGGGAGTTTCCTTAAGATCATCTAAATCTTTACCAGCAAACGCTGTAAATTTCTTCATGTTGCCTGGATATTTTTCGAAGAAATTGTAAAGAATTTCAACAGCTTGAGTTTTGATATAATCCCAGTCAGTTTGAACGAGCTTGGCTTGTTCCTCTGTCAAAATCTTAAGTGGTGGTATTCTTGCCATTTTTTAATAAATTTCACAATAGAAAAGGAAGGCACTAGAGATACGTGTTGAACAGTCCGCGGTTGGTTTCAATCTGGAGCAATTTTTAGCATAAGCCGAACTTTTGTGATGCCACAAGTCAGATTTTTATTTTTCTTTTTCAACCTCACTTTCTTTTTTCTCCTCAAGCTGTCCGGCTTTGCCTTTTGATTCTTCTCATTGGAAATATTCCTTTTTATTTTTAGCAACAAATAACAGAGATAAGAATTGTGAAATGAAAATTATAGAATTTATAAAGCAATTCGTGTGTGTATGCAGCATGAAGATGATGAAAAATAGAGGGAGAAGTGAGAATGTAGGAGTCTATCTATTTGTTCCAATATAGAGGCTTAGTGGAAAAATGAAAATTTAATTTTCTTGTTTTTCTTTCTTTATTTACAAAGGGGATTGGCAGCGTACGTGATTTTTGCCTCCGTGAACTGATCATGTAGTCAAATTAACATGAATTATAGCTTCATTGACTGATGTAATTTAATTTCCATTACTCTTCTTGACCCTTTTTATTATTTTAATTAAGTATTGAAAATTTTATGGCAGGGGTTGGTTTTCTGTGTCTAAGATAATTAATGGCTTCAGAGGATCTTCGTTAGAAAATTTTTAGCAATTTTTAGATTTAACCAGATTTATCCTTTCTTTCTGTAATCTAACCTCAATTATAATAATTTTGATTCGAGGACACAAAAATTTCCTGATTTAAATTACATCCAAGAAGCACAACTTGTTCGCTCCACTCACTTGTTGAGCTGAATTTATTTACAGACATAAATGCAACAATGATGATGTAAAGTGTATTTTTGTGAAAATATAAATATGAGAATCTGGCATTTTAATGGCCAGTTTGTGTAAAAATATATCAAACATCTTTGGAGGTGCAATGAAAATTTGTTGCTTAATATCTAGAAAATTGAGAAGAATTTTTAATCACTTTGGGAATTTAAGAGTTTGAGTTGACATAACTTATGAAAATCTCACAGATATTTACGATAAAAAGGAATGTTTAATGATCAACTGTCTAATAACAATTTATCATTTCCATTAATAACAATCTGGTCCCAAAAAATAAACAGTATTTACGAAAAATCTTTATTTACATTTTCAATATTTTCCTCCGACTTTCTCATCAGGTCAAATCGTTTAGTCATCTAGAAAGAGTCCAATAAGTCCCAAGTCATTTTAAAACAGTATTTTTTCGTGACACTTATCAAGTCATCACTCAAAACTTCAGAATTTATTGTCATTTCATAAATTTTCACTCAAACGACGATGATCGACGACACCCACAGTTGTGTATTGAATCTTTTGTGGATTGGTATGCAGAATGGCTGACAAGATGATACTTGTTGTGTGCCATAAATTTAGAGACATTCTTACTAAATACTTAAATTTATTGAATGAAAATTTTTGCTGTTGTTCGGAGCAAGAAAAACAAATAAGACAGATGAGGCAGTCACACGCGTGGATGCTTCAGGGATGGACAAAAATACAAACAAATTGGAAAAGAATAATGATGTAATTGGATGTATGCTTCAATTAGAGATACAGAAAAAACACGACTTACATAGAAAGCCACGAACTTCCACGCCACTTGCTCATAGACATTTGATTTGAGGTCATTTTTTATTTTTTTAAAAGTATTTAAAACCAATTTGAACTTAAATTTAGTCAAAATTTTGAAATTTTTATCAATTTTAAGCTCATCATGAATTTCATGATGATATTAAAAATTTCAAATTTTGTCAAATTTTCAATTTTTTTTTTTTTTTTGTTCTTTGATCATTTTTTATTTTTTAAAAATATTTAAAACCATTTTGAACTTAAATTTAGTCAAAATTTTGAAATTTTTATCAATTTTAAACTCATCATGAATTTCATGAAATGTGTTCATGTGCGGAACGAAACGAAGTGGACCACAGCTCGTCCACAACCCCCCTACCCTATCTAAGACTTCTCTCAAAAGTGCTTTTTGACCCCTTAAATGGCTCTTATATCAAAAAATTTCTGTATATTATTAATCTACTCATCGAGACGCACATTTTGGTACCAAAAACTTCTCAAAAAAGTTAGATGAAGATGATAAACTCGAAAATTTCTCATAAAAAATACTGCTCATACTCGAATGAAAAAATTATATATAACCTCAAAACCATGCAAAGCGCATGTCTGAAAAAATGACACCAAAGAACCTATCAAAATATATGAATCGAAACTACAGCCCCAGTCACAAAAATGATGGTGTTTTCGAAACCATGTTTTTTGGACCGTGTGCATGCACAATATGTTCAAATGAACTGAAAGTTGTGTCATTCGACGCGTAATTCCATAGCGGTGATTTCAATATCAGGTTGTATGGGGTTTTATTGCGTAGATTTCGCAAAAAGTTCAAAAAACGTGTAAAAAAGGGCTTTCGTAAAACCAATAACTTACACGCTTTGCGTGTAAGTTAATTGAATTTTTTGACAAAAAATCTAAATTTGATGCTGTATATAATTTTTTAACCTCAAACCTGAAGATGCCACTTAGAATTAGGAAGTCACACTAAGCGTGACATTCAAACTGAACAAACCACATCGTTTAAACAAAATTGCACAATAATAAACAATTAAAAAATCGAAAAGAAAGGAAGCAAGTGCGAGAAATGAGAAAAGTCTGCAGGTTGTTGTTTGTATTTCATTAACTTGCTTTGTGTAAAGTATTTGTTTAGAGTTGAAATAATTGGACCAGTTCCAGCCCTCCAAGTTTCGGCATTTTCATCCATCCATACATCCACAAAAGATTATCTAACAAGTGTGGAATATAAACATAAAAGAAAAGCTATCAAATTTCAGTGCGGATGAATGATATTTTTATCTTACGATTATTTTATGACAAACGACGCAAATAGAACAGAGTGAAGACACAAGCAAAGTTAAACGGACGAAAATGAAAATTTTCTTTTATGACTCAGACTAGATTTAATGTCTTCTTTATTTTTAGCCACAATCTCCAAACATTACATTTTACAGCGATTCTTGTGCCAGTAACGATTAATAAATTGTCTTGATCTAGAGATTTTTACTATTGGGAATTAAGGAACAATCAATTTTATTGATTGCTGATTGCCACATTCAAACTTGCTATAATTATAGAAAAAGTCTTAATGTGGCATCATAAATTATTATTTTAAGACTTTTTTTTTTAAATTAAACTTTATTTATTAAATTTAGAATATAATTATGTACAAAGTTAAGATACATGTTGAGCTGTAATTTTTAGGGTGTCAGACACTAATTATTTTAAGACTCTTTATCGCCATAATGTATAAAAATAAACAAAGTAAGGAAGCCATAAGATGGTAGCTTAAAAGTAACGTCCAAATATCAATTATTTTCATTTATTTGAAGATCATAGTTTTGTTATCAATTCTTTGATCTTTAACAATCCATTTTCCTTCAAAATATTTAAGGAAGCTGTTGTATATTTGTCAATAGTCAACCTGTGACAATCTCCTAATGAACTTCAAAAATATGATAGAAAAATATTTACTTTGGTACGGAAACTCGTGAGATTTTGATTGACTTATGGCAGAGATGAAAATTGTAAAGAAAAAGAATTTTCCTCATTTCCTCTTTGAATTAATTTTGAATATTTTTCAATTTAAATTTTTCCTTTAATTTAATGCTGCTGCTCAATATTTTATTATATCCATTTTTCATTAATTTACGATGAAGCACACGAAAAGCATTTTATCTTTAGTCCACGATTTAAATTTGAGATAAATTTGAAAATTCAGAATTTATGAGGAATTTCAATTATTCTGATGATGTTGTGGCATGTGAAAGTTGTGATGCTTTCGTTTTGGATTGTTTTGCCAAATTTTATTGCGTGTTCTTTACTTTTTGTGATGACAGATAGTCAATTCATTTGCTTGGTTAATCCAAATTTATGTAGTGAAATGCGCAAATTGGCAAACTTTCGAGTCTTGTTGCTCATGATGACTAAGAGTGAAGAACTGTTTTTTGGAATAAACAATTTTCTTTTAAAAACATTACAAATGTTTCTAATGCATGAATTTGTACTGTTTTCAACGGAAATTTTAAAATCCTTACAAATATTTCGTTAAGAATTTTAACGAAGAAAAAATAAATTTTTAAATAATATTTAACAGTCAATTCCAGATACGAAATCATGTCACATGGATTCATTCATGAATATTTTATTATGCCTCAGCACATATTCCACAGGAAATAATTCCTCTAAAGCATTCATCACCTTAGTTTTTTCTTTAATGTATGATTCTTAATGAAAACTAAATTGCATGCTTTTAGATATTTTCGTGTATACCCCACGTGCCTGTGATTTGTTGTTTATAAAAAAAATCAGAAGTAAAAGTTTATAAATCACAATGGTCTGAAATCGAAAAAAATGTTCAAAAATTATATTTTGGTGTAAACTTTAGAGGTCGCAAAGTTTTAGTTGATTTTCTTAATTTTGAAAGTGTCAATAGCTTTGTCATGTCTTAATTATACATCTCTGAAAATATGAGCTTATGACATTAAGGATAAATATGATTTTTCATTAAAAATTTTATATTGTTTCTCAAAAAATTTTGTGCACAAGCAAATTTGTATGGAAAAACTAGTGAAATTAAAGTGAAAATATCTCAATTTGCGCATATTTGCGCATTGCCAGAGTATGATTAAAAGGTGAATAAAGACTCAATCTTTCGATTTGTGCTAGTCTCATGAAGGACTTTGGAGGACTTTTTAACTTATGAACGATTAAAGTTTTGGAAATTTTCAAAATTTTAATTGCATTTTCCCTAATAATAAAGCAATCTGCTAATGTTTTGTAAGCTTTAACATAAAATTTGAGCATTAATTAAGCTATTGACAGTGATTAGAACATGGAACAAGTAATAGAAAGTAGAAAAATTTATGAAAAGTTTTTCATGGTGTTTTTGTAAACAAATTTTTAGTGACTTTCATTAATAATTGTCAGAGTTAGACAACGATTGGAAGCTTCATATTTTCACAGAAGATGCATCAGTTTGTGTTTTATATTCTTGCATTCAAATGATCAGGTTTAAAAGACATGACTTTTTTTAATTTTTGAACATTTTTTTCGATTTCAGACCATTGTGTAAATTTAAACAACTTAATGAAATCTTTGAACCGGCATTTTTATTTATTTTGAGAAAAATCTTTTTTTTCTTTTTTACAGATTGTTGAAACTTAATACGCAAAATATTGGCAAGTTATCAACACATTTAAATGTGTATTTGAAAATTCCAAATTCATTTGTTTAACAATAACATGCTCGAATATTTTGAATGGAAAATGGATTTTGTAGTGTGATCTGGAATTTAAAAACATTCATAGGCACTTCAGTCGATTCTACACACATCCAACCACAGAGGTTGTAAAAATGTGTGAAAATTTAATATTTTTATTTATATTTTATTACTGTGAAGGAAAGGAAGGCAATTAAATTATAGCTATCTGGTGTTTTCGAGAATCGTGAGCCAGAAAAATTCTGCAACAATGAATGAAATCTGAAATGACAAATGAAAAACAAATTTTCTCACAACGGGGATTTTCATTCACTTTTATCCACAACAGCACAAAAAATCGTGGGATTAATTATAGGAACGTAAACAATCTACTTTGATATTTTCAATATAGTGCTTACGAAATGACGAAAAACTACAAATTTTGTAAACAAAATACGTTACAATCTATTGCACAGGTGTTGCATTCTGTTTCATAATCTGAAAAATCCTGAAATTATCACCCATAAATTAAAATCCATGATTAAATTTCTTCAAATTGTTTATTATCATATCTATTAAGCATAAAAATCATTTGTAACATAAGTAAGACTTTTTTTTTGAACTAAAGAAGTTTCCCTTTGCTAAATAAATCACGTCACAAAGCATTTTTGTGACTTTATAAATAGCCAAAAAATCAAAAGAATGAAATAAAAAAAATATCACAAAAATTATTTCTTAATATTTAAAGGCAACACAGATTATTTCATGATCCATAAATATAATCTAAGTTTAGATAAGGTTGCGAAAGGAACTGACGTCATCAATTCCCAACCTAAAGATGAACTAAATTCTAAATTGAACTTAAATTTTGTGTGTTTCACTGGAACATGAAATGACAAATAACTATCAAATGGACATTAAATGCATAATGTAGCTTTTGATTATAAAATGCAATGATCCAATAAGCTTAGATGCTAGCCTGACATATTTCTTTGAAAAAGACACTTTTAAGAACTCGATGCAATATCCTTAATCCATTTTAAATTTATAGCTTCTAAACATTTTTTCAAAATTAGTGAGCAATTTTGTGCACTTTAAGTGACTGGCTAGATTTCCTCAATGTATAGAGAGCAATCAAGCAAAGCATTAAATATTACTAAAATAAAATATCCTTGCAGGTCATTTAATATTTCATATGTGAACTAAGCTCAAAAATTAATTTATACTGATTGATAATCGTTGCTATAAAATTCCATAAAGCATCCTATTTTTTTATGAATATATTATTGATACATATATCTCAATGTTAAATCTAATTCCTGATAAGTTTTTTATCAGTTAATAGCTAGCTTATTCTCATATCCTTAATTCTCAGGGATTGTTGCCAATGGCTTCGATTGAACGTCTTTAAGTGATGTATTTGTAGGTGTTGAATTTCCAGAAATATCTAAATCATCAACATCTGTAACTGGATCACGCCAAAAGTTAAATGCTGTGTATTCAATATCATCATCGTCATCAGTGAATTTAATTGGTGGAAATAGCTGATCAACAATGTAAGTCATTGAGCAGTAACTAAAATGAAAAAAGAAAGTAGAATCAACAATTAGTTATTGATTATTAATGACCGACGTAAAGTTATGCAAAGAAAAGTAAAACTGACGAAATCGAAATCAACAAACAAGCCCCTCATGACGTAAAACAATATGATCGACTAAAAAAATACGCAGTATTTTGAAAAGAAAATGTGTTCAAGGTCAAGTTACCGAGTAGAAATCAAGGATGGGACAATATTTTGTGCGTAGAATCAACATGGATTAAAGACAACAAAAAGAGGAAATTTTTAAGGAATGTCCACAAATGAAGTAGAAGATTTTATACTGAAAAATATCAATTTTGATGTGCATAACATAGAAATGACGTCATAAGTTAACAGTAAACTAAAAACTCTGAAAAAACAAAATTATATCAACCTTGAACAGAATTAGAGAGAAAGAGAGAATCAACGTAGTAACTTAATCCTATAAAGTACAGAATACATCAAATCAAAAAACATGTAAACAGGACGTTGAACATAAAAGCAAGAGCAACGAAAGAATAATAGCTGGAATAACAGAAAAAATTATAATGTCATTAACAACTTTATTGCTTCATGTTTAATTTTTGTACCTTAAAACTAATAATTTGCTATCAGTGCATTCTTAATGCGCATCGTTGTAATAAATAAATTAAAATATTCACATAATGAATAATCATACTTTAAGCACTTAGAATCGATTGTCATAAACTTAACATTCGTAAAAGTAATTTTTTGTCATTTTTTTCCTTTCCTTACTTCCTCTATTATTTTTATCATCAAAAAAGGACGAATTTAGCCTAAATTTCCTATTAATAATATGTTTATAGAGAGATCACAAGTTTACTTATCGTAAGTAGCATAACTGCATTAATTAACCTATTCTTTGTAGAAAATTCCTTTCTTTTGTATGTCTGTATTCAGGATTGCTATTTGGTATCATGTTCTAAGGATATTCCTTTTTCAGAATTGTCATTTTTTTCAACCAACCATAAATTCAATTTTTATGCTTATTACTACTTTAAAGTTCAATATCACCAAACTGTAAATCATCGCCATCATCTTCTGTGAAGCATGAGTCATCATCCTCATTTTTAGTATCCATGCAACTGATTTTAATAATTATTGTGTTTTCATCAGGCATTGTGGATGTCTTTGGAAGACTTGGAAAAATGTCATGAACGTCCAAAGACTGTTGCTCATAACTAATTGAAGTCAAGTTATTTTTATCAGTCAAAAACAATAGCAAACGACGAAAATAATAAAATTAAAAACATTTTTTTTTAAAGGAATGAAAAGTTTAAAGTCACGCGTGCATCATGACGAATGTTGAAAGATTCAAAAATAAACGAAAAGAAAAAAAAAGAAAGAAAAAAAAATTATAACGATAAGAGTTAAGTAGTCATCATATTAATAATATACTTTATGAGAAGAGAAGGAGGTTTTTGGGAAATTTGCGACTCAACGGCTGACTGAGAAGGAACGATATGAATGAAAGCGAAATTAAGTGACGAAAAAATGAAATTGACACCATTCTAAAAGTTTTGACAACATCCATTAAGATAAATGTCTTAAAAGCGTACAGGCGTATGATATAGCAGTTCCAAACATTTTAAGGGTGATTTACAAATTTATGTAAGATTATTAAAAAATTTAACGGTTTTTAAAAATTCAAAATTTTAACGAAATTTGAATAATTTGAATTTTATGCTTTTCAAGTTTAGCTTCAAAATGCGATTGACCTTATAAAACTGATATTTTGGAACTTCCACATCATCTCATACATTCAAAACAAACATTCATTTCATCTCGATAATGAATAAAAATGCAAATGACGAAAACAGAAAGTCAACAAAACAATAATAAGAAGAATACTTACGATGATTGGAATGTTTGCGTCAATTCGTGTTTGAGCTCGCCACGTGGATTAATAGTATAAATTCTCATGATTGGAATACCGACAGCACGATAGGCCCATACATCCTATAAAACACAAAAGAAAAGAAAAGAAACAAAAACAAATTAGTTACTGTTAATTAGGACACAATTAATCAAAAAACGGCATACATTTATACGATTTCCGTAACCAGCGTAGAATGGATTCTTATCACCAAATAAACTTTTGATATCACTCAAGCACTCGATTTTGAATTGCTCTGGTTTGCGTTCAATGACTTCTCGATGAAATGCGGAAATAAGTGATGTTGGATTGAGAAGTAAAGGACCATCGGGTAATTTAACATCTCCCTGACGAATAGACCTCAAATATTCACGTGTAGCACGAGATTGACCAATGGCACGAGCAGATAAATAAAGCATCTTATAGCCATTCTCTTCGATCTTTGAGAATAATTGAGCAACTCCAATTTGTGCCCAGTCTTTACCAACCTAAATAACATAAATTTAATTAATGTAAATTCAGTCTTAAAAGTTTAGTTCTTTACCATTGGTAAAATGTGACCTAAAACATCACTTTTTGTGATAGTTCCATCAATATCAGAAATAACAACTTTATCGCTGTGTTTCCATTTAAAGAGGTAGCATTTACATCTTGAAGTTCCTTGATAAGCAGTCGTGACACTAAATTCAACTTCATTTACTCCACTCTTTAAGTTTAAGCATTCAATTTGTTGTGAACTAAGACGTAATGTCTTTCTGAATTTCTCTGTAGCTAATGTCATTTGGCCCTTAATTGTAAGCTCATTTTCATTGCTTTCAGATAATGGCACATAATCAGCCTCTTTAATTGAATTTATCAATTCTTGTGAGATTGTTGATGCCGATGTTGGAATTGGCATTACCTGAGTTTCTTCCTTAACAGGTGATTTTTTCTGTTCTTGAACTGATCCAGCACCTGAACGTCTCCATGAAAACCAACTACGACGATTTCCTGGTTCTTGAATTTGTTGTTGCTCTTCCTTTGTTGTAGTTTCTTCCTTTTCAGGTGTTTTACTTGGTGGCAATAATTTGTCACAAACTTCTTGTGGTAATGGCTTTTGATAAGCTAATAATGTCATGACATAAGGACATGCTGTTGCCCAACTATAATATTTGCTATTGATTCGAACAACAAGATTTGGCGATGCAAAAAGTGCTGGATTGTGACAAATATCAGAATATTGGACAATGTTACTTTCAAATTCTTCTTCTGATGGTCCACCTTTTTCCATTCCACCACATAATGATAATGCAACAAAGTTTAATGATGAATCGGGATTGCCAGCTGATTTATTACATTCATAATCAGAATCAGATTTAATCATTTCCATGCTTGTTGAATTGCTGTGTGGTAAACTTGTTCCATTACCACTTTCACGATCTTCTTCTCGTCCACGTTGAACATCGCCATTTGGCTTACTAGCTGTTGGTGGAAAATAAAGAGCAGCAACCTCTGGGTCCATTCCTTCAGCATCAAGTTCTGATAAATACATTCCATCTTGTTGATTACTCTTACGCTTTTGCTTCATAAAACTTAACATACCACTCAACATTGAATTTCTCTTATTTGTGTCTAAGACATTCTGATCAACAGCAGTATCTTCAGTTTGTACGACTGGATCTCCCCATTTCCAACTAGCAGAATTTGTCATAACATTTTCACTCTTTTCACGTTGTGATACTTCAAATTCTGTATCACTTTGAATTGGTGATGCTGGACGTGATGGATGTTGACTAATTGTACCTAATTCTCCATCACTAAAGAAATGAATATCGGATAAAAGTTCACGATGATTATCAAGTTGAAGTGTAAATTCAGACTTGCTACGTTGGCCATCTTCTTTCAACATTGGAGGAGCTGGCTCTTCATCCCTTGGTAACTCTTTTGTTATATCATTCTCAGTATTTGGTGATGCATCATTTGATAAGCTAATTACTGAAATATTATTTTCCGTTCCTTCATTCTCAATTTGATCGGAATTACTACCCGCTGAGCTACTTGTACTACCTTTTCTTTGTGAATTTTTCTTCTTTATCATTGACTTCTTCCTTCTCTTTTTCTTTGATTGAAGTGATGCTGCTGATTTATCCTTATTCTCATCCTTGACTAGACCTTTATCATCAGACTTTTCTTTAAGGGCATCATTCTTTATTGCGAGATCAATTTCGGGTGAGTCTTTATTATTGTTATTGTTATTATTATTATTATCACTATCGTCCTTTGAATCTTCATTAATTGGACAAAATTGCTGACTCTCATCCATTTGACGTAAATTGAATTTCTCCTTTATCTCATCATACAACTGATCTTGCTCGTCTGAAAACTCCTGACGCAGCTTCTGTGTTGTAAATTCTAATTTATTTGTCGTTAAATCACGCCTTTCGAGATCATTGTCAGTATGTCGACGCTGTGAAAAATCTGATGTTTGATTTTCAAATTTATTTGAACTACGTTCATTCTCTGAAATATCTTTTGATACATCCACTGAATTACGGCGTGGGAGAGGAATTTTTATGTCATTTTGTGTTGCACTAAACATAGATTAAAAGAAAAGTCAGTTCCAATTAGTTATGGATCATAAAAGTGTATAAATTATGAAAACTTACTTTAAACTATTTTCGAAGCTTGTTAACTCATTTGTAGGTATTGGAGATGTTGCTAAATTCGGTAACTCATCTAAATCACCTTCTGAACATTCTTCAACAAAAAATGCTTCGCCTGATTCACCTAATTTCATATGAATATCTACTGGTTCACCATTTATCTCAATATCAACCTACATATGCGAAAAATAAATTTATCAACATGTCAGTTCCTATTTGTGTCAACAGCAACAACTTACGATTTTCTCTCTACTCCTCAAAACACCAAGCTTTCCAAATCGTACATGAAATGGTGAACATAAATATGTCCCATCTGGTTGTTCTACAACAATTACATCTATAGCTCCAGTCAATGTCGCTGCATTTATTTCATTATAGAATTCCTTAAAATCACGAAATACTTTATTTGCAATGCTCAGCATCTTCTTGCCTTTTATTAATTCTTGTCAAACAATTCTTTGAATTATCACACTTTCTTGGAATATTTTATTTTATTTTTTAAGCAAAGCTTTAATTATTTTTTTCTTATTTCAAATTCTAGTAAAATTCACTTCCTGCAAATAAACAAGAAAATAAGAAAAGAAAATTAGTTTTCCTTCTATTTTTATCAAAAAGCAAAAAAATTTCCTCTTCTTGTTGTTAATAATGTTTTTGCGATTTTGGCAAGCACATTCTTAGTTTTAAGACGGCTGGGATGAGTCAGGCAAGACCGAATTGTTTACAACCTAATATTTCTTGTAAGGAATATAGTCAAATTCTTTCTTAAAATTGCTCGAAAAACTAATTAATTTGTTATGTGAGGAAAGAGATTAACAATTTAGACATACTGAAAATTGCTTTCGCATTTAGTTTGAAAAATTCCAATCGAATGAGAAGCGACAATTTGAAAATTGAGATCATGTGAATAAACAGAAATAAACTAATAAAAATTGAGGAACTAAAATTTAGGTTAATATAAACACAAGTCGCACGAAAAATTCTAGACTAATGGAAATCGCTATGCCTTAAAATAATCATTAAGAAAGTCTGTATAAATAATAAATAAAATAAAAACTGCATAAATATTTCGTAACTATAGCAATAATCGCGTGATAAACGAATGTTTTCATTTCATCTGCCATTCTGCCTTGCTGTGTGACAATAATAACAAGCTGATAAGGCAATGAACATGAAAACGTGACTACGAAGAACCAAAACGAAGCTACTCATAAGTTCTTATCAATTTCGTGCTTTTTCCAGTCTTCGAATTCATGTGTAGCGATCATTCATAATATTTCGGTCACTAGAAACCAGAGACCGAAAATCAAAATCAAAATCATTGACTTAACGGAAAATCAAAATCATTTTTGAATGAAAATCATGATTTCGCGAAATCATGATTTTGCGAAATCATGATTTTGCAAAATCGTGATTTTGAAAATCATTGATTTTCATACAAAAATGATTTCAGCGAAATCATTTGTGATTTTAGATCACTGATTAATGGGAAAAATCTTTGGGTTTTGTATTAAATTTCGATGAATGAAAATTTGATGCTTTTACTCTATTTCATGCTGAAAATTGTTCCTTTAAGGGTTTTTTCATACAAATATGCTTTTTTCAGCTCCAACCTCACTTCCAATCGCATAATAATCATGTCTGAATTCTTTATGGTCACTAAAATCATAGTAAGCTTTGCTTCTTATTTGATTCCTTTCTTTAAAATGTTGGTTAATTTGATATTATTATTTTAATAGAAATATCATAAGATCCAGTTGGCACTTCCAACTGACTGGAACTGACCAAAAAATTTTTACTTCATTTCTCGACTTTTTATACATTTTTAGACAGGTGTTGAGTTCTCAGGAACTAAGCACTTCCATTACTTCCTTTGCAGTAATTAAGCAACCTTTAGTCATACTGAATCTTCAAACATCATTTGCGAATAAAGGAAGTGCACAGTACTTTCAAGTTCCAACATTTTACATAAATTCTTCGAATATTTTTTTAAATGTGACCAATTCTACAGAACCAAGGAGTTCCTTTATTCGCAAATGATGTTTGAAGATTCAGTATGACTAAAGGTTGCTTAATTACTGCAAAGGAAGTAATGGAAGTGCTTAGTTCCTGAGAACTCAACACCTGTCTAAAAATGTATAAAAAGTCGAGAAATGAAGTAAAAATTTTTTGGTCAGTTCCAGTCAGTTGGAAGTGCCAACTGGATCTTATGATATTTCTATTAAAATAATAATATCAAATTAACCAACATTTTAAAGAAAGGAATCAAATAAGAAGCAAAGCTTACTATGATTTTAGTGACCATAAAGAATTCAGACATGATTATTATGCGATTGGAAGTGAGGTTGGAGCTGAAAAAAGCATATTTGTATGAAAAAATCCTTAAAGGAACAATTTTCAGCATGAAATAGAGTAAAAGCATCAAATTTTCATTCATCGAAATTTAATACAAAACCCAAAGATTTTTCCCATTAATCAGTGATCTAAAATCACAAATGATTTCGCTGAAATCATTTTTGTATGAAAATCAATGATTTTCAAAATCACGATTTTGCAAAATCATGATTTCGCGAAATCATGATTTTCATTCAAAAATGATTTTGATTTTCCGTTAAATCAATGATTTTGATTTTGATTTTCGGTCTCTGCTAGAAACATATGATATTTACAAACACAACTGTAACTTAACGTCTATACAATAAAGTTTCATTTTCTTTCTCACTCAAGTCAGCTTATGGAGTACTACTCTACACGATCATGACGTCATTATATCGTACGTTATTTTCTCTACCGATCATACGATTGTTATGACTTTGAATGAATTGAAATTGTTGTGCAAATATCTACAGCTGTACACATACCACAAGATTAATTAGATGTTATTCTGTGTGTATGGCATGGAAAATAAGAGATGATGATGATTGTTATTATTATGAAACTCATTCAATTGTAACGTAAAGAATGTTAAGTGAAATTTCATATTTTTTTATGCATGCTTGCTTCAATATATTTTGCAAAACAGAAGGGAAATCGGTCGTTTCTTAACAGAAAGCAATAATAACAAACGTGTCTGGTTACAATAATTCTGACAATGAATGTGCAAACTTCCTTATTTAGATATTCAAAAATAATTATTGCACCTTGCACTTCTGTATGTATGACACAGTATGACATTAATTTAACAGTTGTTTGTAAGTCTCTGCCTTTGTCTTCTTTAATTATATCATTATTATTTTAATGTCAGTAATTGTGAACCTCCTATAATGCATGTATTAATTGGTGTAAGGCAGTGAACTTTTTTTTTTTGTATCGCATTGAAGCAGTTTTTAATTAAGATTTACATCAGGTGATGTTTATGTTCTGCGTGTATAGAAAAAGTGGGGATTGGCATTTGTGACTTTAATAGTCATGCTTCAAGGATAAAAATAACTTGAACCTTTTATTAGCTTTTAAAAAACAATTTCCAAAAATTTATAATTTTGAAAAATTCAACTTCCTCATGCATTAAACTACACAATAAACAATAAAGCTTTAAACATTCTAATTAATTGTAATAAACAGCTTTTGACCCAACAAATAACACACTGCATTTCCATGAAATTATCAATCACGTAAACAAGCTACTTTGAGGAAATAAATTATTAATAAATTTAAATAGCTAATTCATCATAATTTCACCTACACAAAGAAACAAGCACGTGTGATGACACGATAAGGCTAGAGCATTATTTAAGCCATAAAAAAATCAATTAAAACATTTTCTACGTAGAGAAGAAGCCAAAAGAAAAAAAGTGCAAGTGCAAAGTTGTTTCTCATTTTTGTTCAAGGTTGGCAGTTTTTCAGCTTTTAAAATTTGCTTTTCTGGCTGTTCACAGGGAAGTGCGGTAGAAAGAGATGGAATATGTTTATTTGATATATAATTAAAGACTCAAATTTCTTCAAATGATTTATAATTAGCAATGTAATGACTACTCTATTAAGATCAGATGTTAATTTTCCATGGGATAAAAAAGATCAAAAGAGAAGGAACTTGATACTTTGCTTTATGATCTGACGTTATTCTTGATTCCTTGATTAATTAAAGTTGAGAGAAATCTGTGTTCTTGTTAGCCTTAATTAAATGAGTTTTAATTAGATAATATTAAGCAACAGCTGTCATGCAAAGTGTGCTATAATATCCCTCAATGGAAGTAACTTAATATGTACATTCAGCATGTCAAAAAAGAAAAGTTTTATCAGTCATTTGATAAATTAAATGGATAAAAAATAAATAAATTGAAAAGTTTCAAAGCCCGAAGGATTACTACAATCACCTGCTTAGACGTCACGTCTCCCAATTATAAACCTTTGTTCTCGCTATCTAATCTAATCGTCATGCAGGGGAAATTTTATGGTATTTCTGTAGATGCCAAGAGCTTGAAGAATTTTGCCAATTTAGCATATAAGGTCAATTTGAATCTCTCAGACGAGCATCTCAGTCTCAGATTAATCTTTACAGTTTTTGAGCAACAAATGACATTGAACTGAACAACTCAAATTACAGAATACAGGAAAGTTTACTTCAATCATCACTATGCAAGCGTTATTAAGTTCCTCGTCATTCATTCACGATAATTTCTGATCAAGAAGAACGGAAAGGAAAATTCCTTGCCTACGCTCGCTAATGACCGTATGAGTAACGGCTATATAGCAAGAATTTGCCCCTCAATGCTGACTAAGTATATAATAAAAAAAAAATGAAAATATGGGAAAGTCTAGATTCTTCCACTTTTTTCCTCAAAGACATTGTCACGCGATTAACGTGAGCATTGCGTGAAATTTACATTTTGCGAGAAATGAGTCGACTAGGAGAGAAGAAAAAAGTCGAGGATTTAAATTTGTGCCAAAAATAAATAAATTTAATCATCTTTTGTCTCATTCGCTCATTTCTATCGACCAGGTACAAAGTACAAAGTTTCGAATTTCATATATTCAAGTTTCAAAGACAGGCATGAAATCGGAATCAAGAAAATAAAAATTTACGAAAGAATTTTGCAAAATAATTTTCTATGCGTAACAATGGAAAAAAAATTATTTTTTTTTACCTTTTTTTGTGCCTTAATGGTTTGTGAACTCTATTAACCGCAAACTTTCAATCAGTCTCAACAAAAAACTATTTCTGTGCTGCTTGGTTAAACCTTTTTAAAATGTCGCAACAACATCTATACTTTTTTTGTTGCTTTTAATAAGCAGAAGCTGGTAAAAAGCTTCAATTGTGGCCTAATGCACCTTGAAAGCTTTTATATTTTTTTTTCAGTCAATTCTCAAATTTATTTTATATTTTTTTATTTTTTTGTGTGATTGTTTTGCTTCTCTTCTATTCCACTCAATGTGAAGCTCTATCTTTTCTTTTAATATTTATTTATTTTTTTTGGATGGCTTTCCTTTTTTCTTTAAACGTCTTGTTTGGCCGGCTTTTTAACTTAAACTGAATTCACGTTGAGCGCTCGACTCACGATATATTTTGTTATTTTCTCATGCACGAGTGTTTGTGTGCTGTTGTTATTTGTGTGTTATGTATGTACTCAGACTGTGTATAGGATGTATAATCTCTCATTATTTTATTATTATTTGTGTATATAAAAAAATAAAATAAAGTTCTCGCGGGCACTTTCAAATAAGATTTTTAATTACAACCATTGATTGACACTTGTTATGAACAAAACGATATTTATTTCTATGCAAATATTAAATAACTTAAATGACGCATTTGATTGTTTTTAATTGACATTTCATTCTTGGTCAAATGGAAAACAAGATGATTACGAGCCCACAAAATGAAATTCATGTCAACATCCTGAAACTATCTTTTTATATACTCGACTTTGCATTGTCATAAATTGAGATTTAATTATAAACTTTATCAGTACCTTAATAATCACGTTTATGGTCGATATGTGGCATGGCATTAAAAAAATTAAGTGTAAAATCAATTTTAAACCGCATTAATTTGTGACAAAATGAAAAATTCCCACAATTGTTTTATTTTTATCAAAATCTCGAGTAAATAATTTTATCGATGTTTCAGTTTTTCCATTTCAGTCGTCATAAAATTAATGTTTGTTGTTTACTCTATATCTATAGTAAATAGTAAATGAAAAATAATGCAGGAATTATTGAAAATTCCCAGAATGTTGCGCAGTATGTGAATTTGCCAATTTTTATTCAATTAATATCAGAAAATTTTCTCAAAAAGGAATAAATCAAATTGTGGATTTTATTTTCAGCAAATTTGTTTAGTTTAATTAGCATCTGATGCCTCATTTAATGCCAAATTGTCTAGACTTATTAATAAGTATATTACTCAGAATAAAAATTCTATAAATTTGACAATTAAGCTTGCAAATTTGCTTGAACTTGTTAATTTTAGTCAGCTTACACGCTTATGAAGGTCAGAAAGTATGTCAAAAATTAGAAATGATTATTAAAGGTACGTAAAAAGTTCTTATCAAACCCTCATTTTGTATATATAAACCACACGCGTAGAGAAGAATCAGTTTATGTATGTGCTTAAAGTATTTGCGAACTCAATGAAAATGTTAATAAAATGCGTAGATGAAAATCAGGTGAGATGATGAGTGTCTTTATTTTTCAGTTAATCATTATGCAAATTTTATACAATTCATGCTAATTTGGAAATGATTTCAAGGCCGATTGAATAAAGTCACGTTTAGTTGGTTGTTATGAATTTTGCTAAGGGCTATTGGCTTTTGATATTTAGATGATTTATAGACATAACACACCTCTATATATCTTAAGCTCCAATTTTTTAATAAGACTAGTTTATAAGCTAAAGCAAGCAGTAAGATATGTTTGCATATGAAAAGTTTATCTATACGAAAACAGATTCAAACCACAATTTGTTTTGATACCAAGAATCAAGTTTCAGTATAGACACGTGTAATCTTGAATACCACAGACTGAATCAAATCCAGAGCTTAATTTAAATAAGTCAACATTGCTTAAACACAAAAAATCTCAAGTCTCAGAAGTAAATAACTTCGAAACAGATGTCGATTGCAATCAAACAAGCATTAACATTGTTGCTAAACCTCATTAAAAGGAAAATATGTCGTAGCTCTCTAATCATAGTTTTATGGCCTGTTCATGCATATTATGCACATCGTACGATAAATATGATTGCATAACTTGTAATATTCCTTTAATGGCATTTACTGCTGATTTCCTTTCATTTCTCATTCTTCTTTCGACATTTCTTCGTCTAGTCAGCTATCGCATAAAGTTTATGCATTTCTGAAATTTTGCCACTCCGTGAGTCCAAAAAATAAATTAATATTAATAACTGAGTTGCCATGAACCAAATCGACTAAAGATCACAATTTTATTTGACAAAAATGTATTGTGATTTAATGCCGTAACATTTGAGATTATTTTCGTACACATATGAAAGTGAGTGTCGTTTTGATTGCCTTGAAAGAAATCTGCAAAATTCTGGATTTACGTACACATACTACTGACACACATTCTTCTTTTAAATAAAAACGAAACAGAGTCTAATTTTTTTTACGTCGTAATTTTTTCTGTTCCCTAAAGAATGTCTTTCATTCACCGAGTATTATCAGACAAGCGGACTTAAAATATTAGGAATGTTCGTGTGTGATATTTCGATTCGTGCCTCTTTTTATCGCAAAAAAATTTTATGTATTTTCAAGGACTCTTCTCATTTTTTTTTTTTTCGTGTGCTGTACATAATGTTATTCTCTTAAAATATAGTAGACAAATCTACATCGCAATATGAGCGTTAAACTCGTGTGGATAGAAAAATAAAACTTATACAAATTATATTCATTGATGAAAAATGTTTAGAGGTAAACAAGCAAGATCATGTGTTGATTGATAGTGTGTGCGAACGATTCGAGCCTTTAAAATTAAGCCAATCACAAAGCTCGAGATCGTAAATGGTTGCTTACATCACAATGTCTACTACCCGCTAAGCTTGTTTTGTTTCTCATTTCCTCATCGTTGTAAATCTATTACGCTATATAAATTTTGTTGTTATTTTCCATTCATTCTAATGATTTCAATAGAAAATTTTTATCCTGTACGACAATTTGAATGAAAAACAAAATTCCTAAGCTACTTATTCACACATGTGTAGACACGATCGTTGAGATTTTCATCAATTTCTCTAATATGGGAATAAAAACGAGGAACGTAGTAAATGAAAAGCAAGAATGATTATTAAAAATGTTGTTTACAATCTAAATACTCTGTGAGTCTGAATTTAAAATTAAGTAACAATGTATAGATGATCTGTATTTGGATAGTGTATGAAGGTCAAACAAACAATGTGTTCAGTTTTGTGTGACGCACATTTATTGAAAGTGATAATGTTTATTAATTTAGTAATATTATGACTCTCACTCTCTCGATTTTATTATTATGAAGAGGAACTATCAACGTTTGTTTATAAAGCACTCACAAAGTTTACAAATAAACATAAGCTTGATGAACTGATAATATGATGTTGTTTTGAATGCATATAAAAAATTAAGTAAGCATTTAGATTGGACGTGACTTATGTCACTAATTTCAGAGATTTAAAGTCTAGCAGAAATTTTAAACAATTCTAATCCGGATCTCTCAAAAAATCAAGAAAAATGAAAGTACAAATAATATGCAAATGTGTGAAGACCACAGATTCATTTCATGAATAGCTAATCGTTTTTCAAATTTTTCACAAGTTCAATTTAAATATTTGAACAGTAATTTGAGGCAATTTTCGTTATTCTGATAAGTAAATTGAAATCATTAGTGACTTTTTTTCCATCGACCAAATCAATTCCAATTTTCATTCACGACAAAAATAGTTCTTTGGATAATAATGAATATGAGGGAAATTATTTTGGCTCGTGATCAAAATTACAGTCGACGTAAAAGGCATAATAACGTTAAATGCTTGAGTAAAAAGTAAAATTCATTCTCATTTTAGTTCATAAACCGGTTCCATTATTCACATGTAGGGATAAATTTAAGGGCTTTTAAAAATTACTTTATTCAAGGATGAAGACTCACGTACGCATTTTACAATATAATAATCTCAAAATTTCATGTATGTTCATATCCCTTCCTTATAACTACTTTTCTACATTATTATCTTAATGCATCATGCCATATGCGATCTGCTGACTTGATCGATCCAATCAATGAGCAGGCAACGAATCAGAGTAGAAAAAGAGACAGACGGAAACGCACATGTGTACAATAAGCTTGCACTTTCAAGGCACAGAAATATCACCTGATTCTTGTTTGTGTGTAGATGTGCGTGCGTAGAGTTGTAAAGAAAAGAATGAGTGAGAAAACCGGAAAAAATTATTCGCAATTTCTTTTATGCTACGATTTCCAGATTATGACTCATTCATTGAATTTATACTCTACTCTTTTTTTTTGTTTTGTAAATTGGACTTTGTACTATCTCACGATTATTCTGAACAGATTTTATTATTGCGAAATAGCTTCTGATTAAAATGAATGAGACAATTTTTGTTGGAGAATCATGTTTCATTTAAATATTAATTCAGGGTGAATCCCTTCTTTTAAATATAAATTTAAGATATTTCTCGAAATTTATGCAGCTGATTTTATGTTACTTGATATTTCTTTTTAGTAAGCAACAAATAGAAAAACTAACATAATAATAAATCGATATCTCTAAGAATGACTTTAGAATGGCCACATTTTTCAAAAGGAGTTGTCTAGACGAAAAATCGATTCCGATATATCCTCGGAAAATTCGGAAGAGGAAAATTTTCACGGATCACATAAAAAAATTATGAAATTCTGAATATTTACCTATTTTTCACACTTTTCACTATATTTATTTCACTTAACTTTAAATAATTCACAATCACAAATCACTTAACTACACATATATTCACGAAACAGTTTTATTAAGTAGACGGAAATAAGGATTTTCACGATTTTTCTTTTTTATGCTCTTTTTTCCGAATCGCGAATAAAAAAACTGAAATTTGACCATTATTGATCAATGACGTTGGATTAATCTTGTAAATTCTGTAAAGGATTAATGCTGTGAATATTTTAATTGAAAATTAATGTATAATTTTATTAGAAACAAACAAAAAATGCTTACTTTTCCAGATTCAATATGAAATTATTCCAAAATTAATGAATTTAAAAATTTACACTTTTGCATGGAAATTTAAATTTTTGAAAAATTATCAACCGTTAAATTTATGCTGCATAAAAAATTGCAACATAAAATGTCTTAGAGAGCATACTGAAGTAAATTATTGCTGTTCGTTGTACCAGCTGTCGAAGCTTGAGGAGGAATACCTAATGGCTGGGATTGGACGGTTTGTATAGTCTGTGCCGGAGCTGACAATGCTAAAGTCTGTTGATTCGCGGGAAGAGGAGAGAACTTCAGATTTTGCTGCCTGTTGTTAAAATAATTTTTAATTAATTACAGCTATTAAGCTTAAAAGCACTAATAATACCCTTCAACACTCTTCACATTATTTGATATGAGGAATAGAAAATTAATGATAAAAAGTAAAGTCGAATAATCAAACATTACGACCGAGATCTACAATACTTCTGAAAGGAATTTATATTTAGTCAATCAATTTATATAATCAAACTCATTTTGGGTAATTTTGGACCTTCTAAATTAATTTTTTTAAACAAAAAAAGCATATAATAAATTTAACTTTTTTTTTCATTCATAATATATATGCGCACTGATGCGCACGTCATACAAAAACGATATTCTGTGTGACAAATTATTATTTTAATCTTTTTTTTATACTCCAGTATAATGGTCAGATAAACAGGTCAGGGGCGATAAAAATGGAACTTATTGCTAAACAGAATCGGTAACAGATGAAGGTTGTTGAAGATTATCATACTCATCACTTAAATCATCATTATTATGCTCTAATTTCTTTGATCGAAGCTCAAATACTCGACTAATTCCTTCACGAAATACCAAAAAATTGTAGTCAATGACACCTGTTTAAATGGATGTATAGTTAATATTTTCACGACATTTAGATAAGGGGCCGTTCACTTAGTACGATCGCTTTTTAGGGGGGAGGGGGAGGGGGGAGGGGGGTTGTAACAGATTAAACAAAAAAAAAAGAATTTTTATCCAAAAAGCGTAACGAGGGGGGAGGGGGGTGGGTCTAAAAAGTCATTTTTTTGCGTAACGTACTTTGTGAACGGCCCCTAAAAGAAATGCTTTACCTTGCTTTGTGAAGTTTTCTTCACGTAGAATACAAACTAGTGCTAAAAATCTATTAACTTCCTTGAGATACAAAATTGTACTGTTATTTAACTTGATGAGGGATGAGCTTTTGTTGTCAAAGGCTGATTGCTCCTGATTTTGGCGTGCTTCCGACGATAATCCATAAATATCACTTAAATCGATAACGACATCAATCATGTCGCAACATAATTCATACGTTTGCATGTCAACAGGTGCTGAATCTGTAGCTATATAAATTTTTGAAACAACATCAAATAGAAAAGCCTTTTCAATGCCTGAATTTGTAATTAAAATATTGAGTAGATTTTCAAGTGTCGGAAGTTGTGGAATTAACTTTTGTACCACTTTAGAAAATGCCTCAAAAATTGAATGATCATAAATTGATGTTAAATGAAAGCTTAAATGAATGTCATGAAATCCTGCATCTTGTAAATCATCAGTAGCTCTTTGATGAATATCTCGTTGTGACTCAATCTTAAAATCATCGCTGACGCCATCAACTTTATGTATAAAGACTTCAAACTTTATTCGAGAGTTCACCTTATAAGCTTTTGTAACAGTTTGATTGAGTTTCGTTAATGCATCCAAATAATCATCCTGAGCATCTATAACAAAAACAAGTGCTCCACAATCACCAAAAATCAATTCACTATCGAATGTTGGATCAAAAAAATCAATTTGGCCTGGGAAGTCCCATATTTGAAACTGAACAAAACTGGAAAATAGACAATGAAATAATGTATTCAATAAATTATCATTCTAATAAAACAGAACAGCTGATAAGAGTTTGTATGTCTACTAGCATAATGTCTTATCAGAAATGTCTGTAAACAAAACCTTTCATCGGATTAAACTTGAAGAGTTTATAATCCAAAGATCCATAAAATATAATTTGGATCCTTAAAAGTGACAAACATTTACAGCTGTGTATATAAACTTTTGGAAGTTCACCGACCTTGAATTGTTGATATCTTCTTTGACAATCTAATTGAAATGAAAAATTTTTTTATTAGATTAATGAAGCATACAAAAAGATCCAGAACATACCTTGTTGGTGCTTTCAAGGAAGAGTGTCTCATTTGGTGACATCTTATGAAAAACTACCTTTTGAATTGATGATTTTCCGCTTCTACGAAGTCCAAACAAGATGATTTTAGGTTTTAAATAATCAGGATTTTCATTGTTGTAGAAGTTATCATCTTCGTCGTTTTCATTGAAACTTGACATTTTGGTGCCTTGTAATGATCTCTGTGACTAATTGATACTAATTTTCAGACTCTAAACTATTTTAAATGAATTAAAATTGTTTGATTAAAAAAAATAAAGAAAAAATTTTCGACAAAATGACGTCCCTTCAAATTTAATTTTTCACAGTAGTTTTCGTCCCCCTGTCGATTTATTTGTTTACTTTTAAAAATATTCTAATATTAATCAAATTAAGATGGATTTGGACAAGTTTGCTAGTGAAAAGTTTAATGGAGATGATTATGTCAAGCATCTCGTCAAGGAAATGGTCGCAGGTTCTGAATTAAGTGAGTTTAGGAAGCAATTAACGACTGAAAAGGAAGGTGTCTCAAATTTATTAAAGAAAAAAGTTTTTGAAAATTATTCACAATTTATCGAGACAGCAAGAGAGATTTCACGTAAGTCTTTATATTTATTAACTAATCCTGATGTTCCTTGCATGCAAATTTATACAGTAACACTTTTGAAAATACTTAACTGGATCTTTAATTCTTACAGATCTTGAATCAGAAATGTATCAGTTATCACATTTATTAGTAGACCAAAGGAACTTGATTGAACAAATTAAGGAAGAGAGTTTACTAGATGATCAGAAAAATATAATTGGAGATAATCCAGAGAATAATAAAAATGATCAAGACACGAACAAAAAGGCACTGTCAATTATTAAGGATGCATTAATTGGATACAACAAGAGTCTAGATGACAAAGTTTTTCTTCATGAAGGCTCTTTAATTGAATTGGATCCAAATGATTATCGTCCAATTTGTCGATCACATTTGTTCCTGTTTAATGACATTTTAATCATAGCTAAGATTAAGCATGACAAGAAATTGGAATTCATGAGTGAATACGAGACGAAGAAAATTGCAGTTGTAAATATTAGAGAATTGACTGGTGTTAAAAATGCCATAAATATCATTACAAATGATGGAAATCGTATTTATCAGACAATTAATGCTGCTGCTCGTACAGAATGGATTGAAAAGTTTGAAGCTACACTCAAATTCAACCAATCTACATCAGTTCCAGCAAAATCAAAGAAAGGTCCAGCACCACAGCCTCCAAAAGTTCTTCAAAAACAGAGATCATCGATAGAAACTCAATCAATTTGTAGTGACATGACACTAAGTCCAACGGCATCAATTGCAACTGAAAATCTTGCTCCTGAATGGTTAGTGTCAGCGCCAGAAGAAATTCAAGCTGAAATAGCACAAAGACACTTTGAGGATTCACTTCATTTGATTCAAAAATGTGAAGAATATATCCGAATGAATCCAACATTTTATAACATCAATGAGATTCAGGAAAAGATTAAAAATTTAAAAACTATACTTTCGTCAGTTCTATTGCATGAACTATCAGTAGCTGAATGTCGTGATCTTCAATCTGTATTAAGATCTTCTCGTCGTCTCTTAAAATTGCTAGTTGAAATGGGCAAAAGTCGCGAATCATCCACAATATTCCTTAAAGTATGTACAACGACAATAAGAACATCTCAAAGACAAGCAAGACGAAATAATCTTCCAGTATCTGAATTATTTTTCTGTGACTTGGCACAAGTTGCAAGTGATTTTCTTCGTGCATTCCAAAAACAATCAGCATGTACTGCCGCACTGACCGTATGGTGTAATGATGAATTGCAATATTTCTCTCAGCAATTAATTAAGCATTATTTAACAAAAGGAACAAATTTAGAGACGGTTGCAAAAGTTGTCATCAGTGTAAGAGAACCATGCTTGGAATTGACTAAAATTGGACTTGATTTGTCGTCACACATGGAAGGATTATGGCGAGTGACATTAGAGCAACTAATTGATGAATCAAGGCATCGCTTGATTGAGAATATTGGAAGAACTGAAGAAATTTGGCAACCTTATAATCTTGTTTCAAAAAGTAATTTAAGAGTTCTCTTGAAAGAATTAAATTCTTTAGGAATTGATATGAGCGAGCATGTTACTGGCGATACGTTTATTAATTTGACACAGTCAACTGTTAATTTCTGTCGACATTTTCTTAGTGTCACTGAAAGCTGTGCAATAATTGGAAGAAATAGTATTTTAAAGCCTGATTGTGAGAAGCTTTTAAGAGATTTATTTGTCACTCAGCATAACATTAAGCCTTCATCTACACAACAAAATGTTGATGTAAGTTTGAAAACCATACAAATTATTTGAAACTGTTGTACGGTTTTTAAAAACATTTATAAGGTTCTTAAGCATTAATATGAAATTTATTTTTTTTACAGTTGAACTTTGTGGCCAAGAATAAGGCATATTTGGTAGATGTTCTTCTTGAAAAAGCTATAAGCAATTTTGAAGAGAAAAGTGAACATAAATGCATCTTATTGACTGAACTTCAGAATCAATTAAAGGCACCAAAACCTAAACCTAGAAATGTCTACACCGTGAATATTTAAGACGCATATATCCAGCTTTATATTTTTAAAATTATGTTAAATTTATTATCAGTACCTATGTAACATTTATTATATACACTATTTTGATGCATGATCCATTAAATCTTTTGCTTCATTAATTTTTGCCGCTAAATATGGGCTACCTCCTCTATCTGGATGGTTAAGTAACATAATCTTTTTGTGTGCATCCTTAATTTTTATTTTCGATGCTGTTGGACTTACTCCCAATATCAGTGATGCTTCTCTCTTACTCATTTTTGGCTCAAAACCTCCACGATAGTACTTTGAATTTGCTAATGATTCAGAGTCGAATTTTGGAAGGTTTTTCATAGCTTCTGCCATTTTTTGCGATGCATTTGGAACCTGTCTGAGAAGATATCGTCCACCAAAACCAACTGCAGCAGCTGTAATTGAACATTTATGATGTAATTTGCGTTCTAACTTATTTAATTTCTAAAGTTGCTGGAATCTTTACTGGATGATGTTATTTCATAGTAGTTTGATTAATTGATCATGCTTACCTGTTAATCCAGCCAAAATAAGTCCTCCAGTCTACAAAATAAGTAAAATACATGTGAGATAGAGAAATTTCTCGAATTTCATTGAAATTGATATTGACGAGTTTTGCTAAATATTTATGCTACTTACCATTCTTGTTATCGATTGATTTATATACTTTTGGCTATTTTATTATACGTAAATCAAGAGAAAATTGAAATTTTTAAAAGAATTAAATTTTTTGTTTTGCTGCAAAGATTTTCAAATTTTTATGAACCGTTAAATTTATGCTGCAAATTTTTGATTGACAACATTAGTGAACAATCCCCTATTATTTTTTAAGCTTTGAAAAAAAAATAAGAATATTAAAAACTTAGTTTAATAAAGGAATTTGAAGACTGGTGAAGTCAAGAAATTATTAATAATAAAGTAATATAATCAATCATCATGAAAAGCTTATTAAATACGAGATTTCACAGGTAAAAATCAAATTTTACATAAAAATTTTAATGTTTTTAATAAAAATAGTAAATAAGTAAATTAATCATATTATGTGTAATATCAACAACATATATCAGATGATTATTAAACGATAGAAAATGTCATCAAAGTGAATTTAAAGAATGCGACGCAAAAATCGCTAAATAATGCAATTCAAAACATGTTTTTTTTTGTTGCAAAGGCAAGGCAGCATAAATAGAAAGTCTTAAATAATGTTGGTCTGTATGTCGATTAAATAATATCCATAGTGTCGAATTATTTAATTCACCTTGAAACATTTTCTTTCGTTTTAACAATCTCAAAAATGCTGCCGATTGTTCAATGTCGTTGCTTTATTTCTATTTTCTCTCCTTCTTATTAATGCTTTGGGTTGTTGCCTTACTTTAAATATACTTTACATATTCATTCATTTATTTATATTTTGTTTTATTTTTCTTGAAGTTGTCATGGTTCAAACATAATCTTGTGTGGAGAAAATACAACAGCACTAAGAAAACAGTCATTTGCAAATGGAATATGTTTTTCGGAGAGACCGCTAAGTAATAATAATTGCTCATTAATAATTTATGGAAATGATCGTTTTAAAGTTTTTTAGCGCATTTTTGCAAAAAATGACGCTTATAGTTTCACTTTGTTCGGCTGGCTGGCTGGTTCAAGGCTGTTGTTGTTGTTGTTAATTATATTTATTAAGGTCCGTCAGCTTAAAGCTATTCAAAGACCATTTACATTTCCAAATATATGTACATTAATTATTTTTTCACTTTCATTTTGATTTTTTCCTTTTCTTCCAACTTTTTGAGGGCAATTCTGCATTCTTGAGCAATTGCTTCGCTTTGAGACCATTGCGCTTCATTGATCTCTATTCCGTAATCATCTTCTATTTCTTCGTCTGATTGATTTGATTCTTCGTCACTTTCATTCTTGGCAATATTATATTTTAGCAATAAGCTAAAACGAGCTGAATTGTTATTTGGAACTTCTGACAATTCGTCAACGAATTTACAGAAATCATTAATTGTCTTTTCAATATCTGGAATTTTCCTCAACTTTTCTTGAGCTTCAGTCAATCTTTTGTAAAGATTATCCGTTTTGACTGCTTCTTGAAGCTTCTCTGCATAAGTAATGTGATTATTGAGCTGTGTTGTAGTCAATTCATTACTGACAATTCTTGAATTTGTCGGTATTGGTTTTTCCTGAACTTTTGGTAATGCTGGAAACTGTGATGTCTCAATTTTGTTGATCTTCTTGATTTCTGTTGTCTTTTTTTGTGCGTGATGCTAATATATCCACATATTTTTTATATATCGGACATCCTCGATGATTAGCTGAATGATTTCTCCGCAAGTGCAACACTTAGGATCACCAACTTGAGTTTTTCTTTGACATTCGCCTACTGGATGTTGTGTATCGCATTTGACACATCTTGATGTATATCCACAACCTTTTGAATTGTGGCCAAACTGCTGACAGTTAAAGCATTGTGTCACCTTGTTCTTCGGCCTCTTGAGATGCTCCCATTTGACGATGATAAAGTCAATACTGTGATGATCCTTGTTGAGTTGATTAAGATTCATTCTATCAACAAAATGAACTATAAAAATGACTTGATCGTCCTTCCGGACTAAGTCACTGACTTTGACTGCTGGTACACCGCTTCCTTTTAAAATGCTTAGCATTTCATCGCATGAAGTCAAGTAGAAGCCTTTCAACACAAAGCATTGATGCTTATCTGATGGTTCTGCAAATGTATGGAATCCAATTGATTCCTTTCTTAGATATTCGATGAATTTATTCTTGTCCGATAGATTGGAACAAGTAACTTGAGTTGATGATTGTCCTCTTATTCTGCACAGAGGACGACTTGAAAAAAATTAAGAGTATCCAGCATGACTCTGATCTCCTGTAATGACTTTGGTATGAAGATTGGCTTAGCTGTCTTACTTTTGGTTGCATTGATTCCATATTTTGTTCCATATCTATTGGTTTGTCGTCATTGCCTGTTTTTGGTTTTTTAACCTCAACTTGATTTTCCGGATTTGGAGAATTTGACTTTTTTCTTCTTCTTCTGGCCGTTCTCATTGTTCCTACTCGAAGAAAAACTTCTTAACTGCTTCCTGATTACTATTCCAGCTTATTATATTCGTAATAAAGCACTAAATTTAATTAATTTAAATTCTGTAAATTTTTTGATGTTTGCACATACGCGGGGCCGAGAACTTTTTTTTTCGCTGGTTCAAGGCTGTATGAGCTCTGAGATCTCAGAAACCAGACATAGTTAAGAGTTCTGTTATGATGAATTATCTTTATACTATGGAGTTATTCCGGTATCGCTTATTAAAAAATCGTTAAATGATCTACAATTCCTGTAATCAACGATTTAACATTATATAAGGAAAAAAATTGTTGAAAACCCCTCGATATAAATTTGAATTTTTTTTGACCGTTGGAATTTAAAATTTTTTTTTGACCGTTATTTTTGGTCAAAATTTTTTTTCTTTCTTTTTGAAAGGTTTTGTATTTATCATCAAGAAAACAGACTTTTCATGCATAGAGCATGCTAGAGAGACGGAATTTAATGGATTCTGTTATTATTATACAGTTTTTTTTTTTTTTTTTTTTTTATAAAAATTGTATTTTCTTGCAGGATTTTTTGATGATAAAAGAAGAATTAAGGGATTTTGTAATTTAAAGCAATTTCTATTTAATCGATTTCTGATCGCTGCGACAAAAATGCGCTCAAGTCCCTCGATTAACAACACGAGGACTTTGAACATTTTTTTTTCTAGCACCAAAGTTTAATAACATTTAATTGGTCATTTTCATTAACGGCACTAGGCTATGACGTGATTCACATAATATTAATTTGACTTATTGAAATTATATTATAGAACCGGGTGAATTATTTCTCATTGAAATTGGAATGAAGGAAGTTGGATGGAGTGGTCATTTGAGACTTGGTCTCACACAAATTAATCCTTTAGATGCTTTTAATGATGGTAATCTACTTCCACAATATGCATTGCCAGATCTTGCAAATTTAAATCTCGGTACATCGTGGATATTTCCAATTAGTAAAACAGCACCGATGCAGTCACAAAATAGTATAATTGGCAATTCAAAGTCACCATTTATTAAGACATCATGCGGAAATGTTCATCGAGGACTTTTGCAGCCAACCACGAATAATAAAAACTCTTCAGAAATGCTCGCAACAGGTATGTATCATTATCAGTCATTCTTCTTTGTTATCATGCATGACCTTAACTTTTTTTTTTTTTTTTAAAAAAAAAAAATTGATTAAATAATTGTTTATATACAGATACTGGCTCGAGAATCGGTGTTCTTTTTATTCCAACAAAAGAAAATAAAGACTTGGCAGAAATGCATTTCATTGTAAATGGCGATGATTATCTACAAGCAGTTGACATTCCCTACAAAGAATCAAATCTTTTTGTTGTAGTAGATGTTTATGGAACAACAAAGCAAGTTAAAATAATTCAAGTATATGGCATCAATACACTTCAATCGTTATCAAAGGACGTTATACTTAATTCTGTTGATAAGTCATTAGTAAGTCAACTACCACTTCCAGAAAGTCTCAAAGATTACCTTCATTCCTATTCGTAAAAGGATGAATCAAAATAAAAGAAAAAAAAATATAAAGTATTAATATTAAGTTAATGATTGTTAAGATGCTAATGATGACGATGAGCAGTAATGAGTTTAATGTTTAAGATCTATCTGTATGATAAACATTAAAAGATTCCAAGTTAAATGTTTTACTAAGATGAATAATGTTTCAAATAAAGTAATACATACTACGTGTTATTACATAAAAAAGATTGCAATGTTAATTTTTAAAGAATTTATAACGTTTTCAGAATTTTCAAAAAATTTTTTTGCATAACTTTATTAAATATTTTTGCTTAATATTTATGTACATAATATTGTAAATTTCATGATTATTATTATTTATTTCGATCATTTATATCTTCTTGTTGCAACACGTGCTGGTCTTCTTTGCTGATTTCCACCGGTTCCAATATTAAATAATCCTCCTGGCCCTGGAGATGGTTGTGGTGGCTGGATAGATTGTTGTCCTTGGAAATTAAAGCTTCCGGGAACTGCTGATGTTCCTGAATTTCCAAAATTAAACATTTGTGTATTTTGAGGTGTTTGAGAAGTTACAGGAGCTGATGAGGCACCAGAAAATGAAAATGACGCAGAGACATTATTTCCAATTGCTGATTGACCAAATTGATAAGGAGGCGGTGCTGAATTTTGTTGTTGTTGCTGCTGTTGGCCAAATGGACTTGTTGCCTGCTGTTGTGAATTTGAGACATTTCCTGTTGCAGTATTGAATGTAAATGATGCAGAAACGTTTTGTCCAGAATTATTTGCATTACTGGCACTTCCAAAAATGTTATTTGATGATAATGAATTAACTTGATTTGTATTATTATTATTATTGTTACTTCCACCAAAATTAAACATTCCTGAAGATGGTTGATTATTAGTATTATTGGTATTAGAAGATGAGGCACCACCAAATGCGAATAAATTTCCTCCTGATTGCTGTTGACTATTATTATTATTTTGTGATAAATTATTTCCAAAAGGTGAATTCGTCGCTTGATTATTATTAGACGAAAAGAGATTTCCTGCACTATTATTACTTCCAAGTACAGGAGTTTGTCCAAAAACTGAGCTAGAATTCGTGACTGGAGCTGACGATGGTGATCCAAAAATATTTGGGGCACTTGATGTAGAACTTAAAGGTGAATTTATAGTTCCAAACGATGGACTTGACTGTTGTAAATTATTTGTGTTATTTCCACCAAATGAGAATGGCTTATTTTCTGTCTGTTTATCTCCCAATCTAGCAAATATTCCAGTGGGTTTATTCTCATTATTATTCGTTGAACCTGACTGTCCAAAAGTAAATGCAGTGTTTTGTGATGGCTGTATTACTGCAGTTGTTGACGTATTCATTGTTTTTCCAAATTCAAAGGCTGAATTTGTCGTAACTGGTGCGGTTTGAGGCTTAAAACTACCAAACATTGAAGGAGGTTCCGCTTTTGTAACTGTTGGATTTATGGCACCAAATCCAGTGAAGGGCGAATTAGTTGTATTATTATTACTAGTATTTATTGTATTTGAGTTGAAAGAAAATGATGGAGCTGATGTTGTAGTCACAGCTGACGAAAATATGCCTGTTGATTGAGCTGTTGTGGCGGCACCAAAACCAGTGAATACAGAGTTAGCATTAGTAGTTGATGCTGAATTTCCGAAAGAAAATCCACTATTTGTTGGCTTATTTGTGTCTCCACCAAAACTAAATCCTACTCCACTTGCTACTGTTGTTTCTGGTTGTTTATTAAACGATGTTGTATTTGGTGATGTCATTATTCCAGTATTTTGACCTAAATTTGAGAAATAAAAAAATTTAATTATTTAGTTTTTAACGGTTTTTTGAAATTCAAATATACTCAAATCAAAAATTCAAATTTATTTTGACCGTTATATTTTTTAAATTTTTTATAAACGTTTCAAATACTTACCAAAAGTAGGGACAGAACTTTGTGATTGAGCTACAGACTGACCAAATGTTGGAGCTGATGACTGAATACCAGTAAAACTTGGTGCTGCTGAATTTCCACCGAAATTAAACATGCCTGAACTAGCTGTAGTAGTTGGACTTTGGAAAGTCAAATTTGATGTTTGAGAAGTCGTAGACGGCAACAATGGTGTTGGCAATTTTGGAGCTGATTGATTAGATCCAAAAGAAAATGACGGAGTGCTTGTTGTCACTGAATTTTGAGCAGTTGTGCTACTTCCTCCAAAACTAAAACCTCCTAAAGCTTTTGGAGCTTCAACCTTTTCAGTTTGTGCTGTATTACTTCCAAAATTAAATCCTGTCAATGGCTTATCATCAGTTTTGGGTGCTGACGATTCACCAAATTTAAATCCAGTACTAGTTGTAGATGTTCCAAAAGCTGGTAATGTTGGAGCTGAAGATGTTATAGAAGGCAGTAAATTTGATGACTGGACATTTTCAGTAGGTTTAATTGGAGTGAATGAAATTAATGATTTATTTGGATCATTTGCTGTTGTATCCGATTTTGGATTACTAAAGAGCGCTAAAGGAGAAAGTGGCTTAGATTGAATGCCTATTGAAGATGCAATTGATGTATTTGAAGGAACTGAAGTGGATAAAATTGACGTAGTTTTTTGAACTTCACTTTGTGTAGTAGTTGCCGTACTACCAAAAGAAAATCCACCAATAATAGGCTTTAAAACTGTCGATTCTGTTGATGTTGAGCTTGAATTTGACGATGTTACAGTTGAATTGGATATTAATGAAGGTATTGAAGATGTTTTCGAAGCACCAGAATCTGTTTCTTTCTTGTCATTATTAACCAAATTACTTAAAATTGATGTTGATGGATTAGTAGAAATTACGGCATTGGACGTAGATGCAGGTGTCGAAATTGGAGCAATTGTTGAACTGGTAGTGCTTGTTGTGAATGAAATTGACGCAACAGGCTGCTTTTCGGCAGAAATAGATGTTGTTTTTGAGTCTATTGTATCTCTGCCTTTTTCTTGATTTTCTTTAACTGGTGACTTTATACCTTGACTTAATCCTTTCAACATTTTATTAAGTTTGTCTTTTTCAACATAATTTATGACATCATAATTTTCCAAAACCTTTTCTTTTGGTTTTACGAATCGAATTTTCAATTCATCATCCTCATCTTCATTATCATCAAATGCTCTTAATTTTGCACGATTTAATGCTGCATTTGGATCTGGTCGTGCATTAAATAATTGAAGTCTTTTTGCTGGCTGCTCAACCTCTTTTTGTGGCTTTAATTCACTGACTTTTGTATCTACAATTTTCACTTTATTGACTTCTTCATTAATAATCTCAACTTCCTTTTGTTTTGAAACGATAGCTTTTGGTGCCAATGGAACTGATGATATTCTTGAATTATTATGAAGAGTCGAATTAAGCGCTGGTAATTCATAATGACTTGAACTTAAGGAACTTAATAATGCATTATTCTTAGTCTTGACTCGTTTTGATTGTTGATTATTTGTGCTATCTAAAATCGATCGTGGATATGAGACTTTTTCTGGTGATAATTCTTCACGATTTCTCTTTGCTGATTGTGGAATTGACGAAATTGGCATAAATTCTTTCGGAGAATCAACAACTTCTGGGATAACTGGAGCACAAACCTTTTTACTTCTATCTAATATCAGTTCTTCATTATTAATTCTCTTTCGACAATTCTTTTCAAGAGCATCTAAGACACTTTTTGACGAGACAGGATAGTTAGGATCTGTAATTGGCTCATGATTTGTAATAATTTTATGTGAATCATCTTTCGCTCTCATTTTTGTTGGAATAATTTTCGGTAATCCACTATTCAATTGAAATGAGCTACTCCTCATAATTGCCGCTCGTAAATTTGGATTCATGACAGTTTTATTCGGTGGTGCTATTCTTACTGATGTTGATCGAATTAATGGTCTCTTTAATTCTGTTTTCTTTAATTGAACTAAAGGAAAATCTCCAAATTTATTATATACAGTTCTACTTTTCTCTGGCTCATTCGACTGATCATAATACTTGACTAATCTTGATACAATTCCGTTACTTTGAGCATCAGTTAATACGCTGGAAGTTTTTTTTTTTTTTTAAAAAAAAAAGAATTAGATAAATTTTTATGTAAGGATTAAATTATAAACTTACTGTGGATCAATTTTCATGCCAGTCATACTTGGTCTTAATTTATTTGCATTGGATATTGGAGATATTGATTTTCGCTTTGTGTTCCTAGAAAATAAAATTTCGTAGAATAATGAAATTGGTTATTATTAAAAATTTATTGTTAATTCAATATTTATTAAAAATTTAACTTACCCTTGAAATTGCTTAGCTAATGGACTGCCTATTGCTGTTGATTCCGCTAACGGAGTGTTCATTTTCGATGAATTAGGTGAAAAATTCAAAAATCTCAAGCTTGAATTCATTTTTATTGATTTAAACCTTTTTATTCGATCGTCACGTTATCAAAGCTCACGTTAAAGTGAAAAGTTCCAAATAAACATGAAAATAAAATACTACAAACTATTTAAATCACTGTAATTTGCTTAATTTTAAAAAATTTTGAAAATATAGAATTTATTTCAATAACTTTTAAAATAAGCATGCCATGCTTAGTAGAATGCCCCTCAAAATTTTTGAAAAAGTCGTTAAAATCAATAACGGTTTTCAGAAATTTAAATTGAGTGAGTGAAAGAGAAAGAGAGAAAGTGTAAGAGAGAGAGACAAAAGATATTGAATTTGTCACTATTAAAAAAATAATTAAAATCAGTAAGAATGGAGGATCTATTTAAGAAAACAATGAATTACTTCAATACAGGATCTGTGGACGATGATTTTGTTGGACAAATTGTGGAAGTAGGAGCGATGAAATTAAAGATAATGCGAAAAATTGCAGAAGGTAGGAAGTCGAAGAAAATTTTTCTTATCATTTTCTAATATCCCACATAAAGTCATGATTTTCATGCAATTTGATAAGTGAGAGAGATATTTGAGAAGGATAAAATGTGTAGGAGGATACTAAATATAGTCATAAAGGATATTTGTAATGCAGTCAACATACAGCTAATTTTCACTTGAATTACATCCATTATGACTAATAAGTAACAATAAGATACAGCTTAAATTGCCCTTTCTTTGTATACAATAAATCTATGAGCATATACTTACAATAGAATTTTAAGATTAAGTGAATAATTTCATTCATATATTTTTAGGTGGCTTTGCAATAGTTTATGTAGCAAAAGACATACAGAATGGGAACGAATATGCACTTAAACGACTATTTGGATCAGATAAGGATGAGTGCAATAATATTATTAAAGAAATCAATATACATAAGCAAGTATCTGGACATGTAAATATAGTTAAATTTATAACAGCATCGTTTATCGATCGTACAAAAAATAGTGGGCGTGCTGAATATCTCTTAGTCACAGAATTGTGTCAAGGAGGTTCCTTATATGACTGTCTTGATCAGTCATTGGATCCTGCTATTGTTCTCAAAATTATGTATCAAGCCACGAAGGCACTTGCACATTTACATTCACAAAATATCAATCATCGCGATATAAAAATAGAAAATTTCCTTATCGGAAGTGATGGAATGTTAAAGTTGTGTGATTTTGGATCGTCGACATTAGAAAGTCATTCGCCAGATTTAACATGGACAACACAACAAAGAAATAATCTCGAAGAATTTCTACAGAAATTTACAACGCCAATGTATCGTGCACCAGAACAACTTGATACGTGGAATAATTATCAAATTGGAGTTAAAACAGATGTTTGGGCATTAGGCTGTATATTATTTTGTCTATGTTACAAGAAACATCCGTTTGAGGACGGAGCAAAATTGAGAATTATCAACGGAAATTATACAATACCAAATGATTCAAGATTTGGATGCTTTAATGATATTATCAAAGGCTGTTTTGTCGTTGATCCAAGTAATCGTTTTGATGTGACTGTCATTCTTGAACGTCTCGGTGCAATTTCTGAAACAAAAGGATGGCCTTTAAAAGGCGAATTGGGTATAAAAGGAAAACCATTGGTAACATCACCAACACATGAAATTAATAACGGAAATAATCAAAATTCTAATAATAATCATCATCACACACCGCCAACTCGTCCAGCACCCCCTCGACCTGCTAATCCACAAGTTCAGCAGCAAATTAGACAACAAGAAATAAGACAACCGCCAACAGTACCCCCTCCACCTCAAATTCATAATCAAAATCCATCACAAGCATCATCAAGTGGATTATTTTCGTCCATTAAAGGCGGCGCTGGAAGCTTTTTGAAAAATCTTAAAGACACGTCATCAAAGGTCATGCAAACAGTTCAACAGACAATGTCAAAAACTGACATGGATATAAGCTTTATTACGCAAAGAATAATTGTTATGCCTTGTCCAAGTGAAGGTATTGAGAGTGCATATAAGACGAATCATATTGAGGATATAAAAATGTTTATTGAACAGCGTTATCAACCATCGAAAGTTAGTGTTTATAATCTTGGTCCACGATGTGCACGACTTCCTCCTCCAATTCGAACTGTAGAATGTGGATTTATTTATGCACCAAATCCCCCAAAAGCTCCAATTCTTTCTCATATGTATGCACTAGCTGAAGACATGTACGGTTTCTTAAATAATGATCCTAAAAATGTAATAATCGTTCAAAGTCCTGATAATGGAAAAGGGACATCAGCAACTATGGTTTGTGCTTTAATGCTTTATGCTCAACTTATTCGTGAGCCAGAAGATGCAATGCAAATGTTTGCAGTCAAAAGAGTTCCACCAAATATGAGACCATCAGAATTAAGATATTCATACTATATGGCCGATATCATTCGTTCACATTTTCCACACAATAAGCCAATTACATTAGTTTCAATTAATTTTAGTCCAATACCACGAATGACAAAAGCTAGAGATGGATGTCGATTATTTATTGAAGTTACTGCAAACGATCGAGTTGCTATAAGTACTTTACAAGAGTATGATCGAATGCGCTTATACCATGCATCTGAAGGCAAAGCTAATCTTCCATTAAATATTACTTTATGTGGTGATATTACTGTTACATTATACCATGCAAGAAATGCTATTGCAGGAATTGGAAAGCCACAAAGCTTAAAAATATGTCAACTACAATTTCATAGTGGATTCATTCCAGAAGAAGAAACTCTTTTGTCCTTTAATCGATCTGAACTTGACGACATTCCAGATGCTGAACATGTCCCAAATAGTTTTAATTTAAGTCTGTCTGTTTTTGTTGGCGATGACGATAGAGCTCCTGTTAGTCAGCCTCCATGGCTGTCACAAAATCAGCAACGACAACGTGATCCAAAAATCTTGTTCTCATCACAACTTGAATATGAAGAAAATGTTGATAATTTCAGTAAGTTTATCTTGTTCCATATTTTTTGTGTCAAAGATTAATGTTGAAATTTATTTTTTAGTAACTAAACCAACTAGTAATAATAATACAGGAAATATTAACATTCCACCACAAAGACCAGCTCCCCCGAAAAGACCTGAACCCCCAACGTTTACTGATTCTCCTCCAACGCAATCATACCACGATGAAAGAAACCCAATTGAATCGAATATTGATGACAAATCGGAACCTCCGATAGTTGAATTTGACTTTTTAAATCTTAGCAATGAGACGACAACACAAAAAGCTCCAGAACAAGCTAAACAAATTCCAAAAGTTAAAGAACCTAGCTTTGATTTGTTGGGTGGTTTGAATTTTAGTGATCCAGTTCCAGATATTATTGGTATTGCTTTAAATAAACCAACTGAGCCTGTCATTGTTAATTCTGGTAGCAATAGTAATTTAGATGACATTTTTGGCAGTTTACCGACATCGACAGCAACACCAATTGTTCCTAGTAAATCTAGCAATGATTTGAATGGACTTAATTTCAATACTGGCAGTTCTTTTCCAAATATTAACCCTACAAATAATGTAAAGAAACAGGAAGAAGCCAAAAAGGATCCTTTTGCAGATCTGACACAACTTGGAGGTGGATTATTCAATAAAACTGCAAGCAATCCATTCTCAACAACTCCTCAAAATTCGTCTACAAATGCTTCTCCAAGAAACAATCCGTCGACTCCAATTCATCAAATGAAAAGTCCAAACAATGAACCATCTAGACCTGATTATAGTCGATCACATTTTCAGGAACCAACTCAAGCTCAAGCATCACAAAAAGCAACAAAATCTGGTGATATATTTGGCGACATTTTAGGTCAGCAAGGATATAGTTTTGGTAAAACAACTCAAGGTCCAAAATCAATCAATGAAATGAGGAAAGTTGAATTAGCTCAAACGATGGATCCAGAGAAGTTAAAAGTCGTTGAATGGGTAAATTGATATTTATTATTTTATTTTACATGCTTTAAATATTGTTTTAATTTTAGACTGAAGGAAAAAGAGGAAACATTCGTGCACTTCTTTGTACAGTCGATACGATATTATGGGACAATGCAAAATGGACAAAATGTGAAATGTCATCACTAATGTCCGCAAATGATGTAAAGAAAGCGTACAGAAGATGCTGTCTAGCTGTTCATCCTGACAAGGTATAGTTTGATTATTAAATAAGTTCTTGAACTATTAATTTAATATATTTTATTTTTAGCATGCTGGAACTGAAAATGAAAACTTAGCTAAATTAATCTTTATGGAATTGAATAATGCATTTTCAGACTTTGAAAATGACGCATCTAAACAAAATTTATTCTAATTATTCCTTCTTGCTTTCCAATATTATACGCATTTGTTGATATTTTAAGTCTTATTGGACACATTTTACTGTATTGACAGATCATTCATTGACTTCATCATTCGAGTCTTTTGTCTGCTAAAGAAAAGTTATTCCTTCAAACTTATTAATGCTTTAAATATTTTTTATTACGTACATTTCACAAACTTTTTCTTTATGTTAATGATTTTTTTACTCTTATCATTTTGCTCAATATATTAGAAAAAATATAACAAGAGATTACTGATAAATATTATATTAAATAATAATAATATTAATGAATTCGGCTTAAACAATTTAAAAAGCATAAAAAAACTGTGATTTTATGTTTATATAAATTGAAAACGAGTATTCTATGAATTTAACCAGAGTGAAAACAAATGAAGAAGGAACTTTAAGTTGATTCTTTAAAAAAAAAAAAAACAATTTAATGAAAAATCCAAAATATTCACAATATATTGATAGCAAATGAAAAAGAAAATATTTATTGTTATATTCTTATTCTATGTAAAGCAAATATATTATAACTTTCATTCCATAAATTTTAATGATGAACTTTTAATGTGTTTTTTGATTCTTTTCTGACTTTTCAGATCAATTGTGATTTAAAATTGAAATCTAATCCAATTTTGGTATCTTGAATTTTGAACTCAATTATTTGTATAGACACATAATTTTAAAACATTCGTTTTAAATCTTTAACTGTAGTAAATTGTGGCTAAATCTCAATTATATTCGTTTCGTCAACATTTCTCTTATGAAAATCCAATTTTTATTCCAAAATTCAAATCTTAAAAACTAGAAAAAATTAAGAGTCAAAATACATCTTGACGGTACAAAACAAAAATATTATTGAGGAAGTTCAGAAACAAAGGAATGCAGAGGGGTCGTTTACGTCGTTTGCTTCTCTGTCCAATATTCAGCGCTTATGTTATGTGCTGTATTATGTGCTATATTTCAACGCGAGACTTTTACTATATTTTTTTCTTAAACTCAATTTTTATTTTATTTTTTGTTAAATAATTTAGTTGCTCTTTAGCGTATTGTCTTAGTTTAAACGATATCGTAAATGTTAGTCGCGTTAAAGAAAGTCGAAAATTACTTGATATCGTTAGTGAAATTAATAAAAATTTTAAAATTGCTATAATCCAACAAAAAAAAATTTTTTTTTTGATTCAATGACGAGAGAGAAAATTTTATTATATGTGTTACCCAATTCAAATACAAAAAAGGATCCAAAGGATTGATTTCAATCCATAAAAAATGTAAACATCGTCTTTTTACACATTTTTTGCACACAAATTTCATATCTGGATATATTAAAAGTTAAAATATTTAATGAAATTAAGTGAGAAAAAATTGGAATGGACGACTGAAGTGAAGTGAAATGGGAAATTTTTTTTAAATGCCTTTTATTCTTGATTTTTAAATAAGGAAATTTTTTGCTGTGAGAAAGTTAATATTTGTTTCAAAAATCATCCAAAAATGGATTTTTTACATAAAATTTCAAAAAAAATTGAATGTTTAGTGAATAAAACTAAAAGTTAAGAGTTTATGAAAGTGTTCTTATATTAAAAAAAAGAAAAAAAAGTCAATAGAAGTGAAATATTTTTGAAGAAAAAAAAGAGAGAAAAAAATCACAGAGACGCAATCAGCAAGTTAAAAAAATTATTTTTTTTTTGTGCTCACTTTTGGATACATTTTATTTACAACAAAAAAACTCATTTGGATATTTTTTTTTACAATTTTATAAATTATTTAAAAGGTGAGTTAAAAATCGCAAATAAGATGAAATGAGGAAATTCTTTTAGTGATAATCTTTTAACATCATCAACGTGATTTCTTATCAACACATTCTGTTCGATCAATGTTGTTTATTTTTATAACAATTAATTTGCTGACAGTCAGTAGGGGGCCGTTCACTTATTACGTAACGCTCTGAGGGTGGGGGGGGGTCGAGAGTTTGTTACGGTCTATTGTTCTCGCACCTGATTCTTTTGTTAAAAACGTTACGGAGGGGGGGGGGGGGGTAAAAAACCCGAATTTTTGCGTTACGTAATAAGTGAACGGCCCCTAGCAATATTGATTATTAATCTCCCAAGATTCGTTTCTTTTTTTGGATCGTTTTTGATTTTGTTGAAATTTTTTATTTAAATTGAATTATAATTTGAGGATAATTCATTTTAATTTTGATTTGTAGTCGCGTGTTTGATTTCTTAATTTTGGTAATGTTTACTTTAAATAATCTAGATTATTCTATATTTTCTTACTTTATTACCTTGAAATGTAGTTTACTATAATTTCACAGAAATTCTTGACAAATTCGCATTTTCCAAATTTTGTTCAAAAAATTTGAGAATAAAATTAGTCAAAATATTATAAATTTTGCAATACTTGAAAGCATGTATTAATGTATTTTCCTACATATATACACGAAAATAAAAAAGAGTCAAAATACCAATGAAATCTACACATTCTCACAGCAATTATTTTAAATATAAAAAAGAAACTTCGTATATACATATATTGAAAAGACAAGCATTCATAGCTAGCAAGTAATTGCAATTTTTCATAGGAAAATCTTTCTATCGAAAAAATTTGATCTTGAAATGAAAAGAAAAAAAAGAAAGAAAAATTTCTTCAGGATAATAAGAAGTGCAGAGCGAGTGAGAGAGAAGGATGAATAAAAGAAAGAAAAGAACGAAAAAAAAATTGCACCAGAGAATAAAGAAAAATTCCATTTGGAATTTCCTATAGACACTTAAACTTTTATACACAACATTCAGTCTCAGTTATTCATGAAGATGATGATGATGAGGAAAAAAAGAGGTACATATTTGTATGTACTTTGATACTCTGCTGGCATGATCATCAAGAAACATCACACATAGCTCTGATAAAAAATATTAAAGAAAAAAAAAATGTAGTAAAAAAATTCTGCTGGAGGGAAGTTTTTTTTTGCTCTTTAATAAAACTTGTGTACGCAAAGGAAGGAAAATATATTTGAAAATAAATGAGGAATGCTTCATAAAGAGTAAGAAAATGAAGAAGAAAAAAATGTGAGATTCCAATCGAAATTCTTTAGTTTATTTTTAGATTTTTGGTTGCAGAGAGAAGAGATGATTTTTGTTTATTTACAATTATCGGCGCGCATATGTGTGTATTAAAATCGAAGAAAAAAAAATTAGGGTAAATGATCTATTTTTTCGAAAATTTTAATTTTTCGAAAACTTTTTAAAAATTTAAATCCTCAATTTTACGCAAACGGTCTATTCTAAAAATAAAGTGCAGATCAAAAATTGTTGACAATGAGATAAAGAATGATTTTCCTCTGTTTTCATGAAATTGGAACTGCTTGATTAGACAAAATCCACAAAATATTGTTTTCCATACAAACCGTTCAAACTTTTTCTAGAGGAAAAAATCATATTTCAAAAGAAGTAAGGCTTTTGGTTTTTAACATGAAGCATACTTCTTTGTTCCATCTTTAAATTACCAAAAACTTCAAGGTAAAACTTTCAGCCGTTCTTGAGAAATTTCAATTTTTCTGAAGACCAAAATGAATTCTATTTTTTCGAAAGAATTTTTTGCGAAATTTTATTTTTTCGAAAGGTTTTAATCGCATTGTTCATTGAAATTTTTCTTTATTGTTTACATAAATTCCGATTAAAAACAACATAAAAAAGGCTTGAAATTCAATTATTTTAATAAAAAGGTGTCAAAAACAGCAAGAGGATTTCTAAAAAATATTCAAGATTATCAAAAAACGAAGAAAACTGTTGAAAATTTTACTTTAATTGAAATTCGGAAGGAAACACAGAAAATTTATTGTCCGTTGATCAATTGGCTGCCTTCTTACTTAAAATTTTTATTTTGTGAAATTAAAGTTCTTTTATAAATAAAATTATGATAATAAACTTACATCAAACTTTTGACAATTAAATATTGTTTTTCTTCATTTTAATCTTCTAAAAGCCTTCAAAGTCTTTCAATTTAAATTTCTTTTATGTAATGAGTACTGGAAAGACCTCAGGGTCACTAGAAATAGGAACCTTCATTACACAGGAACAAAAACTTTCAGGAATGAATTTTTTACCAAAAAATTAGTCAAGTTTAAAATTTAGCGTCAAGGCTCATCAAAAATTAAAAATTGGTCTCAATATCTTAATTTTCTGAAGAAAAACATGAACATTCATCATCAAAATAATTATTGTTTACACTTTTTTCATCAAAATTTTTCAATGCTTCCTATTAGAAAACCTTTCGAAAAAATAAAAATTTTCTTTCGAAAAAATAAAATTTCTTTCGAATTAATAAAATTCAACTTTGAGTCAAGTTTTAAGGATCTTCCCTTATGAATACATTAAAACAAATATTTTAAACTTAAACTTCCTACGTTCCTTTACTAATTGCTTTTTATTTGACGTCCAGAAGTTACCTGGTTTAAGAGTTCTGTTCATTTAAAGTTTTCAAGTGCAAAATTTTCGAAAAAATAGATTATTTACCCTAATTTCTTTCTTGCTAAAAAAATGAATTAATTTTAGAACAAATAAATCCTCATGTTTACCTTCTTTTATAATTTATTCCTTTCCGATGCAATTCAAACGAAGATATATCTTCTTGGCTACATTTTTTCAGATAATCGAAACTTGATCGTCAGAAACGCAGGTGTTAGATTGCACAAAATATTTTAATGCTTTTTTTATACCATCAAATTTTAAGCATAGGAATTTTAAGAGCTGATTGCCACAAATTAGAGTTAATTTGACCACAAATTTGTCATCTTTTTTCGTATAAATTGCATAATAATGCAAAATTATAAATCTTGTACAAGAAATGAATTTAAAGCCTTAAAATTTGTTTAGACGAATTGCCAAATTTAGACTAAAAATTCTATAAATTTTTAAATAGCTCCTCAATTCTTTAACAAACTTCAATTTCCACAAATGACTTATTTCCATACGACAAAAATAGTATTAATCCAATTTTAATGTTAATTATATTGTAATAATTTAAATTTTCCTTTAAACTTCCATTAGAAAAGTAGTGCGGAATGTTAATGCAAATTCAACAAAGTGTAATCGCCGCACTAATAAAATTGACAAACAACAACGGCGTTTATAAAGAAGAAAAAGAAAATTACAAAAGTGCAATTTTTGCAAGTAAAATTTTTCTTTCTTTTCATGCAAATATTTGTGTTCATGTGACAAAATGTAATGAAATGTGAATATGCATAAAGAAATTTATATTTCAAATATAAAAAAAGAAGAAGGTTAAACACCAAGGCATTATATCACGTAAAATTGCGTAAAGAAAAATTCAAGCATTAACAATGTCAGTGTGTAATACGAAGAGGTCGATATATTTTATAAATAATAATGAATTATACTGACTATGGAAAGAGAGCTCTTCTTGTCTTGCATATTACAAATTCATATCGTAAAGCTGACAACATTCCTTTACTGCTATAAAAATTGCTGAATGAAAATAAAACTCCATTATGATTGATTGATTTCTGATCTTTTTTACCCACGCTCTTTATATTTACAATAACTGCAATGTGTATAATATGCACTTAATGTTTCTATATTTTACATATATTACAGTATTCAGTAAAGAAAATGAAAGAGAGAGAAAAGGCAGATGAAACATTCTGTTTAAGATATAAATGGAGAAAAAAAAAAAGAGAAATGGATTTTAATCGATGAGACACAGACAAAGTGAGAGATTTGACTTTTTCTTCCTTCTTCTCCTTCCACTCATTTCAATTTCTTCTTCATCATATTCATCAACATCATCTTTACATTTCTGATATTTCTCTAAAAAAGATCAGAGAAAACATTTTCTTTATTGAAATTCTTTGATTATCACACAAGTATGTACACACGCGTGCTTGATAGGATTAAAATTTTTCTCATCTTTTTTCATTTTTTTTTCCTTCAACTTCATCTGACAAAAAATGTGAGCATCATGAGATCTTTTTTCTTTTGCTTCTTATATATATGTATGTACATATGTTTATATACACAATAGTCTTTTTTTCGAAAAGGAACGTCTTTAAATATGGTCATCATCTTTTATACATTCTTCCGCATTTTTTAAATATTTATTTTTGTAGTTTTTTTTTTCTTAAAAAAAAGCTTTGTTTTCAATAAATTTATTTTAATAATATATAAGATATTCGATTGTTGATAATGATTCTCATTTTTCATGCTTCATATTTAAGAGTATCATTTGGAACTCGAATGTCATAAGCCACAGTTATTAATTGAATTATAATTTTCTCATCATCCATTAATAATAATTCTGTGAAATATGTCAAGAATCTAACGCATTTTATACTTTAATAGTACTCAAACAATTTAATCAAGGAAACATTTCAAGAATTTATACTCTGGTAGATCCGACTAAAGTAACTGACGTGCAATGAAAGAAGAACAAAGAAACGATATTAATATAACTCTTTAGGGTGACATTAATCAGCAGAAAAGAGGCTTTAATGAAAGCGGAGAAAATTATTGGCGATACTGTATGACATAAGAAAAAGAAGCGAGACTGACATTTTTACTGACTACTTAACTTGGGGGTCATTTGAAATAGACGTTCAATAATTTTTAAGCACTTAGAATCGTTTTTATACCTTAGATCATTTTAAAAGTAATGTTGACTATTTCCATGACATAACAATTATAATTGAATTTTAACTATACCTTATCAATTTTGACGTCCCATGTAAAAAAAAAATTATTGATAATTTGAATATCCAGATAACAAACAGTTAATGAACTGCAGTAACATCTGAAGAAAACAGAAAAAAAAAACTTAATCAAATATTTACAAAAAGAATTGCAATGCGAGGATGAAAATATGCCTTGAAGACACCGCTCAAATATAGCATGTGAGGCAAAATGTGCAAAATATTTAAACATCTAAACAACTGTGAAAATACATACATCTCCTTTTTCTTTCGTTACTCTGTGTAATTTTTGCTCTCGACACGAGAAAATTTCGCTAGATTCTTCTTTCTGCTCATCAATCAGCAAATATCAAACATGTGTGTGACTCTTGCACGACTCACGTTATTGTGACTTTTTTATTATCAATAGAATATCATGAGATTGTGACTTTAAAAGGATTGATTCAAAACGGAAATTTAGACTTTCTTAAAGAATTTCAAAATTTAAATGAATGGCAATTTAAAGTGAATTTTGAGTAGTAGAAGGAATAGCTGAGAAGTGAAAATGTAAAAAAATCCGAATATAAACAATTTCGTGCGATTTTCCTTGAAAAAGAACGCCAAAAAAGATTTTTTTTGAAGAGAAGAATATTAATGCACATAAAGAGATTGAGAAGAAACCCGTTTTAAATGGAAGGAGACTGTTATATATTCGAGATCTGTTTATTAACTGATTTTTATATTTTTGTTTCTAAATAATGTTTGCTATGATTACACATTATTTAACATCTCCCTCTTTTAAGTATATCCATATCTTCTTGTTGGTTGTGGAATTCTGGATGATCGGCGAATTTGTGGTTGATTATTGACGGTTGGATCAACGTTGCTTTGTTGAGGGATTGTTGCAGTTGTATTTGGGATTTGAGGAAGTTGCAATGAATCAAAGAAACTATCTGCAATAGAATCATCATCCCTGCCCAAACTTTCCCTATCCTGATCAACTACATTATTATCGCTTTTATTTAATCTGAGAAATTTTGAATTTCTCCGCAAAATACTACCATTACTGAGTAATATTTCATAAGATCTTGGTTGATCTAATTTTTTAATGACTTTTCCTTTCATCCATGTTTTATTTTGGTTCTGAACCCAAACATTATCATTAACATCAAAATGCCTTTCATTACCTACATTCTTATTGTAATAAAACTTAGAATTAAAGCTCTTTTGCTTCAACTTTTCTTGGACATTTTTATTTAAGCGTGGTTCTAGTGATTCAGTTTTTGTAACTATCTTTGTTCTCATTCGACGATTCTGTGACAATTGTGATGGAGACAAGTCTAAGTCTCCCAAAGGTGTATTATTATAATTCATTAAAGCTATGCACAATTGATCAGCATTTTTCGTCTTTTTCATCATGTTTTTAACTATTCCTACAGCTTTTTCAGCTAATCCATTTGACTGTGGATAATGCGGACTTGAAGTTGTGATTACTATATCCCATTCACTCGCAAAAGTTCTACATTCATTCGAGTTAAAAGGCATGTTATCAGCTATAATTTCTCTAGGTACACCATGATCAGCAAATATTTCTATCCACTTGGAAATTATCGTACTCGAATTCTTAGACGGTAAATATTTGCAACATATCCACTTAGAAAAATAATCAATCAATACTAAGTAATTTTTTCCATTCAACTCTAAGACATCACAACCTACTTTTTCAAAAGCTCTAAGAGGAATATCATGCTGAATAATTGGTTCCTTACGATTCGATTTTGCATAAGTATTGCAAAGTTCACATGAACTAACAAGATTCTCTATACTCTGTGCCATGCTTGGCCAATATACAGATTCTTTAGCAAATTTTAATGTCTTTGTCATTCCCATATGACCTTCATGTAAATCTGCTAAAACTTTCTTACGCAATGATTGTGGAACAATCACACGATCTTCATAGAAAACTATTCCTTGGGAGACATAAATATCATTTCTGACTTTGTAGTAAGACTTAAGACTATCTGGAACTTTCGATTTATCAGACGGCCAACCTTTACTGTAGTAATCAATAAGAAGCTTTAACTCACTATCTTTACCAGTTTCTAATCTATAAAATTCTAACTTTTCATCACTTATGCTTAAGGTGTGAACCATTTGCTTCATGACTTTTTCTTCAAAATCTTTCTCGACACTACTTTTTGCATAACGTGACAAGTAATCAGCAATCGGAATTTTACTGCCTGGCTTGTAATCTAAATGTAAGTCATACTTATACAGCTTAAGACGTAACCTCTGGAGTCTTCTTGAACCTATCTTTGACAAATCTTTCAACATTATACTTTCAAGAGGCTTATGATCTGACTTGACAATCACACGACGGCCATACACATAATCATGAAATTTCTTACATCCAAAATACACAGCCAAAAATTCCTTTTCTATCTGACCATATTCTTTCTCAATGTCTGACAAGCACCTAGATGCATAACAAATAATCTTATCACCTTGTCTTAAGCATGCACCTAAACCATACGAAGATGCATCAGTTTCAAGCTCTAAAGGATACTTCTCATCAAATGAAGCACAACAAGCTGAATTTTCAATCACAAGTTTAAGATTTTCAAATTCTTCCTGATGCTGTGCTTGCCAAACAAACTCACTATCTTTTTCAGTAAATTTCTAATGTTATGTGTTAACTTAGGCAACTGTGGAATAAAGTTACGCATATAATTAATTACACCTAGAAATTTCTGAACATCATTTTTATTATTTGGAACTGGAATGTCTTTGATAGTTTCAATTCTATCTGGATCAATACTAACTGTATTCTTTGAAAAAATGTGTCCAAAGAATTTGACTGATTTTTCAGTAAACTGAACTTTCTTAATATTGAATTTAATGCCCCTCTCTCGGGCTCTTAGCATAACTGCTTTAACATTTAGGTCATGCTCTTTCAAATCTTTTCCAAAAATAATAATATCATCAATATAAAATTTGACACCATTCAAATCACCAAAAGTATCAAACATGTATTTTTGGAATGTTTCCGAAGCAATTTTTATACCAAACGGAAGACGATTAAACTGATACATGCCAAACGGGGTACTAAAACTACACAACTTCTTCGAATCTTCGTCTAATTCTATATGCCAGAAACCATCTTTTAGATCTAAAACAGAGAAATACTGTGCATCTTTCAAATCCTGTTTTAATTCTTCTAGCGACGGGATCGGATAACGAAAATTCTTTAGGGCATTATTCAAGTGCTTCGGATCAATACAAATTCGAATTTTATCACCTTTTTCAACAACTACAATATTATTAATCCATTCACGCGGCTCATTCACTTTTGAAATGACACCTAGTTTCTCCATTTCATTCAATTTTTCATGGACTTTGTCCTTCAACTTTAATGGAACTTTACGAGGTGCCGCGGCAAATGGAACAGCTTTCTCGTGTAAATATAACCTAAAAGGCTTACTAAATTTTCCTAAACCTTCAAAAATATCTTTATAATGTTCTTTAAATGCTACTAATTGATTCTCATTATAAAGATTCTTATTAATATTAACTGCGTCTATACGCGATACTAAATTCATATTTACACATGATTCTAATCCTAAAATTGGCTCAAAACTGCCTTTCAATACTTCAAATTCTTCATTATAAATCTTCTTATTTAAACTAATTGGTAATATCACTTTGCCAATGGGCTTAATTATTCCACCTGAATAAGAAAGTAATTCTAATTTCGATGGCAAAATAGTGATATTAGACTTTAATTTCTTCATAATATTCTCAGTAATAGTATTTACCTGTGCTCCTGTGTCTAATTTGAACTTAATGTTCACCCCACTAATCATCAAATTTTTATTCCATGTTAAACTACTGACATACCTTATCGAATCTGACTTCATCTTAAACTCCTCTACAATTTTCTTCTTCTTGATCATTGCATCAACCTTTCCTCCCTCTTTACATCCTGCATCAGTATTTTCAAGCTGCTCATCAGTCAAATGCTTGCTAGATGCTGACTTAAAGACATTTGAAGGCCTTTTGATACAATCACAGCTTCTTGAAGAGTTATTGACTTCGTTCTTCAGATTCTGCTCATTTTTCAAATTTGAAAATTCTTCATGTTGTAGTTCATACAAACGCACTTTTTCAATTATAGTATGCAATGATAATTCATTTTCAAAAATTATTTTTTCTCTTATTTTTGAATTCTTCATGCCGATGACCAATCGATCTCTTATTTGTTCTTCTTTCTCTTTGAACTCACAATCTGCTGATAATTTACGGACTCTTGACACAAACTGATCAAACTTTTCTGCATCATGTTGGACTGCTCGATAAAATTTCATTCGATTGATGTAAATACTTGTTTTCGGGCTAAAGTATTTCTCAAAACTTTCGAAAACTTTTTGAAAACTCTTCTTATCTTCTTCAGTCAATTCTAAACAATCTAGCAATTCAGCTGCAACATTTCCGCCAAGCAAAGTCAAATAAGCAATTTTGATTTTGTCACTTTTCTTGCTTATTTCGCTGATTTCGAAGAAGCAGGTCAATTCTCTCTTGAATCTTTTCCATTCTTCACTCAAAGAACTCGCATTAATGTCGATTGGAAGCACCAAATCACTAACATTCAACTGCGCCATGTTATATATTCGAGATCTGTTTATTAACTGATTTTTATATTTTTGTTTCTAAATAATGTTTGCTATGATTACACATTATTTAACAGAGACTGAAGTGTTGTCTTCTCCGCACGTAATTTTTAGCGCATTTTATGAAAATTTTTAGGAAATAAATTATATATTTTTGCTAGTTCAATCCTATCACATAATTATTCTATGATCATGAAATTTCACATGAATTGCAACAGACAAACCAGACAAACCAGACTTAGAATTCCTTTTCTCTGAGAAATATCGATGATCGTAAAAAACAAATGCATCATTAATTTATTTTATCATCTTTATTATTGTTTTAGGTATTTTCATTCAGTTTTGAGAAACGTGCAAAATTTTATATCGAAATCTCAAATTCCGAGCGACCATTAAAGTGAGATAGGGTAAATGATCTATTTTTTCGAAAATTTTAATTTTTCGAAAACTTTTTAAAAATTTAAATCCTCAATTTTACGCAAACGGTCTATTCTAAAAATAAAGTGCAGATCAAAAATTGTTGACAATGAGATAAAGAATGATTTTCCTCTGTTTTCATGAAATTGGAACTGCTTGATTAGACAAAATCCACAAAATATTGTTTTCCATACAAACCGTTCAAACTTTTTCTAGAGGAAAAAATCATATTTCAAAAGAAGTAAGGCTTTTGGTTTTTAACATGAAGCATACTTCTTTGTTCCATCTTTAAATTACCAAAAACTTCAAGGTAAAACTTTCAGCCGTTCTTGAGAAATTTCAATTTTTCTGAAGACCAAAATGAATTCTATTTTTCGAAAGAATTTTTTGCGAAATTTTATTTTTTCGAAAGGTTTTAATCGCATTGTTCATTGAAATTTTTCTTTATTGTTTACATAAATTCCGATTAAAAACAACATAAAAAAGGCTTGAAATTCAATTATTTTAATAAAAGGTGTCAAAAACAGCAAGAGGATTTCTAAAAAATATTCAAGATTATCAAAAAACGAAGAAAACTGTTGAAAATTTTACTTTAATTGAAATTCGGAAGGAAACACAGAAAATTTATTGTCCGTTGATCAATTGGCTGCCTTCTTACTTAAAATTTTTATTTTGTGAAATTAAAGTTCTTTTATAAATAAAATTATGATAATAAACTTACATCAAACTTTTGACAATTAAATATTGTTTTTCTTCATTTTAATCTTCTAAAAGCCTTCAAAGTCTTTCAATTTAAATTTCTTTTATGTAATGAGTACTGGAAAGACCTCAGGGTCACTAGAAATAGGAACCTTCATTACACAGGAACAAAAACTTTCAGGAATGAATTTTTACCAAAAAATTAGTCAAGTTTAAAATTTAGCGTCAAGGCTCATCAAAAATTAAAAATTGGTCTCAATATCTTAATTTTCTGAAGAAAAACATGAACATTCATCATCAAAATAATTATTGTTTACACTTTTTTCATCAAAATTTTTCAATGCTTCCTATTAGAAAACCTTTCGAAAAAATAAAAATTTTCTTTCGAAAAAATAAAATTTCTTTCGAATTAATAAAATTCAACTTTGAGTCAAGTTTTAAGGATCTTCCCTTATGAATACATTAAAACAAATATTTTAAACTTAAACTTCCTACGTTCCTTTACTAATTGCTTTTTATTTGACGTCCAGAAGTTACCTGGTTTAAGAGTTCTGTTCATTTAAAGTTTTCAAGTGCAAAATTTTCGAAAAAATAGATTATTTACCCTAATATTAAAAATTCTAGAAGTTTTATTTTACCATTTTTGGAATAGACAAATATATTCTCTCATATCTTAAAGCTTGATGCTTATAACAAGACTTATTTTAGAAGTTTTTAAAATTTTATATTAAAAGAATGAGGGATTCTAACCATCCGTCTTCCTCCTTCTCATTTTAACAAACTCATGAAAAAAAAATATTCAAGGCTTTTAAAAAAATGCGTTCTTGACAAATATAATCAAAAATGACTGATTCATCACATTACTCACATATACCAAATGTAATAGTTGATATCATTGGAATGTCGTTTAATGATTTATCAATCAAGAATTTTATGTTAATTGTCAGAGTCAAAGTGTAAATTTCAGCAATTTTAAAATCTTGCATAAGTAAGCAGCTGTGCTAAAATTATATAAAAATTTCATCATATACCGAAAATGATCATTCAAAAAAAAAATTAAAGATCTAATGCATGAGAGAGATATTAAAAGTATATACGATATCCCTACTCACATTCTCCTTTTTTTTGCTCTGTCTCATTTGTGAAGAAGAGTTGAATAAATATGAAGATAAGGCAGGTTGTGTATATATTCTTCTCTTCTTTCTTTTCCCATTCGTTAACTGCTTCAAATCTTGTCTTTTTTTCTGCAATAAACGGGAATTCTTCTGAAATTAATGTGATGAATTTTATTTTTAATTTTTTTTTCTTTTCCTAAAACAACGAAAAAAAAAAGTTAAATAATAAGAAGTCATGGGTAAAAATAAAAAAGTTCAAAAAAAAAAGATATTCCATGTGATGAAATAAAATATATGTGTGTCTGCGGATGAGCGATAGAAATCTATTTACTGCTACTTAAACTTTTCAAATATCGTTCTTTAAAGTCAATATGCAAATATGAATTTTATCTGCTTGAATACATAATGACTGAGAAATACTTTAAAATTGCTCATAACTTCTTCTTGAAAATTTGTCATATAGGTTCTCGTGAACTCGAGCTTTCGGGAGAATTTTCTCCGTCTTTGAAATATTTTTTTGGGGAATTAGATTCTTTAGAACTGTTTCGATGTTTAATATGAGTAATATTAAGAACCATTCATGATTCTAGTAAGTCTTAAACTTTTTTGTTATGATATTTTTAAGAATATTATGAATTACCTATCTGAAAAATTTTTATTATCACCTGCGCAGGTATCTGTACAAAAAATTTTCAATTGGTCTAAGAAAAATGCAAAATTAGACATAAACTAATTTCTCAAATAACAGATCACATTTAATCAGATGCCTTCCTAATAAATGTCCTGGTTAGAGATTTATCGTTCATTATTTATAATTTCCCTTGTTGATCGTATCAGCAATTTGTATAAGAGTTCAAATGTATGCGACGTTGATATAAATATTTCCTTCATTTCATCTCATCATGTTTCACAATATTGATTCTTAACTAATATCCATTTATATATATATTTTTTCTTTTTATAGAACAACATTCTAGCATAACAAACATCCAATCAAAATATACACATACGTAACGTGTAAGAGAGAGAGAAAAAAAAAATTAAAATAAATATACAAAAAAAAAATATTTCGCGATATTAAGTGTCATCAAGCGCGAGTCATATACAAAGAAGGCAAAAGAATTAAACAAACTTTATTATTATATTTTGTTGCCCCGTAGAGTCTTCATGATCATCGACATAATACAAAACAACAAAAGAAGAAGAGGGAATAAAGAGAAGAAAAGAAGTGTAATCATAAAACAATAAAAAGAGTGCGAAATGTAAAAATATCTCTTTTGTTATATTCTTACTTCTTCTCTCTCTACCTCCGTCCTTCTATCTCCATCTTTGTCATGCTCTCTCTTACACACTCGCACAAATCGTGAAGGAGGAAGGAAAAAAATAAAAAAAAAAAATAATACTAGAAAATTGAATGGTGATACCGACAAGCTATTAAGAAAACAATTCTTATGTCATGTCACACAACTAAGAGAATGGAATGATGAAAAAAATTAGCAATTGATGGATGATTAAGAAAACTTAAAAGTTTTGTGAAAAAAAAAAGAAGAGAAGAAGTGAAAAAAGTGATTAATTGGATGTGAATTACAATTCAAGAAAAGAATCTTCAATTTACCGGTCATTATCATAAAATAAAATAAAAGAAAAGAAAAAAAAATAATGTGAATAGAATGGGGCAATAAAAAGTTCTAATAAGTGCCGAAAAGTGATTACAATTAACATAAAAAAAAAATATAAAGAAAGAAATTCCTCAAAATCATACCAGAGAGTTTGTTACGTTCTTTGTTATGCTAGCGTATTGTGTGTGAGAGAAAAAGAGCTAAAAGCTTAGCCAACAGTTGAAATTGTGTATTATTGCATTGATTCATATTTTAGTCATGAATCATGTGAGGTGAACTGAAATACTAATAACAATAAAAACAGTAGAAAACGTTAAAAAGCAATAAAGGAAATGCAAGACCACATTTGTATATTGACAAGATATATAACAACATTAAGGTTCAAAGAAATATTATCATAAAATTTATGTTCTTTCTTCGTTGTTTAGTGCAATTAATCAATAAATACATATAGGCATAAATAGTGAAATTATGGAAAAACTAAAACAAAGAAAGTAAATCGTTTAAAATAATTTAACATATATTCAAAAGTGAATAATACAAAGTCTCTTATTGAGTACATAAAAGGAAGTAAAGTGAAAAAAAGTGAAGGTTTAAAGGAGATTTCTCCTCATTTTCAAATTCAAATCATCATTAACAAGCTGTGTCTTAATATTTTTGATCGGAGTGGTCCGTGATATGACCCACATTATAGACAACATCAGCGATGAACTCTTCAGGCGGAAAAACGCCCTCGTCGGCGAGACACTCCGCCTACAATGCAAATGCAATGGCAATGATAAGAAACGAATTGTCACAATTTGCCAATTCAGGAGATTCTTCTTCGACAGGACAACAGTCACCCCAACCACCACAATCAAATCAACAACAGGTAAATAATAGCTTTTTTGAGAAGTTTCTTCTACTTGAGGAAATAAACTCATTCATGGTTTCATTTTATAGCAATCAAATGTCGATCGCGATGTTCTTTTCATCCGTCAAATGCTCACTCAAGTTGGATTTGATGTAAGTTCATTTGCATTTCCCTTTTGTCTTTTAAAAGAGTAAAATGTGTTATTGATCTGAATTTAGTTATGAATGACTTTGTAAACGGATTACTTGACTGCGTACCTACAACTTTTAAACAAAGAGAATTTTTTTAATATTTATCGTTTGTGTTACTGGATGTTGACATTTAAGCTTGGGTCATGTACTCAAATTTCATATTAAGCAAACGTGCTAAAAATTATTGATTAATCAATATCGATTCTCCATGAAAAAATATTTACTTAATCCTATATGAGAAATTTCCTTTGTAGCATGCCATGTATAGACTTGTGTCGTGGGTGTTAATGCCGATAAATTATACACATCTCCTTGATGAAGATAAAAGTGTTATTGATGAAGCAATAATTACATGTAAAAATGAATAAAGATGCTCGAGTAGCTCTTGCGTTAAATTAAATAAACAAACCTTTATTGAATAACTCACAATAACGGCAATAATATTCAATGAATCAAATCATAATGACTTTCAGTAGCTTCTTTGAGTTAAGTTATTTAGGAACTAACTGGTTTTTTGCATATAGTTAGTTGATATATGAAATGGTCTTATTAGATTTCAAGAACTGATTTAATAATTCATAAATCCTCAAAACAAACTAGAAAGTTACCAAAATAATCAATCTTCATCTTAATTCCTCGAAAACATAATTATTTTTGACGAATTAATTCAAGGTCTGTAAAATTTCCACATTTGAATTAATTATTTCAATAATTAGTGGCAACCGCAATCATAGAGAGCGAGAGATGATGACGATTATCTTTGAAGATTGTAAAGATATATAAAATGAAATTGCTACTGTGTGTCTCGCAATCTACATTCACTCTTGTTTATTGCAATCGTAAATCATAAAGAGTTGTCATAAAAGCATCTACTTTAATTTTGAATGAAAGAGGCTAAAAAAAATAAAATAAAAATCAAAACACGTGCTTTGTTTTCATTGCTCTCACTCACTCACTCTCTCTTTCTCATATGTGTGTAGAGTATATTCTTATTTGTAACACATTGTAATGCATTCGTAGTAAGTGAGTGAGTGATATTGATAACATTATGAAACTTGAAAAAATGTGGAATTTTTTAGTGTTTTTGTTTTTAAAAGTCTCTTGCAAAATAATTCATTCATTCAAGGCACTCGAATGTATTGTTAAATATCTACGACAGTCACATATATATGAAGATTATTGTTTTATATATTTAATACATTTTTTTGGCGGGCATTGAATTTCATTTTATATTTTTTTTACTAAGAGTTGACATCACAGTAATGACTGACCATCACAACGACGTCAGTGGAGATTTGTTTGACAAAACAAAAAATTATAATTTGTTTGTGGATTTTTTCATGACTTTTTTATGAAGTATAGTTTTGGGTTGCGTCAAAAAAAAAATATTTTTAAAACAGCATGTTTGTGCCCAAATGATTGTTTGACTTTTTATTTCAAAAGATCGAATATTTTACTTAATTTATTTATTTTATTAATATTCTGATAATCTGAACATTCCACTTATTAGTCACGAGTAGGCGGATTATTAATTTTATAGGACCACTATAGACATCGCCGTGTCATATTAATATATTAATTTTATCAGCTTCATCATGAATTTGAAATCAAGAAGCTTTTTTATGGACTTAGGTTTTGACTCAAATTTCATGACTTTATCGCTTGGTTTGGCTAATCTTTGGTGTTTAAACATATCCTTTAAATTTGCAATTTGAGGTTAATTTTCGTTCTTAGAATTTTAGAAACTTAAGCTAACTAAAAGTCTAAACTAGCTTTCTATCAGAGGAAGGAAGCAAAAAAGGCGCCATTAAAACAAAACTATCAATCAACTCTTATGCTCACTTCTTCAACATTTAATTCCTTCTGTTTCCATTCATCCATTCCACTCATTCGACGACATTAAAAATTTATTTTTTTTGGCAATATCTCAAAAATGACCATTTAGGGAATAATGAAAAATTATAACGTGCATAAATTCGAAGCGAATAATTATACAAATTATCATGAGCCTGACAGCTTAACTTGATTTTTTTTCTTGAAAAAATGTGGCCATATAACTTTTAAAAACGCCTACGAAAATAGCATTTTTCAAGTTTCTTTTTCCCTCTCTGTTTCTTTCTTTACGTATTTTACATTTTTGTTCAACTTCAACTTCTCCTCAAATATTTTATCTAAAGGAATTTTATTTGGCATATATAGAAAAAAAAAATAAATAAAGATTGAAATTGAAAATGAAAAGAATTGAATGTGAAAGAAATAAAATAAAAAGAAAAAAAAAATCCTGAAACGCAATGAAATCCAACTATTTTTGTAGCAAGTGGATGTAAAGAAAAGAATATTTTGTGTATAGTATACATATTTTGCACACCTGGTCTTATTTCTTCTTTTTGTGTATATTCTCTTCTTTCTTTTTCAATCTTTATCATTTTCTTCTTACTCGACTCATTCATTTCGTATTTCATTTTTGGGAGTTTATTTTTATTTTTCTCTTTTGATACTTAAGGAAGAATAACCAGTAGTAGTGAAATTGGAGTAATAATGATAGGCTTGTGATTGAATCTATGTTCTTTGTTTTGTTTGATAGATTCACGCGATAACGAGCATATGTGCTAGATTTTGTTGTTTTATAAATTAGTTGTTGACGTTTGTTGACAAAATGAATTTTGTATTCCTACTTTTCTGTCCCTGAATTGAAATTTCATGTTTAAATTATGAGGAACTTTAAAATTTTATTGTAGACTCAAAAATATAAAATTTTCAATTTGAAGTTTTAGTTTCAATATTCCTCAAAGTTTAAATTAAATACTAGCAAGTAGTTACTTAAACATTAGACAAATTCCTTAGTCAAGCAATTTAGCTGTTGTTCCGGACATGTCATCTCAAAAAGTAGCCTTTTCTCACTCTTTCATAAAAATCAAAACACAAATCAAGGTCGTCTGCATGAAGCAAACGAGCAAAGTAAAGGTAGTAAGCACACAAAAAAGTTTAATATATTGTATGATCTGGAAAGAGAGAAACGTAAGGTTGAAAGGAATCAGCAAAGAATCAGTTGCTTCAAGAAATATCTTGGAAAGAAAGAATTCTTTAATAATTTGTACCTTTGAGTCAAATTGCTTTTCATATTTTTTTTTATATTCTTCTTTACTTTTATTATATGACGATCAAGAGAAGGAAAAGAATAATGTGTGTATGATAGACATGACCTTCGAAGGTTCTTCATAAAATACTTCTTACTCATTTTTTTGTGCTTAATATTTTTATTTTCTTTCTTTCCTTCTTTCCCTCATACCTCATTTAATGAGTGTTGCATAAAGTGAATGCTCCTATCAAATGAATGACTTAATGCGTTATACGCTGCAAATATAAAAATTATTATAATCATAATATGCATAAATTAATGCAGAGCACGATAGTCACATCCCTGTGTGAATAGCTCGATTCTATTTTAATCAATAATTTTAACGGTCTTGATGCTTCTTTTTTATTGTGCTACTCTCTATTTTTTTACCTTTAAGATGCTATTGGCATAATCATATAACAAGTGAAGTGGTAGAAGCAACATCATTTCCGTTTGTAATTATGTTCAAACTACAACTTGTTATAATATTACGCAAATTATCGTGATAAGAACTTGTTCCACGCATATTTCTGTCAAAACAGCGATAAAACACTTACGTAAATTCTGTCCTTGTGACTAGCTAGAACAGCTAGATTATTATATTTTTTGTCATTTCAAAACAGCTGATTAATTTTTTTGTAGGAAATAATTGCCTTCCTAAAAATGAAATATTTTGACTGATTTGATCAGGAAAGATACTTAGTATCAAGTTGTTGAAAGATTCAAATTAATGTCACAGATATTCGACTAAACTGATCAATTTGTATGGTTTGTGGTCCGAAAATTGAAAAACATTAATTTCTCATAGGTCATGTGGTTGTGCAAGCCAAGCTTCCCATGACTTAGATGTCATATGTGAACGACCCTCAAAGACAATGACAGAAGCACATTCGAAAAAGAGAGTGAAACAGAAATTTGAGTATTTTTTAAAGAGCTCATGATGAGTTATTTGTAATTAGTTTTGTTTGACATAATGATGAACAGCGCAAGATTCACGAATTCAGGAATGTGATAAAAATATTGTGTCTTTTTTTTCAACATAATGACCGACCTTAAGCATTTTTGAATGTTTTTTTTCCTCTCTTTCCTTTTCACTTCTTTATTGTGTTAATAAACCGGTTTTCTTATCATACCAAAACAATTCCACGTTGCCTGAGTGCGTTGCTTTAAACGTGTATGAATTCACATGCTTTCCTGCGTAATTTCAGTTAAAGCCAAAAAATTATTATTATTTTTTTTTTTTTAAAAAAAAAAAGTTGCACGCAAAACCCAAAAAAAAAACTAAAACTTTTAATGTGTTTTTAAATGGATATCTATAATCTTGCTACGTTGCATGATTTCCTTGCCTCTATATAGCATGTATGTATATAAATTTTAATTCATTTTCGAATGTGTTTGTATATCATCAAACATTGAAATGCACCAATACAAACTTTTGTTGTATTAACTTGAGATTCCACAAGAAAATTCCAACGCGAATTATTTAGTTTCAAAACTTGATTTTTTTTATATTTCTTGAAATTTATTCGAAAAAAAAAAATAAACAAAAAATTGCTCTTGAAAAAATGTTTGGCAACTCATTGCTTCTTCTTTTAAAATTTGTAAGTAGATTAAAAATTTCACACTTTTTCTTCTTCATCTTCTTATTGCTGTGTCTCTAAATGTTTTGATGAAATAACAAATAATTATTGGACGGCGATGACCAAAGAGAATTTTAACAGGAATTATAATTTTTTTCCGCCAATCCTTTCCATACCAATAAGATTTTACGACATTTACTTTGATGTTTATGTGAGTATTTCGCTTTTAATGTCATAGACATTTTTGGAATCAACATTGTTTTTTTTTTTCTTTTCTTCTCAACTACATATGATAAATCTTCTATATGGCATTGAGACGAGTTGTTGCTAAAATCTTTGAAAATAAATTCCATTTTAAGATGTTGACATGTAATACGTGAAAATATTTAAATGCCTTTAAGTACGAAATACATTGTATGGCAATTGAGTCACAGATAAATTTGTTTTGATTTCCTTATGGATTTAAATTTGATTGTAGCCTAGAAAAATATTGTATTTCTAATATCGATCATTATTGCTGATTCCTAAAAACATTTAAAAATTAAACTAATAGCACTTTTATTTATGTGGAAGTAAAAAAAAAAAACAATACAAAAAGTCAAAAGAAGCTAAAATTTACATTTTGCAAAAAAAATTATCTGATTCCATTAAGTCTAGCAAATATCCGCTATTAATTCTAACTGCATATTGACAATTTGCATTGGACACCATTAAATCATTTTATTGTGCTATATAAAACTGTTTGTTATCATTTATAAATATTTAATTTCCATTTCAATGTTTAAGTTATGAAAAAAGATATCGTCAAGTTCATATTTGCACTCTTTAATCAGAACAAAGAATAAGAATGACTCAATACAACACTTTCGGAAGTCTTTGAATGCATGGATTGTAAACAGAAGCATTGATTACATGTAAATATTTTGATTATCTCTCTCAAGTTGTTGTCGATTACTATACCTATAGTAACTGTGAAATTCTATGTCGTTTGATTGCTAACTCATCAAATCATTCGTTTACAAAAGTCAATTTATAAATTTTGATTATTTTGGACTGCACAAATTCAATAACAATTTATTCTATCCCATCTTCAGGATGTACATAGATTGAAACTACCAAATGGACGTCCTGAAGTTATTGCTGAATTATTAAAACAAACTGAACAGCATTTAGCAAACTCAAAAGTAAGGTGATGAACCTTATAAACGAAGCAATATTAATAATTAATTTATTTTAGGCACCTGCATTAGCTCCAAAATTAAATCGTAAACCTAGTATTGAACGTGAAATACCGACATCAAATTTCCATTTGCCAAGAAATAGTCCAGCATTAGATTCAAACACATCAGGTGCTGGAAGTCGGTCAGATAGTCCACATTCTAACCAACAATTACATGGAAATAGTAGCAGAGCTACAACTGCTCCATATTCCCCCTCGCCATGTCCATCACATTCTAGCTATAATGAAATTCCTCCAGTTCCTCCCAGAACTTCAACAACGCCATCACCATTTCATCAACAATTGATGAAACAAAGAATGTCACCGGCAACAGCTCCTTCAAGTCGAAATGGTATTCAATCACAAAGTCCTGCATCACCTGTTACGACAAATGGAAATTTAAGGCAAGGTATGCTTGTTCAAGGAAGAACTCCAGCCACGCCACAGCAGCAACTTCAAGCATTATCACTTTATCAAAATGGAACTTCAATAACAGAACCTCCCCCACCTTATCCAATAAATCCTCTTACACCAATGGCACCACCAAGCTATACAGCTTCACTTCATAGTAGACAAAGTCCAACACAAGATTATCGAAAGAGTCCTAGTTCTGGAATTTATTCAGGAACATCTGTAGGATCAGCAAGCTCTCCAAGTCCAATAACTGTGTCTCAAGGATCTACAACTCATTCATCCATTTCACGACCAATACCATTACCTGCAACATATACATCTTCACGATCAGCTAAAACTCAGCATCCAATTATAATGCATTCTGTAAAATCAACGCAAGTTCAAAAACCAATTCTTCAAACTGCCGTTGCTCCTGCAGCTCCAAATACTCCAAATTCATTGCCTCAAGCACCACCATCGTATGCGACATCATGGCAACAAAAACAGGCTACACTTCACACACCCCCTCAAACGCCTCCAATCATTGTTGCCAGTTCCGGAAGTAGTACAAAATCTCTAACACCTCCTTCTACTCCTGGATTAACGACATCAAATAGTAGCAATAATGGAGGAACTAGTGGAAATAATTCACCAACTATTCATAATGCTGAGCCTCCTTCCTATGCTACCACAATGATGGCTTTAAGAGCCCAACAACCAGCTATGGTTCAACAACAGCAAACAACTGGAAATCCAACTTCTAGAAATCCACCGCCACCTTACTCAAATAATAATAATAATAATATTAATAATAATAATAACAGTAGTAATAATAACAATAATTGTAGTAATAATAATAATAATAATAATAATAATTTCACATCATCAAGTTCATCTGAGATTCTATCAAATAGCAATAACATGACGACAAGCGGAAATACCGGAATTAATAATAATAATTTATTGACAACGCCACCACTACCCAAGTCTGCTAAAAATCTTCAAAGTACATTGCATAAAACGACATCAGGTCCAAGCACCAACAATACTTTGAGTATAAATGGAAGTAATAGTAGTACTAATAGTGCAAATGATTCAAATCCTGGTAGTGATATAAACTCTGTTCGTAAGATTAAGCATCAATCGCCAATACCAGAACGAAAGAATTTAAGCAAGGAGAAAGAGGAGGAGAGATTTGAGTGTAAAGTACGGCATTATTCACCGCAAGCCTATAAATTCTTTATGGAGCAACACATTGAGAACGTACTAAAGTCACATAAGCAAAGACTTTATCGACGGAATCAATTGGAACGTGAAATGGCCAAAATGAAAATGCCAGATGAGACAAAAATCGAAATGAGAAAGCTTTTAAATCAAAAAGAATCAAATTACATTCGATTGAAACGTGCTAAAATGGATAAATCGATGTTTGTTAAAATAAAGCCAATTGGCGTGGGTGCATTTGGTGAAGTGAATTTAGTGCAAAAGATTGATACACCAAATCATTTATATGCGATGAAGACACTTCGGAAGGCAGATGTTTTGAAGCGTAATCAAGTTGCACACGTTAAAGCTGAGAGAGATATTTTAGCAGAGGCTGATAATGAATGGGTTGTTAAACTATATTACAGCTTTCAAGATAAGGATAATTTATACTTTGTTATGGATTATATTCCTGGTAATTTAATTCAATTTCACTTGATTTTAAATAGCATACTTAAGTTATTCATTTGCATACTCATTCTCGAATAGGTGGAGACTTAATGTCACTGTTAATCAAAAAGGGAATCTTTGAAGAGGAACTTGCTAGATTTTATATAGCTGAACTCACCTGTGCCATTGATAGCGTTCACAAAATGGGTTTTATTCATAGGTACATTATTATAACTACACTTTCTTATTGGTTATCAATTTAATCATTTTGTCCATCCCACAGAGATATTAAACCAGACAATATACTAATTGATAGGAAGGGACATATAAAATTGACAGATTTTGGATTATGCACGGGTTTCCGATGGACGCATGACTCAAAATACTATCAGAAAAATGGTAATTTACTTGATTATTGTAAGAAAAATTAGATAATCTTCAATATTACTATATCTATAGGTGATCATGGTCGACAAGACTCGATGGAAGCTTGGAATAAGAATGGAATTTCAGATATGCAAATACCACCACCCTTAGAAAGGTCTGTTAATCTGACAAAATTAAATCATTGAAAACTAAACAAAATGTTATTATTTTAGGAGGAAATTCCGAGAGAAAAACCGTGCTAAAGCTCATTCTATTGTTGGAACCCCCAATTATATAGGTAAATGAGTCATAGAAATAAAATTTACGAACTTAATAAACTAAAAAATAATTTCTTACAGCACCGGAAGTTTTATTAAGAAGTGGTTATACACAACTATGTGATTGGTGGAGTGTAGGTGTTATCCTCTATGAGATGTTAGTTGGACAACCTCCGTTCTTGGCTAACACAGCTGAAGAAACTCAATATAAAGTATGATATATGATAGATTATAATCAATTAAAATTTCATTGATTTTTTGTTTCAATTCTCTGCATTAAATTAGGTCATACATTGGAGGCAAACATTGAAAATTCCACCGCAAGCAAAACTTAGTAATGAATCATCTGATATTATTCTACGACTGTGCCGTAATGAAGATGAGCGACTTGGCAAGAATGTTGATGAAATCAAAAATCATCCATTTTTGAAACAAATTGATTGGACAAAGGAATTGAGAAGTCAACAAGCGCCATTCGAACCGAAAATAGTACATGCAATGGATACATCCAACTTTGACCCCATTGATCCAGACAAACTGAGAGATAGTACGAGTGATGACTCGTTTGGAAATGAGCTGATTGATAGTAGTAAGCCTTGGCATCATGGTTTCTTTGAATTTACATTTAGACGATTTTTTGACGATGAAGCTGATTACAAGATTACTTTGGATGGCAATGAGAATAATCAGACAAATGCAATCTACGTCTAGTTTTTTATATGAGAGTCATTATTTCATCTGTTTTGCCATTTTTTGCTCACCCACCGTAAACTTTCTTTAGAGGAGAAACAAATCATTTGAATATCAACTTTACGATATAAAGAATTAGCCAAACAATCAGCTACCTAACTTTCAAACTATCAAACCATCCAAAGTGTACAAAAGGTCGTTTAAATGTACACAGAGAATTAAGAAACTGGAAATCAAAGTTTTTCAAAAAATTATTTTCGTTTCCGCACTAGTCACTTTTATCAATCTTCATTTGAAAAATAAAGCAAATATTAATGGAAAATATGTAGAAAATTTAATGAAAATTTCTGCGGGGAGGAAAATTTTTAATTAATTTGTAAAAAAATATTCTTTGTGACTTAATAAGTAAAAATGTAAAAAAAAATTCCGGTTAAAGGATGATGGATTTAAAAGAAATAACAATTATTTTTTTGTATATTCAGTACCCCAGTTCATTTAGATAGGATCATCTTAAAAACTTTTTTTAAAAATGAAAATCATTTATTTTCAATGAATATGAATTTTTGTCAATTTAAGAGAAATCATTTTTATACAACTCGCAATTATTTTGCGTTAAAAATACGAAATGCCTTAAAAATTGTGCCTATCACATATTTTTTTTTTATTGAAACAGACCACTTTTTAAAGGTCCAATTTTTTTTCTTAAATGTGTAATTGCGTTAATATTTACAGAAAGGATGAAGAAATTGAGATTTATTGTTAAAATGAAAAATGATAATGAATGGAATTTTGTAAGATTTACAATGAAAAATGGAAAAATGTTGATTTTTTTGTAGGTTAATTATTTTGTGAAATATAAAGAGGAAAATGTTAAATTATGTACATAATAAACCTTTAAAATTCTTTTAAATATGAGTCTAATTAGTTTTTATTTTACTGTCTTATTCTTATGATTTCTAGAGGTTATTAAATAATCAAATATTCTCATTTCATTCAATAATTAAATAGATCTACTAGACATTAGGACATCAAAGAAATCTGAAGCCAGAACAATCAGAAATAAGTAATAACACACCAATTCAATTTATTATGTTATTTAACTTTATTATTATCTATATAAAATTTTTTAAATAAATATGAATGTAGATTAAATATTTCAGACTACATTCGGGTATCTACAAGAGGTTAAAAAACATTAAATTGCAACATAAACCCAGTTTAAAACAGAAAACAATTAAAATACGTAGATTAATAGAAGTATATAGATACACATATATATTAATGAAGGTAGGTAAATAAAGTCATTTTCATATTCTAGTTATCTTTAGTTCCATCATGAATTACAAGTCAATTTGATGAGTTTCGTTAAGGAAAATGCGGCAAGATGTTTGACTGATCAGCTAACCATCAATCGGGCGTCGTATAAGCAGTATATGGTAGGCTCGAATGTTTAGGCTTTGTCTTGTTAACAAAAACTTTAATGCATCCAGTAAAATCAACACTGACCATCACATAGCCTCCACATCCTTTTGTTCTTTGCTCAACTAACGGATCTACTTTCTCTTTTTCAGTAATCTCAGAATCAATTTCTGGCTTAATAATTGTTTCTGGATGTGGTGAAAATATGGCACATGTTACTGTCGCATTGTGAGCTTTAATTCCTTCCCAAAAGTCACTACGATCACGTCGAACGGAACTCAATTTTGTAAAATCATGATGAGTTTTCCACAAATAGATACTTTGATTTTCTGATCCACTTATAATATATTTTCCATCATGACTAAATGATGCCTTAATTTGCTGTGAATCATTCACATATCCTTTATATTTGCAACTCAAACCTAAATCACGTAAATCATACAATCGAATACGACTGTCATTTGATGTTACTAAGATTTTATCTTCATTCGGCATTGGCTCTATTCCTGTAATTTTTCTGCCTGTTGCATTCTTTCCTCTCGTCGAACGCACATGAATTTGTGTATGATATTTAAGTTGCTCTGTATTATAAAATAAACATCTGCCATCGTATGTTCCAATCACAGCAAATTTGCCATTTTGACAGAAATTAACAGCTGTAATTAACTGTCTACGTCCATCAATTTCATTCCATAGGAAAACTTTTTTATTTGGAATATTCCATAATCTTAAACGTCCATCAAGTGAACCACTAAGGAAAAATGAATCATCTTGTGGATGAAATGCAATTGCTGTAACAAATTCAATATGCTGGAAACAGCATAAACATTCACGACGTGAAATGTGCCATAATCGAACAGTCTTATCCATTGAGCTCGATAATATAAAATGGGATTTAGACCATGATACATCCAATAAATCAGAAGTATGTCCAAAATATGTTCTATAAGGAATTGAAATAAAGGGACCAGCTGAATTTGCAACAGCTTGTAAAATTTGTGCTGTTTCTTCAAATGATTGATGAGAAACTAAAGATTCTTGGGATGGTGTTGGAGATGATTTTTGATCAGCATTAAACTTTTTAATGAGTTCCTCGAAATGATGATAAGCATCTTTCAAGACCCAAATTCTAAGGACTTTATCTTGACCACCAGTAGCCAACATACGTCCACAAGGCGAAAATTTCATGCACCAAACAGCACCAGATTGTTCACCAGACAAATCCTGTAAATGCTGTACTTTTGAAAATTCATACGGACCCGTATTAGTTTTGCTTGCTTTTATTTTTATCGTATTTTCAGGATTTGCAACGTCTGGAATGTCAGCAATATCTTCCTTGTGTCGTGCATGAGACACTTCCGATGCAATTGATTTCGCTTTATTTGCAGCCTTTTGTGCTGTGACTTTGAAGAATTTCTTTATTCTTGCAGTTTTCTTTCTCAAACGACCTTCTTCCTCCTCATTCTCTTCCTCTTCTTGTGGAATTTCTGAACCAATTGTTGCACCACCTACTGATTCCTCGTCAGATTCACGAATATGTGACGCATATTGCATTATATAAAGTGATAAAGGATTAATACATTGTTCGGTCTTTTCATCCGCTACAGATAATGGGAAATTTTCACCAGTATCTAAATTTTTAACAGGAACTTGATCGAGAATTTCTTTATCAGTCAATTGTTGACCAGAATCTGAACGCATTCGAACGCTCACATTTAATTGCTTGAAGAGTTCTTCATCACCAGCTGATTTTCTTCTTTCTCTCGAATCTTGAATCGATTCTGGTCTATAACGTGTATCATTTCCTAAACTATTAGATCCAATTCCAGGCCATTTAAGTCTCTCGGTACCAGATATTTCAGTTCGCATTTTTTGGAGCCTCTCAATGTCTTCCATTGTTGTTGACGATTTTTTTCGTTCATCCTCATTCAATTGACTTTCACCACGATTTACTATTTCATCTTGTGGCTTAACACAGAAATTTCCTTGCGTAACTTTATGAATGCTCATTGTAAAATGTGGATCCATTGATGTTACACGACCAGGGGCTGAATTGCTTTTGACACTATTTGATGGACTACTAGCCTTATTAAATGTAAATTGTGAACATGGAATTTTATTCAATGAGCCTGTAAATCTTGAAATATTTGAAGGAGAACCGATTATTGCTGTTGGTGATTCCAACGATGACGATTCCTTGAATGAATTTTCAATTTCTCTGGTTATAGCATTTAATGTTGCTGGACTTGGAAGAATTCTTGGTGTTGAATTGTCGTCCGATTTTATTACATTGCTTACTTTCGTCTCATTTGTAGTCGTTGACATTGAAACAGTTAAGCTATTTGTTGTTACAGTCGTCGATGTAGATGGTTGCTGCTGTAAGGCATCTGATAATTTATCAATAGGCGTTAATTTCAATGAGGCATCGACAATAATTGACTGATGTTCTGATGACGATGAAACTTTACGATTCTTGTTACGTTTACGACGCGGTGGAGCGACTGGTTGTTGGGTAGAACCAGTGGACGTAATCTATAATTAAAAAATAATTTTACATTACATACCATAAATTTTAATAAGCTTTATATCTTACACTATCAGTTGTTTTCGAATGTGACAATTTTGTGCTTGCAATTACATCGGGTTCTTGTAACATTGTTGGAGGATTGCGACTAATTGTTAAAGAATAGTTGCTTGACTGTGATTGATTATCAGATGGTTGTAAATTTGAGCTTGATGGCATTTCAGCATTATTTGATGGAGATTCCATAAGTGGACTTTGTTGTGCTTGTTGTGACTGTTGTTGTTCTCGACTGATGCTTAAAGCATTTGGCTCTAAACTTCCCGATAAAATTCTACCCACTCTACCAAGTGACTGCATTGAATGAATTGATAAACCATCATTATCAATCACACGAAATGGATGTGATGATTGAACAGTGTTTCTTGATGCTGCATCGATGCTTCTTGCAGAGCTATTTGATGGATCCTAAAAAAATAAATTTTCAAGGTTTTTAAAATTGTTTTAGAATGAGTAGGTTGTAGGCAAGCAGTTACTTGTGAATCATTGTTAATATTGTTAACATTATCTTCACCATCATCATCATTATTTAAGTAGGATTTCAGTTCTTTAAAGCGCTGTCTGTGCTTCTATGTGTAATATGATAAAATATTTATTAGATTGAGTCATCAATTATTTTTTTTTTTGTTGTACATTTACTTTTCGTCGTCGAATAACACATACACGTACAAAATATCTTTAATTCCATGTCATTCTGATGTAATAATACTTACAGATCTTGGCTCAACAAATTGAAAATCATTGTTTGGCTTAGTCTCCTGACTTTCCTGTTGCTGTCTTTGAAGCTCCAGAATTTCGTCTTTTATCGAACTGGATGTTTTATTAAAGTCAAAAGGCAACTGATCCTCTTTTGAATTTCGTCTAAATGAATAAAATTATTGAAGATAAATACTTAATTCTTCGTTTATCAAGTGTAAATACTTTGCAATAAATAGATAAGATTTTTTTTTTTTTCAGGTAGGAACTCGACAATTTAATTGCAAAATGATAAATTTATATATATTTTAAAGATAATCGCTGAATACTTACTTTGTAGATAATTTAGAAGGACTTTCACACTCGAAAAACTCGTCGCTATCATCACTTGTTGCCATATCACTTGAATTTACTTAATTACAATCCCAAATAGAATTAATGATATAATCTTTAAAATTGATTTGTTGTTTTCTTACAATCAACGCTTGGACACCAGACTACTGACATTTCAGTTCGAATTTCTTCGAAATTCTGAAACAAAATTAATTTTTAATCATCAAAATTATCTCTTTAAACTAAACGTTGATGTTTAATGACTATTACCTACATTATTCACATTTTGTTTGTTATTGTTTACAAAAATTTAATTTAGTAAAAAAACTTTTATCGAATGTTCATGCCTTGAATTAATTTAAATTTCAAACGGCCGTTGAAAAAAATCAAGTGAAGTTGGCTGCAGATGAAATTTTTGAATCTCAACGACTTTTTCAAACGACCACGTGTTTGTTAAATATATTAATTGCCAATAAAGATTTGTGGAAGAACACATGATTAATTGTTTACATAAGCAACAACCTATCTCAACAAATTTATGCTTTTTACTGATTCATTGCAGCAAAATGTAGCAATTAAGTAAGTACTTATCTTTTAATTGATAAAAACTGTTCACTTGCCGTCATGGGCCTTCATCAATGCATGTGAATATTCATCACTTTCTTTTGACTGCTATCTAATTTAATCCACTCTATTTAATCATGCATCACTTCATTTATGGCGTGTCTCATCACTACTCAAACAATATTATTTTATCAATAAAACTTATGAATGATAACAATCAGAAAGTAAAGTCTGCTGACAACGAAGCAATTAAATTGAATATCAAATGCTGTGCGGCAAACAAATTCATTTAAATTAAAAAGAAGTTTTTGTATCGTGTCAATTGAAAATTTGTTTAGTCTTGTTTTAGTTTTTATTATTGAAAGTGATGAAAACATTTCTCTCGTTGCTTAGGTCAGTATTAGAACTGATTTTGAGGCTTGTAAAAAATGATTTTGGGGATAAGAAAAAAATTGAAAATAAATTAGCACCTGATAATAAATCAAGTAAAGAAGTTCTTGACAGTGATGAATTTTTAGCATGCTCTATTTTTTGCTAAATTGGATTGTTAATAAACTTAAGTTATACATATCAAATTGATATCAAATAATTAGAACCTTTTTTTGGCAGTGTATAATTGAATGAATTTTTATAGGGAAGATTTATTGGTTCTATATAGTCAGTTCTTCTTCAGACTCGGACGAGAAAAATCATACTGTCCATTGAGCACGCGATAAAAATCAGCAGATTGATTTTATTTTTAGCAGACTATTTGAAATTACTGTAAGTGCCAAAATTTTCTCGTGACGTACGAGGCAGCGGAAGAATTTTCAATACGTTTCGTGATAGAATAGTCATGTTATGTTTATTCCTCTCTGTGCTTAGCCAGAACATACATTAATAAAATAATTTATTTGTTATTGATTAAGGAAAGAACCTTGATAAGTCTCAAGGCCGGCCATTCAATTTAAGTTGATCATGAAGATATAAAATGACTAACAATTTTAATATTGACGTAGGTTTTAAACTGTGATGATTAAAAATTCATTGAAGAATGGCTGATAATGATGCGATTGCTCTTTTTCTTGGACCTTTTGGAAAGTTTCAACTGAGATCAACTTTGCTAATTTTTCTCGTCAAGATTCCTTCAGCATGGTAAGCAATTTTTTTTGGTCAATGACGTTTGGAATTTACAGTTTGGAGCTGTAAAACAATCTTCGATGAACTTCATTGATCTTAAATAATTTTAATTAATTTTTCAATGAAAGGAATTAATAGAAAAATTTTGATTGCAGGTTCATGGCATGCGTAAGTCTTATCGATCCTTAAAAAATAAAAGTCATTAACAGAATTTTATTTTAGTTGATTTTTACTGCGAAAACTCCACCGTCAGGAGAAATTTTCTGTAAGCCACCAATAAACATTCCAAATAATTCAACTGACTTGTGGATTAAAGCAGCTCACAAAGATAGATTCAATCGAATTGAAAATGAACAGTCGTATGATTTTTGCACAGTTTATAATGACTCTTTAGAGAGATACTTAACTAGCTCATATGATGCACCTGATTACTTAATCCCTTGTACTGAATTCAGTCACATCCTTCATCGTACTTACATCTCAATTATCAATCAATATGAACTTTTCTGTTCTCGTGAAGCTCTACTTGCTCTTACCCAAAGTTTTCACTTGTTGGGGGTGCTAATTGGCGGTATAATTGCTAATTACATGCTAAAGACGTGAGTCCATTAAATTTCATCTGGTTTTAACCCGTCTTGACTAATTAAAGACCATACTTAATTTCCTTAATTTAATTAGCATAAGTCCTCGAAGAACAATGCTTGCTGGAATGATTTCACAGATATTTTTAGGTATAGCAACAGGCTATGCGCCAACTTATCTTCTTCACATTTTCTTTCGATGTGCTGTGGCTGCAACATGTAGTCTTCAATGTATAGGAATTATGACGTTGGCTGACATTACAAATGGAAAATATCGAGTTGGAGTTGTTTGCTTATTTGAACAATTTTGGTCAATTGGGGTAATTTTGCTGCCACTCACATCAACTTGGTGGAGTAGTTGGTCACTTGTTTATGTTGCTATCACATTACCAACATTTATATTAATGTTTCTATATCCTTGGATTCCTGACTCACCACGATGGCTTATTAAGCATGGAAAAATCGATGAATCTATGAAAGTTCTTCTTATGGCAGCAAAAGTTAATGGCAAGACGGATTTTAGTAAGGATCAGTTGGAAAGAGAATTGAAAAGTTTAGCAATTCAGGCGGAAAATGCACCTCCAGAGCCTTCATGGTGGAGTATTTGGGAAGGTGGTTGTGTATTAAAGCTAAGATTATTTATTGCTCATATTGGCTGGTCAGTATTCCTAATGCTTTATTTCGCATATTTACTTCATGTTAGAGCAATGGGAAGGAGTTATCTCAATGTTAATACTGTAATTGCTGGATTAAGTGAAATAATAGGAACCTTTATTGGTCTTTTCTTAATTTTAAATACATCCAAAAAATGGCTTTGGACAAGTCTTTTAAATATCGCTGCATCATTGATAGCATTTTCTGCTAATTTTGTACCAGACACAGTTCCACATTTTGAACGAATGGTTATTTACATGGCAACAGCGATGACTGCAAAAGCTACAGTTTCCACTACTTTATCAATGTTCATCACATGCATGACAGAAATTGTCTCGAAAGATAAGAAAAGAATCTGCAATTACTCAGGAGTGTCTACGTCAAGGACATTAGTTATGATTGCTCCATTTATTGGATTTTGTGGTAAATTTGGACAGCTGGTTCCTCAAAATATCATGGTTGCAATGAACATCTCAATGTCAATATTAATCATGACCTGCATCAGCACACCAAGAACAATTCCAAAAATAAGAAGTTACATCCCCGAAGAAATTAAGTCTATTGATGGAAAAGAATGCACGAGGCTGTAAAAAAATGTTTAGCAGTATTTTTGTGACAGTAATATGTGTTGTAGTTATTAATGAAATAAAATTTTTATTCAGTTATCCATATGATTGAACTTGTTCATTAATGATGTACACATGTTTGCTTTATCATGTTTCACAAGGTTTTAAAACAATCTTAATTACTCAATATTGTTTAGAATTGTCGAAAACAAAAATATTTGCAAAGATTTAATTGTTATCTTATCAATGAATATTTTTTCGCTGTTTATATTTCCCTACAGCATGATTGATATGAAACTAGTTGATTAAATAAGAAGCTAAAAAATCCAATAATTAAAACAATAGTTTAATACATTTAAATAATGTTTTTGTCATAAATTTGTGACTGAGCTTCAATACTTATCAATTTTATGAATGTGCAATCAACACTAACATTACCTTGCCGTATAATTTACATATATTCCATATGAGAGAGTATAATTAAAAAATTTAACGATAGTTTTGAGCAAGTCAGTTTCTGTTAAACTGTTGGGAGGTAAAGAGTAAATTCAATAAGATGAGTGATAAAATTATTCAAAATATAGAAATCAAAAGTGTTGTACCAAAGAAAAGGTAAAAGCAAATTGTCATTATTTGCAGAATAAATAATCACATTTCTTACCTTTATATAGACAAGATCTTCTTAAATGGTATGGCTGGGGTAGGTAGAAAATTGTATAAATGCCACAAAAAAATTAATTTTTTAATTATCTAGGCTACAAGGATTCGCAATTTGTCACAAGAGATCGTATGATATATTTTACAAGTCCAAGATATTTAGTCAGTGCAAATGCCAAGCTAGAGAATTTTAAAAAGTTTATTGATTCGCTATTCAATGTTGAAATTCAAAATGTATTAGAGTTTCCATTGGCAGAAGTTAAACTTAAACCCGTAGAATATCCGGAATCAATTTTAGTTGATGATTTTGTTATTGGCCTAAAAAATTTAAACGTTGACTATTCACTGGACGGTGAAGATCGATTAATAAGATCACATGGACAAACAATTAACGAAATTTATGATTTGCGTTATGGAAATTACAAACGAATACCGGATATTGTTCTATTTCCAACAAGTCATGAAGAAGTTGTTAAAATTGTAAAACTTGCATACGATAATAATGTTGTGCTGATTGTTTTTGGTGGTGGAACAAGTGTAAGTGGGGCAATTCACTGTCCTCAGAATGAAAAGAGATCAATTGCAATTTTGGATACGTCTCAAATGAACAAGTTATTATGGCTTAACAAGGAAAATTTAACAGCATGCTTTGAAGCAGGCGTTGTTGGACAAGATCTTGAAAGAGTTTTGAATGGATATAACTTTACATTAGGTCATGAGCCAGACAGTATTGAACTTTCGACACTAGGTATGAATTATTATTATTGTTTTGCATTTCATTATTCCAATTAATTATTAGAGAATATTAAGCAATTCCTAAATATAGTTTTTTTTAGTTGAGTAAATTGCTTTTAACAATGTTTTCACAGGTGGTTGGGTAGCAACGAGAGCATCAGGTATGAAGAAGAATTTATACGGAAATATTGAAGATATAGTCTTAAATATAAAGGTTGTTACATGCAAGGGAGTTTATGATCAAAAACATACAGGAGCTCATAAAAATATTGGACCAAGTTTAGATGATATGATTTTTGGAAGTGAAGGAACATTTGGAGTCATCACAGAAGTTGAGGTCAAAATACGTCCATTTCCTAAAGTTAGAAGATATGGATCGATCGTTTTTCCAAATTTCTCTGACGGTATTCAATACTTACGTGAGATAGCCAGAAGAAGGTGTCAACCAGCTAGCATTCGTTTAATGGACAACGATCAGTTTCAATTCGGTCAAGCATTAAAAACTGATGAAGGTGCTTGGGCAAGCTTTACAAATGAGCTGAAAAAGTTTTTGCTGACAACAGTCAAAGGATATGATTGGAATGAAATTGCAATTGCCACAATATTATTTGAAGGAAATCAGGAAGATGTTGATAGACAAGAAGCATTAATTTATTCCATCGCGAAGCAATTCCATGGCCTTAATGGTGGATCAAAAAATGGAGAAAAAGGATATGTAAATGTTTAGCACCTGAACGTTGAATTTTTAATTCCTTTTGTGTTATTCCTTAACAGGTTTTAACATACGTGATTGCATATATTAGAGTAAGTGCCTAATAAATAACATTTTTTTATACTCATTGATTATTTTTTAATTTAGGACTTTGGCCTTGATTGTGGAATGGTTGCAGAATCATTTGAAACATCTGTACCTTGGACTAAATGTGAACTCCTGTGCAATAATGTTAAGCTTACAATCCACGAAGAATGCAGGAAACTTAAAATAAAATACTTTTACGTTAGTACAAGAGTGACTCAAACGTATGATGCTGGAGCTTGCGTCTACATATATTTTGGATTTCAATTCAGTGTCCCTGGATTTAAAATTGATAATCCAATTGAAGTGTATCATAAAGTAGAGGATGCTGCTCGAGATGTGATTTTGGCATCTGGTAAGCTTGTTATTGAAATTTTTAACTCAAAATTTATTAATTGGCTGTTTAAATAGGTGGTTCTATATCACATCATCATGGAGTTGGTAAGCTGCGCAAGAAATGGTATAAACAGTCAGTTTCACCTGTTGGAGTTGAACTTTATAAAGCTATTAAATTAGAACTTGATCCGAAAAATATTTTTGCTTGCGATAATTTTCTAATGTCTGAAGATAAAATCGATTTTGTTGGTGGACTAACGTCAAAGTTGTAATTCATTTTTTTTCTTGTGTTTAATATCATTAATCAATTTTTATTAGGGCTCGGCCGAAAAAAAAGTTCCTTTTTATCAATCTTTAAAAAACTCAATTAATTCAATATGATTATTGAATGCGATGTATTGTACAGCAAGAATAGCCATTTTTTTACCTTCTATTCGAATTTCAGCTCCTCAATCTTTGATTTATTTCGCAATTTTTGATTATTTTTCAATATTTTGTTGTTGTAAAAAACAATAGAAAAATTCAAATTTTGTTCGTTAAAACTAAAGTTTTTAATTAAAAATCGTAAATTTAACTATCATTTGAGTACTTTTTGATAGTTTAACGTTAATTGCATTGTGTATAATTGAAAAATGAACCAGTCTGTGCATAATTCATTTATTAACAATGCGTTTTCAGCGAGAAATAATGATTTTTTCGAAAATCTTCAAACTAATGTAACAAATTTTCAGCATCAGTAACGCAGAGTTTTTTGGATTTTGTGCTTCAATTTGTGCATTATATTATACAATTTGCACATTAAAAAGTGTATTTTCAATAATCCTACAAGATTTAATACATAAATATTTATAAAAATGTCTAGAAAAAGAAAAAAAGTGATAAAAACTTTGCGTTACTGATGCTGAATTGCAAAACGGCCGAGCCCATTAGCAATATGTTTTTTTTTTTTTTTATTTGTTTAATGATACAAATGCTGTAGCACTGAGGTAGCACTTAATATTGAGTAATGATTGTTGACTTGAAAAGTATTTTGCACAGTTGTATCTCTCAATAAAGAATTTAATTTGTTCCTAAAATCAACAACCATTTAACTTACTGTTTCTGTGATTCATTTGTATATTATTCGACTTTTTTTTTCAATTATAAACATTTTCCAACATTTGACATTCAATCCATAATCGAAAATATATGATGTTTCGGAAGTTCATTTGAACTAGAAGGCACGTACAAAAATATTTTCAAGATTCTCAAAACATTGAAATTCGATATTCTTGAAAAATTTGAAGTCCACAAAAGTTTTTAAGTAGCTATCAGTCTAACACAAAACGGAAACAAATGTATTTAAATGGAGTGTAAAATTACATTGGTATGCTGTTTAGTAAAAATGTGTCGAAAAGGATCCTGTTAGAAATACATAAATTATGGTTCATTTATTGCTCATATCTATTTCTCACATATATTTATTTACATGTTTATCTATGTGAATGATAGTTAAGTTTTAAGTACGATTAGTTATCTGTCTGTTTACGAAATACGAGAATGACACTTTTAAATTTCTCAATTGCCAATTTTTTGTCCTTGAATTGATTAAGAGTCTTAAGTATCTGATCTTTAGATTTTAGTTTAAAGAAGTTTTTCCCATTTTTTAAAAACATTTTTGCAAGAATAGTTTTAAGCCTTTTTTGTGAATAGTGCCGCTTAAAACTTGAATTTTAAGTTTCTAAACAATTCAAAGGAAGTAAAGCTGATTGAGAGACTCAACCTGATAATGAAAATTTATTACAAAGTCAACAGAACTAAGTGCTCTTATAAGAATTTTCATTTCTTTTCCGATAAAAATAGAATTAAGCATTAAAAAATCTCTTCATTTCACTTTCCTTCCTTTCATTCATCAGATGAACAATAAATTTTAATTACACATAATGATGTGAATAAATCTCTTTTTCTCTTATTATAATTTTTTTTTTTTCATTTTCTAAAATTAACCCGAGTTTATATTTTGAATTAATACTAAAAGCTTCACTAATTTATTTACATAAAAAAATCATAATTTTTCTTCTCTATTACGTCGACTTATGCTGACACGTTTTCATCATTAAAAAATATACAAACTGCAGTTACTTCTTACATATTGTGAATAATCTCACACTTTGGCATCAAATTCACACTTGAAGTGATGTTGTATGCTTATACTGTTTGTACTGTTACTGTGATGATGACCCATTGTTGATTGATTATTTTGCTGCTGTTGCTGCATATGACTATTTGCATTGGGTGAGTTTTGAGGTGTGTCATTGGAATCGGGTGAACTAATACTTTGAACTATGAGACTAAGACAGTCGAGACTGGAGCCATTAATGGGTGAGTTGAATGCTACAAGATAAAAATTGCAATTTAATTACCGGAAATAATTAGAGACGTTGGATGAATATGCTTACTTGTAATTGGAGTAAACTTTTCACTATCCTTGCCCAGATGGTGGAGACGTTCTTTGAGGTAATTTCCAGCAGCATAGCAATTCTGGCAAATAAAAAATCACAAGCATATTAATCAGTAAAATTAAATTGTGAGGTACTAATTAATATTTAAAATTAACAAACTATCAAGTCGCTCTCTAATTTACATCCATTAGCCGGCAGTGAGAGAAAAAATAAGCATCGCATTTAAATTTTCTTGGCAAATTTCCACGATCGCTTTTCTTCTTTTCTTCTGTTTTCTTTCGTGATCAAAATATTATTAGAGCATAATTTGTGTTGCTACTTATCAACTTAAATCCTAACTTTAGGTATCAAAAACTTCTTTTGTAGTAGCACAGACAATTCATAATTAAAAAACTCATCCGAGAAATATGAAAATAATTAGCTTTATTGTGCAGAGCAACTAACCACATATATATGTAACTGTGTCTCGACAGATGTTCATCTGTTCTCAATGTCATTTGATCTTAAAGTGAATAAGCGCCCAATATGCATAACATACGAACAAAAAAGAAGTAAATGATAACACTATGCGAATATTGCGATTAATTACCATTCATAAAATAATTATTTTCATCATTAATTACTGCAGCACATCAGAACATTTCGTCTTCTTTTGGCTTTGATGTTGCCACTGTGAGACGATAATTAAACGATACACTTAGGGTAAATGAGTGCGATGACAAGTGAGAAGAGCAAAGAGATACACTATAGTTGTTACAGCAAGAAGGAATAAATGATTTTTAAAATGTTTCATGACGTGTCGTTGATGTTTTTCCATAGAACCTCAAAAAAAACATCTGAGACATTTTTGCTTTGAATCATCATCCATTTCCATACTACATGATATGATGTCACGAGTGTTCATAAAAAAAGAATTTGCAGTTCTTCTTCTTTAGAAGAAATTTGTATGCAATTAGCGCATTACCTCTTGTGCCATGCAGATTTAATTAAATGTAATTGGCATGGTTTGTTTTATTTATTTATTCAAATTACTTTGCGGTATACAAATTAGAGAATGAGGAGATCAAAGACAAATTAGGTTCAAGAGATGAACAATATGAGTCAAAAAGTGTTTAGTGATCCTCAGCATATAAAGTCCCTTAATGCTAAAGTCACAAAAAAATTTTATTTACAGTAAATTTCTACAAATGAGCGGTGATCAAGATGATGAAAAAAAAATTTCATGTAAAGCATGAAAATAAATTTTTAATTATACAAGTTATAAATGTCATGTTTTTACGCCTTTCTGTACATTTATATTTGAGGCTTTTTATACATTTTGTTATTATTTCTTCATTATTTATCGAATGAGAGAAATTCAACATAAATGAGTTTGTTTGTAATACATGCAGACTATTTGACTTTAATAGTTAATGGAAAGCTGTAAAATTAGCTTTAATCCTTTGTGAAATATACTTTTCCTCCCTCATTTTATATGTTTTCGTGACTACAATTTTAAAATTACTCAACTTATACTTGAAGGAAAAAATTTTATGATGATAGAGTGGAAAATCGTAAAATGGCATTAATTATTCTTAAAAACGTGAAGGAATTTGTGATAAACAGAGTAGTTTCATTTGATTTTTATTAAGGATGTGACATTTTATAGAAAATTCCCAGACAGGGTGTTTGCCTCATTTATTTTCGATCATCTGAATCTTTTTAGCTCAATGAAATTTTATGAATCAATTCCTTGTTATTGACTTCAAATCTTTAAACAACAAGTTTGATGATGAGTCATGATTTGTTGAAGAAAATTTATTTGCCATTTCTTTTTCATAAAATCATGAATATTAACATCAATTTTGTCAAATATAAATATATAGTCACATATCATCTGCACGTCAACAACAATTTTCGTACAAAATTTCAGAAACGCGTGGAAAGTCATTAAAAAATCTTATTTTTTTTTTTTCAAATTGATGTAGTTAAGTAACAAAGAATCCCGCATAAATCATAGTCAAAGATCAAGAAAATTTCTCGACTTGTAAATTTTATGTCAAAGATGAAATAAATTTTGCTTTATTGATTGTTGAAGTTAATCAAACGAAAAGTTAAAGACTTTAACCGAAATAAATTTTTATTGTCATCAGCATTATCATTGCCATGAAATCAAGATTTCAAAGCAAATTTTCTTGACAGCTAATAAATTAACGTTGAAATTCTCTCTTTTGTATTTCCTTCATGCTCAACGATTTTTTTTTTCGAGAAATTTAATTTTCCCTCATGCACTTAAAGTAGCGCCAAAAAATGAGTGGGGATCACATTTTTGCGGAAACATCTGCATGACAATTAAATGAAGATTTAAAGAACCAAGAAGGATACAAAAGTTAAATTCTAAAATAAGATTTGAAACTTAACAGACAGGCAATTGTCTCTGATTTTGCAAAGAAAAAAAAAAAAAAGTCACAGTATTTTCTCCCATTTGTCAAGATAAAAATATTTTCGAGATTGTCTTTCAATTTTGACCTGAACAAATTGCCATGATTATCAATCACTCAAATGAATGAGTTTGAGGATCATGAAGAAATGTGTAAAGCGCATTATTAAATCAATATTTTGTCTGGTAAATTGTTCATGCTTTGGGAACAAATTTTTGAAAGTTTACTGACAAAATTTATTAAAATGCTTAATACATACAAAAACTTGGGTTATGTACTCGAAAATTTAGGGTTTCATATGAACATCTCCTAATAGTCAAATTGATCAATTTGTCCAAAAGTTTTCTTAAAAAAAATTTCAAAATTTCTTTAAAAGAATTAAGATTTTAGAAAATAAAAATGAAAATCTTGTGTGGCCTCATCGGAAACTCATCTCATTTGTTAAGTTGCACCTTATTTTAACACTTTCCACATTTCACGACAGAGATTTTGACACTCTCATGATATTTACTGTCATGACATGCAATGTGTTTCTCACTATAACCATCCCGTCATTTAGTTAAATAGATATTATTATTTGAAATAAAAGAAAAGCAGGAGAAAGACATAATAAAATAGCGACATCAATAAAATGCTGAGAATAAAGTTGTCATAAATTTGTCATTTTTCATGTTAATAAAGGCAGCAAGAGTAGTTAAATTTTAAGATAATTTAATTTGTTTTAAAGAGATGAAATTTTCTTTTATGACTCCTCCGATGCGATGTGTAAAGTGATATCTTCTCATCCTAAATCGTTTAATAATTGATGGTGGTCTTTAGCAAATGTGAATAACTTTTTTTTCTAGGTAATCACGGTTAATTTATTCGATTTGCAAGTTTTTAACAAGTCAGTTAAATGCCTCACTTACTGGATTTATGTGCATGGATCCAAAGAATTTATTAATGTCATTAACGAGTCTGTGGGGACAAATTTTTCTTCTCTCATTTTCATCTCATAAACGATCATTTGTAAGTGATGTCAATAAAAAGTTTTGACATACGAAATGCTTAAATGCCCTAAAAAGTTTCAGAAAAAGATTCTCAGAAAGTTGAACGTAATTTACAAATAATTTCCCAAGAGATGAATTTTTTTCAATATTTACTCATCCACGATATTGTATATCAACGAATATTTTTAAAAAGACTGGATTAAATTGTGTCAACTGTAATGGAATCGTTGAAAATTGAAATTTTCCTTCTCATTTCCCCTTGATGCATGTAGGTATACTCATATATATCTATTTTTTTCGTTTCTATCCAAAAACATTAAAATTCTCGCGTGTCATCGTAAAAAATCTTTAAATGATGATCCCCTTAACAAAAATTGAAAGAAGAGAAAAAGACTTACGATCACATTTCAAGTGGGAAATGCATATCTGATGTATTAGCATACAATGTATATCTCGTAAGAGTGACACGATTCTATAATTTAAGCCTCACAAAATTGCTATTCCTCTATATTAATTTATCATTGGATGAGTCAAAAGTAACTCGAATGAAAGTCTCTGATTTTTTCAAGCAGGCAAGAAAAATATTAGAAGGAAAACAAAAAAAAGTTTCATAGCTTGCATGTTTGAGCGTTTTGAGATTTTGTTTTGACATCAACATATTGTGTTTGAATTAAAAGGAAAGAAAAACTTTATGTGGCTGTGACGGTGAAAAATTATCGCTAAGAGTATTTTCCTTGTATATTTTTTCCTTCTTATTTATTCAAATGATATAAAATGTTGCGACTTTCAATTTATTTAAGAGTTTCCGAAATTTAGGAACTGTTGATCATAAGAGAATTAAAAATCAAAATATTGTTGTAGGTAAGTAATCATCATGGGCGTTTTGTTTATTGGAAGAATATTCCACTAAATTTATTAGAATCGCTGTTTAATAAAGTTGTGAGCATGGATTTAGACTTGAATTTTAAAAATAAACTCATTTAAAATTATGAAGAGTTGGTAGTTTAAAAATTCAGGTTAGTTAATTCCTGAATTTTCACAAATTTATTCTCAATTGATTTTTTTTTTTAAAAAAAAAAAATGTGAATGCTGGATTTAGCATGCAGTTCATCATTCCAAATTAATTAACCTTAATTACTCAATTTCATTTTCAAATAAATTATTTCACATTTTTGACTACTTGACTCCATTAAGTCTGCAACAATTCATTATTCATTTTTTTAAAAAGGCATATAACTGGATGTAAAACGATGCGATTTTTTGTCACCCACTCAGTTTGCACACACGCATTTATGAGGATCAACTTTTCGTGGATCATTTAAAATGTTATTATTGGAATAAAAAATTGAAATTTTACTTGAATTTCAGATGAGACGTATATCCAATGTTTGTTTATTCCGCTCACATGAAAATTTATTTACGTTAAAAAAATATGATTTATAGTCGAAAGTTTATCATTTTGTCAAATCAAAAGAGACATGATCAAGAAGTAACCCAATAGAAAATGCCGTACAATGTATTTGAAATAGACAGCCAAGAAGAAAAACATAAGAATTTGACGTGGAAATTTGTTAAACCGTTGTGCATCATTTAAGTGCACACATAAATCAAAATTAACTTACCATGTAATCTTGAACAGTCGGTCGTCCATTTGAATGTTCACTGAAGCAATCTGGACTCTGTCGTAAAGGTGGCGGCGTTTCCTGTTGTTTTATTTAATGGAAATTTTTCATTTTAGAAAAATATTGTCAAAATAAATTTTAGCAACTTTTTTTTGACATCACCTGCAATAAGTCTTCCAATGACTCAATATATTCAATAGCATTTCTGAGAATTTCCACTTTTGGTAGTCTTTGATTTGGATTTGTGCTTGTTCTTCTTTTTAATAGCTCAAATGCTTCATTTACCTTAAAAATGATTTTTTTTTTTTGTTGATGAAAATTAGCCGTCGGAAAATTTTTAGTAAGTCATTAGAATATTGTGGGAATCTTTTTATCATCAACAAAATTTAATATGAAGACTTTAAGGATTTTAAATACTTCTCAGATTCCACAATGATTCAACTCTAAACTTACCTTTCTCAGTCTTCTCCGTTCCCTCAAAGTTGCAGCTCGACGACGATCAACAGCAACACTTTTCTTTTTGCATGCTTTACAAGCCCACGTTAGACATGGCCTTGACTTTCCAGCAATGCATTTTGGTGCTAAAATATGCTCTTCCATAGAAGCAAGAGAACTCATGCTGCTGCTGTCATCGATCATATCAATTTGTTGCGATAATAATCCACTCATTTTTGATTCTAGCATGCTTGAAAGATTTTCATTAAAATCATGTGAATTTATGTGATCATAGCTAGATTTATGTTTAGCACTAATTTGATTATTTGATTGATCTTTTCTATTTGTACACTGATTATATTTTGTCATTTTTACAACCTTATTTTTTTATTATTATAATCTTAGGTATTGCACAAGATATCCCGACACACACGATAGAATCTCTTCTATTTTCAATTTTCTATAGACAATAATAAATTAAATTTTTTTTTTTTACTTTTTGTCAACTTTTCAAACAAGAATCCAACCGTAATCGTCAAATTTCGTCAATCGACTGAATGTAGATCTCCTCTAGGAATGAAAATCTTCTTCAGTCAGACATTTACATAAAATAATATTTAAATATAAGTATCTACAAATATATTTGTATGATGATACATTTTTTTTCCTTTTTTTCTTGTCTTGTGTCTTAAAAGTAAGTAGATGATCAAGAAAGAAAGAACTGAGAATCACACATATGTGACAGAAAAAAATTGCCTCTCTCATTTTTCATACGGTTGGAAAAATTTCTCGAGATAGTTTTTCATGTCAACAAAGATTATTCCTTCTTTTTTATGCTCAAGAGACTGTGAAAGATATTGTTGATAATTTATTTGAGAAAAAATGCATGTAATGTCCAAAAAGAATTGCAGAAATGTCTCAAAACTTCCGGTACTATGAAGTATTAAACTTAATGTTTTTAGTTATTTGATCATCATCATAAATGATGCGGTCATGCTTCTGTTGAAGTGTGGGTGGAGCTTCATTTTATGCTCTCATCTATTTCCTTTACTCTCTTCTCTTTTGAGGATCTGTTTGATCTTCTCGCCTACTTTTTTTATGATCAAAAAAATTGTTCTGCAAATTTTATTTTCTATGATTTATTAATGTTTGATGGACGTGTTGACTTGATTAGAACCTTAAATTTGTGACATCAACATCATAAGAGTGAGTCACTTATCTTCACGACTCAAAATTAAAAAAGATCAGTTTAGAATAATTCATACACAGTAATCTCTACCATATGTCTGTCTTCTTCTCGACGTATTGCTCATAAACAAGAATTCTCGGATGAGATGTAAAATTCGCATATTTTCAAACTAAATCATGTGAAAATCCATCCAAAAGTGTCTGGAGAGGACTGCGACATTATAAATGTTGATAAATGTTTGTATACATCACAATTTTCATACGGAAATTTCTAATCTAGAATCGTCATCATGTGTGTGGCATAAGAATGAGTAATATTCATGATGCATGAGATTAAGAGATCGCACACAATAAATTTGTGATTTTATAGCGCGTTGTAAATGATTGTCATTTATATGCAGTAGGTTGTATGACATTTTAATGATTTTTATTTTCATGTTGCGACGTCAAAATGGAAAGAATAAGTATGAACTTTTTTTTTGCTTAAGGATGATGAATGTGATGTGACTTAATCTTTCTTAATTTTAACAAATTTTCTCGTTAAATCTTCGTAATGCACAACGTCTTACATGATACTCATTTGCAACAGATTCACTGTCTGGTACCTGTCTTAGCATTTAATTTTTTTTTCCTGCAGTCATGATCTTAATTTTTATTCTATTTTTAGGGTTATATAGAAATTACGTAACTCATTGACTCTGTAAAAGCTGAATTTAGTCTAATTGATCATCAACAATTTTTTATAAAATTGCGCCAAAAATTATGTTGAAAAAATATTATTTTAATACTCAATTTCTAAATTCTATAATTTGTGAATCATCCCTAAATAAAATTCAAGTGACAAATAGCTTCTGAGCAATCAAACTCGTCCTTAATTAAAATTTCAAGGTGGAAAATGAACCGTAAAAGACAATTTTTCTCAGTTTGTTCATATCCACAAGAATTAAATGCTACAGATGTGTATAAGTGCAGCATTAAATTTCCGTGTGTTAATTGGCATTGCAAATTTTTCAAATATGACAAATTCTAGGAAAAGTTTCAATTTTTTCATTTACTCAAAATTGAAAATTTTACGCTTTATTAAAGTAGAAAGAGAATTGTCTCATAAATTAGAGTGCAGTGAATTTATTTAAGGTATTTAAATGAATGCGAGAATTTCTCTTAGATCTTGGTGATGCGTGATGATGCCATAAAGGAAATGGATTCCATAAAATTTTCTTAAATTATAACATCAGTTGAATCACAACGAGAATATGCTGCTATCTGTAGGAAAGAAATCATAAATCGTGCTGTATAATGAGCCATGAATCGTGTCAACAGTCGGCACAAGAATTTTCAACAAGCCGTTTTCTTTTCATATCAATTTTGTCCCCTCAAAATGAAATTTATTGATGAAAGCAAAATTCACTGACTGCCTTTTTTCACTTTCAATTCTTTTTTTTTTCTTACAGAATGAAAAATGTGTTGATGAAAAATTAAGTTGAAGTTTTGCACACTCTCTCGGTTTTTGATTCCAACTGTCATCATTTAAGGTGAAATTTATTGATAATCTTCTTTTTATGTAGTCGCATTTTACATTTTTATTCTCTACGAACATTTTCATTGTTGTCTGCGATCTACGTAAGAGAAAAATATAGATTCGGCATTTAATTGAGTAAGATATTCCGACGACAGAGAAAATGAAAATTGTGAAAAAGTTGGCACACGATCAGTGGGGTAAAATTATTATTATTGGGATTTTTTATTGTTTTGGGTTGTTCGAGAATGATATTTTTTATTTAAAGTCCTGAAAATTTGTGTGAAGCATCATTGAGTGCGACATATCATCATTTAAAGATACATAACAAGTGATCATCCCTTAAAATTCTGTCATTCATTGATATGCTTTTTGAGACCATTTCACTGAAATTTGCAATAAAAAGGCATACAATATTGCAGTTTGCAACGTCTCATTTGAACCTTTCTTCTCCAATCTGCCGCAATTCCCTGACTTATTTATACAACTCGTCTCGAAAATTTCAAGAATTCGAGAGTTTATGCTTGAAATCAGCTTCATGTCATGTTGCATTTATCTTGTATACAACAAATTTCTTCATTTTTGGCTACATATTCCTTGACTTTTTGTTCTGATATTCAACCCAAAATAACACATAAAGAAATTTTAAAATGCCACATAATTAACATCAACATTTATCGCAATAATTATTTCTTGCTTTAAGCCTTAGAAACATTTATTGCCATTAGAAAGAATTTCTTTTTGTTGTTAAAAGTTTTATAAATTATGTTAATTAACATGTTTGTCTGACTGTGCAAATTTCTTAATTCTTGATTGTTTGTGGATGTTTTTGAACATGAAAAAATCAAAATTGTTAACAATTTATATCTTATATAGAGTAGGTATCAGATGCTTCTGTTTTGTGTTTTATTTTTGAAACTTTGATTTTAAAGACTTGGATGGAAGTGATTTTTTTTTTAAAGTTGAAAAAAATGAGTTATGAATCAAACTTACAATAGCTCACAATCAATTCATGCATACGCAACCACAATCCGTTAAAAATCTCTTAATTTCCAACTTAATTTATGATTATTCCCTTAGGAAGTATCAAAACTTGGAAACAATGTAAAATATTACCAAAAATAAGAGGATATGACACTTATGATTTTCTCTTCTTTTTTTCAAAAATTACATCATATTTTGTGTGGAAGGATGCAGCTACTTAAGAGATCATATTGGAAAACTTCCATATTTTACAAATCTTAATGCATTAAATGTGTTAACGTAGGCAATAGATAAACATAACTTGTTTTCTAAACAACATCTGACAAAAATATTTGGCATCGTGCTACTGAGAATGCCGACTTTATTCCTTTTTAGAAAATTTAATGCTGTTGAAACGGTGTTGTTTGCTTAGGGATTAATAGGATGAAAAACATGAAATTATGATTTATTCCTTGATATTTTAAATTAATATATTTTGAGCCATTTTGAGAAAGTTTCATCATCATAATCATCATAACTATAAGATCCATAGTTTCGCAAATGCGATGCTCAGCTGATGATTTTAACGAGTAAGGGTTCGCTACACCACTGTACTCACGGACCTACAGTTTATAATAGGATCCGAACCACTCCTTTGATGACATTTTAGCTGTTATTGTCTGTAGCCTACAAAGGAAGGCTGTGAGTCACGTTTTTCGGAAATATTAGATTCGCGAAACAACAAGTGAAATACTTGTTGAGAAAGTTTCAGGTAATTTAAAATTGGACATGCAAAATTTATGCAAAATAATCATCAATGAGTAGGAATTAATAAATCCTGTAGTAGAAAAAGGACAGCTCCTTACATTGTAGCAGACCATAAAGAAACCAATAGAGATATCAAATTTTTTGCCATTCGACATTTTCAACTTTATGAGTATTTTGTCGCTTACAAAACATCTTTATGCGATACATATATTCTAAGTGTCATGTTACATTACATCCATTCATAAATATTTAAGATACATTTTTAATATGCATGTTGTCTCTTCATCTCAAACAGATTGGTAATTAGTCGTGTAACATTCGAAACGCCTGAACATTATTTTAATTTTATTTCTCTTTATTTTCGTGTCTTTCATGACTACAAGGGAGGAATAAGAAGAAGACCTTTTACGACTATTTATAAATTTTCCATGTAAAATTCATGTTGTCGAATGTTTTGAAAGATGACTTTTTTTATTCGCCTTATTGAGAATTGAAGTAATAATAAGACAGAATTGGAATCATAGAAAGAATAAAGGAAAGGAGAAACGACAGTCATGCAACATAAAAATTTATTATTCCTTCTTTTTTTAGATTTTTAATTGCTCAATTAAAATTTTACGCGTGTTGCAATTAAAGAAAATAATTCAGAGTTTTCTTTTTTTTGTTATTGTGCATCATCGTCATCATGAGCATCAACAGTTTTAAGATCAGAAATTTTTTTTCTACTAGAATTAATTGATGTTTTCAGAAAAATCATGTGAAACGGAAAACTTCATAAAACCCAAAAGGTCATGATAAGCATTGACATTCTTCTAGCTTTATTTATCCGGTGAAGATGAAGAAAGAAATTTTTAATGGCAATAAATTTGTCTTATATCCACAAAGAATCTAAACTAAATTTTCTTTCGACATTCTTGCTCGCTTCTTTTTTTATATCAATTTATCACAAATGTGTAAGAAGTAAATTCCCAATTGACCAATTTATTTGAAAATAATAAGATCTGGGAATAAAGTACAACATGGATTTATGGCTTATTTTGCTTAATATACTTCATATTTTTTGTTTGAGACCAAATTGTGAATCTATAAAATCTGTGAACAAAAAAACGTTAAACACGTGGTGGAATATTTTTAAAAAATCATAACGTCTTTGAAAAATCCAAAAAATTATTGATTTTTATGACAGAAGGGGGTCTCATATCTTAAAATTATTTACTTTTCTCAATTTTCATTAATGTTAGGTAAATTGAGCTTATTAATGCATTCATACATATTGAAAACCTATCGGCATGTCATAATCAACAAATTGCAAAAATATTGTGTCATTTTGAAACTTTATTTTTTTCAGGACATTCAAATTTCAGTCAAAGGAAGCTTTTTTAAAGGCGTAGACTCTCATTTTATACGCATTAGAAAAGATCTGAGAGTTCTGAGAAGAAAACTTTGGAAAATTAATTAAAAGAAGATTTAAGAGAGTACTATAAAGTTAAAAGTATTAAAAATGCGTGAAATAGTACATGTACAAGTTGGACAGTGTGGTAATCAAATCGGAAGCAAGGTAATTTATAATTAAAATATTGATTTTTTTAAAAACGCATTTTTTTTTGAGAAAATTTTTAATTTAATTAAGTTTTTTATTGTAAAGTGTCTTCAGAAAGCACTTAAAAGTTGAGATTTCAAGTTGTTGTTAATCCATTAATCGCAAATAGTTTTGGGAAGTTATCTCCGATGAACATGGAATTGATGCAACTGGACATTATCGTGGAGATTCTGATCTTCAGCTTGAACGCATAAATGTCTACTATAATGAAGCATCAGGTGGAAAGTATGTACCGAGATCAGTTCTTGTTGATTTGGAATGTGGAACTATGGATTCAGTTCGTGCTGGTCCATTTGGTCAACTTTTTAGACCAGATAACTTTGTGTTTGGTCAATCAGGAGCTGGTAATAATTGGGCAAAGGTAATTAAGAAGTTAATAGATAATTTTGAAGAATATAATAGCAAAAATTTTTAATTTAGGGCCATTATACAGAAGGAGCTGAATTGGTCGATTCCGTTTTGGATGTTGTTCGCAAAGAATCTGAAGGATGTGATTGCTTACAAGGATTCCAATTGACACATTCACTTGGTGGTGGTACAGGCAGTGGAATGGGAACTTTATTGATCTCAAAGATACGTGAGGAATATCCAGATCGTATAATGAACACTTATTCAGTAGTTCCATCACCAAAAGTCTCTGATACAGTCGTTGAGCCATATAATGCAACTTTATCAGTTCATCAATTGGTTGAAAATACAGACGAGACATACTGTATTGACAACGAAGCACTTTATGATATTTGCTTCCGCACATTAAAGCTAACAACACCAACTTATGGTGATTTAAATCATCTCGTCTCATGCACAATGTCTGGCGTTACAACATGTCTCCGATTCCCAGGTCAATTGAATGCTGATTTACGTAAATTAGCTGTAAATATGGTTCCATTCCCACGTTTACATTTCTTCATAACTGGTTTTGCACCATTGACTTCTCGTGGATCTCAATCTTTCCGTGCATTAACTGTACCAGAATTAACACAACAAATGTTTGATGCTAAAAATATGATGGCAGCATGTGACCCACGTCATGGACGTTATTTAACTGTCGCTACAATATTCCGTGGACGGATGTCTATGAAGGAAGTTGATGAACAAATGATCAATATACAGCATAAGAATAGTAGTTATTTCGTTGAATGGATACCTAATAATGTTAAGGTAGCAGTTTGTGACATTCCACCAAGAGGATTAAAGATGAGCGGTACATTTATTGGAAATTCGACAGCAATTCAGGAACTGTTTAAGAGAGTCTCAGAACAATTTACAGCAATGTTTCGTCGTAAAGCATTCTTGCATTGGTATACAGGTGAAGGTATGGATGAAATGGAATTTACAGAAGCTGAATCCAATATGAATGACTTGATATCTGAATATCAGCAATATCAAGAAGCAACAGCAGACGAAGACATTGAAGGTGATTTTGAAGAAGAAGATGAAGAACAACAGTAAATTAATATATATTCAGGCATGACATTTTCCTATTTTGTATCCAAATTATTTAATGTAAGGAAATTGTGTATTATGATCAGAGCAAAGTTATGACCATATTCCCTGTTTAATAAATTATTATTCGTTGACGCTTGCTAGCATCTCTAAAGCATTTATTTATTTTTTATTCTATTATTATTAATCAATTCCTTTCAAAATTTCAGCATACAAAACACATAAAAGATTCGTTAAAAAAAATGTCAATATGTCACGTGTACGTCAAAACTGCCGCAAAAAATTCAAAATTTTATAGGTTCGTAAATGAGAGGTTTTACGCGGAACATTTGAAAGGTTCTTATAACGCCGTTTTACAGTTGGAATAATTTTCGATTATTTCGCTTTAATTTCAAGCTATAACTAATATAAAGTGTATGAAAAGTGATTATAAAGTTATCTTGACATCTAAGATAGGTAAAGGAAGTGAAAAATCATGGAAATTGATAAGAAAATTTGAAATTTTAAAATTTGTGAGGTCTGTTAAATTACTGGATGTTTTGTAAAATTATCATAATTCATATTACAAGCTTATTTGCATAGGTTTAAGTGCTTAAAATATGTTTTCATGTGAATATTCATTAATTAAACTGATCCAGTGATGTAAAACATACAATTTGTCATAAAATGAGGTTTAGATAATAAGAAAAGTGAAAAAGCTATGAAAATTTTCGATTTTCTGTACAAATCAAGGACGTTGAAGCGTTCTATAAGTTTTATTCAGCATATTTAGACATAACTATTTTATTGTTATTAAAATAGGTAGATCCAGTAAACAATAACATAATACAAAACAAAAGTTTATGACTGAGATTTAATATAATTAACTAAAATTAAGAATTGAAAAAAAATGTAAACATCCACAAACTTATCAGTATAAATTCAAAAATTTCAAATTAAATTTTTTCAGTTCCTTAATTCAATTGATAAAAGTTTTAACTAATTTATTCTAATCGTCAGGTGAATTATTAAACATAGGAAGACATTACTTAAAGATATAAAGTATGGCATCAACACAGAAAATTGGTTAGTAAAAATAATAATTTATTCATCATTGTGCATAAAAAATAAGCTTAAATTGCATTTTTTTCACAGTAACTAAAGAGGATGGACGATATGTTGTAATTAGTCAAGATGGGCGATCAATTCCATTGAAAGTAATGAATGTGCAGAAGGAAACTCCTGAGCCAAAAAAGTATATAGTTAAGAGTAAGTAGACGAGCATTTTCTAATTGGAATCTGTCAAGAAACTAACGACTATTTTTTTCTATGGATATTTTTAGCAAGTTCAGGTCAAGTTGTTTCTGTCACATCCCCAACATCTGGTGTAAAAATGGAAAAACAACAAGGACCAATGACTGTAAAAACAATCGGTCCAGCATCAAGTATAACAATTGGACGAAAGTCTGTTGAACCTTCAACAAGTGGAAATGTTATAAAAATTGTCTCACCAACCTCAGCATCAACGTCGTCAGGAAATGTTAAAGTCGTTCGTGTAGTTAGTTCGGGTGGTACACAAAAAGTCATTCAAGTCCAAAGTAATAAGCCACAACAGCAAGCACCTCGCATATTAAATCAATCATGGAATCCAGAAATAAAGGCAGAACCATCACAATCTCGTGCAATTACAGTTGTACGTAAATCAGAGGCAAATATTGAGCCACCAACAAAGAAAACAAAATATATTACATTGACCTCATCACAAATAAGCCAAATTGAAGGAGCTACCATAATTAATGACGGTGAAAAGAAACGAGTTGTGTTGCCAACAAATTATAAGGAACAACTTGAAAAACTATCAGTACAGTCATCACCCGTTAAGAACAGTTCTGGTCAAGTCTTTAAAATTGTGCAAGAAGTAAAAAAGCAAGAAATTGATATTGATCCATTGGACTTTAAACCATCATTCCCGGGACAGAAAAAGCCTAAAAGACCATGTAATTGTACAAAATCGCAATGCTTGAAATTTTATTGTGACTGTTTTGCTGCTGGAGAATTTTGTGTTGGATGCAATTGTAAAGATTGTTTGAATTTGCACGACAGTGAGGAACGTGAAAAGGCAGTAAAATTGTGCATGGAAAGGAATCCTTTTGCATTCAAGTAAGTATTTTAACGACTTTTTAAAGATTTGAAATTTAACGGATTTTTGAAATTTGAATTTTCATTTTCAAAATCATAAAATTTAAATCTTAATTAAAAGTTGAATTTTAATCAAAACAATCTTTGAAATTGAAATATCTTTAATCTTCAATACATCATTGGCAAAAGCATCAAAAATTAATTAAATTAAAATCAATATTAATTTCTATAGATCAAAAGAAGCTACTGAGGAACAACAGCGTCTCCATCAACGTGGATGTAATTGCAAGCGATCAGGCTGCTTGAAAAATTACTGCGAGTGCTACGAAGCAAAAATTTCTTGTTCTGCAAATTGTCGTTGTTTAGGTAATTATTAAAAAATTTAAATTAATTTATTTAAAATGATACTTATGGATGTGATAATTTTAGGCTGCAAGAACGTAGATGATATAGACGAAAAGATGGAAATGGAGTTGCAATACTTGAAACAGTGTGGAAAGCGCGGTCAATTTAGTGAGGAAATTTATGAGAAGAATTTGGCAGCACTAAAAAAAGTAACAGACTTGAATGAGCTAGTAAAGAAGCCGTACAATTTCATGACTCAGGATGTTATCGAAGCGACTGTACAATGTATGATTGCACAAGCTGAAGAATGTGAGAAAATGAGTGCATCCAAAAAAGAAGCTGAAAAAATGATTCTTGAAGAGTTTAGTCGATGCCTTCAAGAAATTATCGAATTTTCAGCCAAGAATGTTGACTAAAACATGTAGCATTAAGGTATATAATAATAGTTCATTATGGATTCTCCTCCTTTTATTTTTTGCTTTACTTTACATTAATTCTTTTTTTATTTCGCGATTTCCCTTCTTTCCTTAAAATCACTTAAAAAAATAAGGAAAAAATTGTTTATTATGGACTTGTATGAAATAATTGAATATATATTAAAAACGATAATAATAATAATAAAATGTTTTAATCATCATCATCGTCTGCTTCCATTCGTGTTCCTTGATTTGTTGCAGGTTCATTCGTAAATGCTTGTCTAATTTCATCATAGTCAAGGAGATTTGTCACATTAAAGTTCTTTTTCCTTTTATCACCGCCAACAGCAAGTAAGAATGCATTTTCTGGACATTCATGAAGAGAATGAACTTTACCGACTTTACAATGTTGGCTGTGAACAAGATCACATGAGGTCTCATTGAAATTCCATACTTTTAAATAATTATCTGTTGAGGATGTAGCTAAGAAATTTGGAACTTTTGGATTAAATGCAAAATCTGTCAATTCCTTTTCATGAGCTTCTATCATCCATAATGGATCTGAAGTTCTTGAATCAAAATAATAAATTTTTCCAGCATTAGTTCCTGCCACAAAATGATACTTTTGTGTTGGATTCCATTTGATCTTTTCTACTTCTCCTTCAACTATCCATTTCTTATATTGTGCACTCTCATCATTACTTTGTCTACAATCGAATAATTTGACTGTATTATCGCTACATCCAGTTAGCAAATATTCAGCTTCAGATGCATTAAACTCTATCGTCTGTACTTTTTCAGCAAAATCTTTGAGAACAGTTGAAGGCGTTGTGTGTTCAAGATCCCAAAGAATTACTGTCTGATCTACAGAAGCACTAGCCATTATATGCTGATAATTTGTATTCCATGCTAAATCTAAAACTGCATCTTTATGTCCAACTCTCTTAATTCCTTTCTTTTTACTACCTTTTTTACCTAAAGTTACAACTGGCTCTAATGGATGATGAATATCCAAGTCATAGACATGAATAATTGGTTCCATTCCACCAATAGCACATAAATTGCCTGGTGTGTCACTTCCAGCATCATAACTAAACCATTCAACGCATAAAATATGGAATGGTAATAAGAAATCATGATGGACATAAAGAGAATTCTCTTCCTCATTAAATACATAAACTTCCATGGACGAGCAATCAGCTTCAACACGTCCAACAAGCACTAAATTATCAGTTGGCTTAATTGTATCATCTTCTGCTTCAGAATCATTGTCATCGTCTGCGATTTCATCATTCTCTGTTACTTCAACAATATCAGACATTTTTAATGCTGGTTCTGCTTGTTCCTTATCATAATCACCAAAATTAAACTCGTCACTTTGATCTGTAACTGGTGGAAGTTCTTCTGTGTCGATACCATTTGAATTCTCTTCATCAGATCCACTTTCACCGTCCTCAATGTCTTGTTGACTTCCTGATGGACCACCCATTAATTCTTGAAATACTTGTGGATTAACATTTGGCTTAACTCCCTAAAAAAATCATTAAATATAGAATTGTATTGCATGGTTTTGTGAAATTTAAAAAATATACTTACATCTGCTATATTCCGAGCACTAGCAACTCCACGCTTAACAAATTTAACGCATGGAACGAAATTAATCTCAGACAATTGGTCTTCAAGATCGTCAGCTACTTCCATGATATTTTAAATTAATTTTTAATAAATCTGAAGAATTTTTGTTGCTGATTGAAGATAAACAATGCCATGTGCTCGAATTTTGAATTTTTCATGACCGTTATGATTCAAAATTCCTGAAATATCTTTTATTTAAGTAATGAAATTAAGATTAAAACATGAGAAATTTTTTTGGAAACGTCTCAGTCAATTAAAGTCTAAAGATTTCTTTATTCTGTAATTTTCTAAAATTATTATTATTTTTTTTTGTTCATTGTTAAAACATCTGAATCGGCAGTGAGTTAATGTAACTATGTCATCTTGTATCTAAAAATTAGTAAAATTAAATTTTAATAATACATAGGTTTTACGTCATAAATATAATGATTATTAAAAAAAGACTAAAATCTAATGCGACAGAAACTAACAAGTTGTAAACTCATTTGGACATAAACATTTGAAAATACATAAATTTTGATCTGAATCACTTTCTATTAAAGATATGTTCCATATCTATCTAAGGTCCAATTTTCTTTATCATCTGATTATTGAGGTTCATTAAAATTACTTTAAGTTAAACATTAGAAATAAATTATCTCATATAAACTATCTCAATTAAACGTACCCTTTTTTTTCTTTATAAGCTACCACTCGTTACTAAGCTACTAGCTTAGTAAAGTTTTTTTGAATCCAAAATTTTTTTGTAATCTTTACTAAGCTACTACCATAAAAAAATTTAGACAATAATTTTTGAGAATCTAATTGCATTTTATGTTTTACTCTGTCATTAAAAGTCAGATAAAATCAAGATTCCGAGATAAAACTTTAAAATTTTTGAGAAAATTGAAAAATTCTGTTTTAGTACAGGATTTTTACTAAGCTACTACTCGTTACTAAGCTACTAGGGAGCCAAAAAATCAACTTTTTTACTCTACTAAGCTACTAGCTTATAAAGAAAAAACAGGGTAGTATTACTTTTAAAATGTTATAGGTAGTTCCTCTTAAAACGCTACTGAAATGATCTGTTAATGAGTAGTGAGTGCTTTGTTTGATGATATGTTGGTGTGTGTAACTTAAATGAGTGACATGAAGATATCCCATGACTCAAGCTTTAATTTTTCATAATTAACGAAATTTTTAATTTTGCATAAAATTCAAATAATTTTTGACCGTTAAATTTTCAAAAACTCGTTTAGAAAAATTAAAGATTAAATCATTTAACCCCCAAAAGTGTGTTTAACTATAGTATTATTAAAAGTTGATTCAAGTTTAAAATTGAAACTTAAACAGTATTAATCGTTCATCTTATAGAAATATTATTCATCTTTCGTATTAATTACTTCATTGTTGCTTGTAAATATCTTTTTTTTTTCTTATAATTTGATTCATTTTATCATTTCTCAAAAGAGCACTTTAGTATTATTAAGTAACAACAATAACTAAAGGAAATTTTTTTTATATATATTTTTTTTTCATCTAAACGACACTTGTTTTTCCTCTAAAAATTAATTAATTTTCCTCTAATTTTGAATTTTTCTTTTTTCTCATTATTGCTATATTTTTTTTTGCTATTTTTCGTGAAATTTAATATTTCTTAATGTTCAGCATCTGCTTTTCAATAAACTGTTAACGTTAAACAATAATTTCCATCCGATTTCCCTTTCTTGATACTCTCGTTAGCTGTTGATTATTTAAATCTGTCATCAGTTGTTGCTTAAAGCTCATTATTACCGTTTGTTGTCCAAAATTTGCTTCAAATCTGTAATTTTAGAGATTTCATCGTTAAGAACCGTCACTAACAACATTATTAATGAAGAGACTTACTCAGGATTAATTTGAATTTCCGGAGGTTTATTTGTTGCATTTTGTATTACGAGAAACATTTTCGTCACGATCTCAATGACATGACCTGTTTGAAATATAAAGTCCCCCTTTTTCCTGCCTAGTTCCGACTGTGAACGACACAAAAATCGATAATTAATTAGGAATTTTTGATATTTTCATGCACGACTAGGCAACATGAACTAATTTCAAGTTATATTTGTCTAAATTCTATTCTAATGCAAAGAAGAAGTTCCGTTACCTGAAACAGACAGCCACCATTGGTATCTGAATTTGTTGAGATATTTGACGAAAATTCTTCCTGAAAGTTTTAAATACATTTAGCAATCTACTTTCTAGCTGGTGTGAACATTTCTTTAGCACAATGTGCATTACAGATCATTTATAATTCCAATTTCCAAAAATAACGAATCTTTAATATTTAAAATTTAACATAAAATTTAAATTTTTTCTTCAACCGTTAAATTTTCAAATTTAAAATGAGCTGTGTAAATGTATTTTTGAGATTAATTAAACTTACAGCTTTGACGTGAAAGACAGCAATATCGTCCAAATAAGGACTGAGTGACATCCTGTAAATTTCTGAGGCCGGAACTCGATATTTTATTTGGAGAGTTCGTTGATCCAACAATAACATTGAAGAAGTCGATAATACCAACAAGATTGGAACGAACTGCGGATGAGAAAGGAAAGAAAATCAATTAGCTTCGCACAATAAAGTATAATGGAATCGAAAATCTGTTGATATTACTTTTCCACTAGAACGAGCTATTTTGTTGATTATATCAGCAAATACTACATATTGATCATTATTTTCAATACAAATCTTCTTCCACTGCACGTTGTGTCTCAGTCGTACATAATCACCAAGAAATGGATGTGAAACACTATAAGAATATGTGATTAGAATGAGAGTGAGAGCATTAATACATATTATCGCACAAATTATTACCTTTTCAAATACGAAGCTTTTCGTTCCTTAAATAAAATGCTTGCCGTTACTTTCTCTCGCATTCGATTCCGTGCTGTTTGATCAAACATTTTTCGATATCTGTTGCACTGCAGAGAAGTTAAACTTTTAATTTATGGTCATTAAATCAAAAAAGTTTTTTTAATGCAACATACCCTCCATCTATGAAAAATTGTCTTGAGCAATTGTGAAGTTTCTACTAGAAATTTTGGCGACGATGGCCATTCTGTGGATATTGGACTTAGGCTATTTGCTTGTAATCTCATTGGTAGTGTGATTAAAAAATGTCGTTTCTTCCATAAAATGTAGTTTTTCTGTATCATACTAACTGCCCATTCGATTTGCTTTCGATACTTAATGAAACGGTATTCTTCTCTGGCCTAAAAATGATTAAAATGATTTTTGCATCATTGTGTGTATTTTTTAAGATGGAACTTGTGTTCAGACCATCTTTATTTTATATTAATATGTGATTGAATTAAAGAAAAAAAAATATTGAATTTTAACGACTTTATCAAATTTAAATTAAATAAAATTTTCGTTAAATAATTTTGGCAGTTCACAATGGTCTGAAATCGAAAAAAGTGTCCAAAATTTATTAGAAGTCGTGTCTTTTAAACCTCATCTTTTGAATGCAATATTATAAAACATAAACTGACGCATCTTCTGTGAAAATATCAAGCTTCCAATCGTTGTCTAACTGTGTCAATCATTAACCAAAGTCACGAAAAATTTGTTTACAAAAACACCATGAAAAAGTTTTCATAAATTTTTCTACTTTCTGTTGTTTGATTCACATTCTAATCACTGTCAATAGCTTAGTTAATGCTCAAGTTTTATGTTAAAACCTATAAAACATTAGCAGATAGCTTTATCATTAGGGAAAATGCAATTAAAATTTTGAAATTTTCCAAAACTTTAAATGTCCATAAGTTAAAAAGCCGGGCGAAGCCGGGTCTGAAACCTACCAGAATACAAAGATTGAGTCTTAATTTACCTTCTAATTATACTCTAATGACCCCAATCTTCCCCGATTTCGAGATATTTGCAATTTAATTTCACTTATTTTTCAAAATTTTTCCATACAAATTTGCTTGTGCACAAAATTTTTTGAGAAACAATTTTAAACTTTTAATGAAAAATCGTATTCATCCTTAATATTATAAGCTCATATTTTCAGAGATGTATAATTAAGACATGACAAAACTATTGACACTTTCAAAATAAAGAAAATCAACCAAAACTTTGCGACCTCTAAAGTTTACGTCAAAATATAAATTTTGGACACTTTTTTCGATTTCAGACCATTGTGCAGTTGATAAATTTTCAAAAAAAAAAAAAAAAATCGTTAAATTGTTGTGATCACGTGTACGTGCATCGAATAAATGGTCCGTAAAACATTGCGATTTATGAGAAGGCAAAAGAAATAAAATAAGCATAATTACCACTCTATATAAACCCCATAAATGCTTCCTTTCCGAAACAGGAATAGCCCAACACTCCTTCAAACATAAAGTAAATGAAATGAAATGAAAATAAATAAGGAATAAATTCATGCAAATCTCATGCAGAAGAAGCAAAGTGAAATGAGAGAAGGATAAAAAAAATAACATAAAATAAATAAAACATAGTGTACTTTACTCACTCTCCATGTTCTCCATGCACTTGATATAATAATTTGACTTCGTCTCATTTTAAGGAAATGATTGCGCTGTGAATAGCGTCTAAAAGCTTTTTGGATTATTGTTGCTAGAGAATTAAGCCGATGATTACGAAATTCATTCAATTCGTATAAAGTTCTTGGACTACGTATAAAGACTTTGGTTAATCCTATGGCAAATTCAGCAGCTGGCAAAGGGACACTTCTTATAATTTGAGCAATTGATTCAACGACTGAATTCGAATGAAAATGAGGCCATGTGAACGGACTGAGAATTTTATAGCGATTCAAGAACTTCATATGATTGAAATTAAAATAAAATCCATTCCTCCAAAGAGCAACAACTGGCATCAAGCTAAATAAATGAAGGAAAAAAAAATAGAATAATAAAATAAACGGAAATGAAAATGAGAAACCTGTTGATATTATTGATATAAATTGGTAATTTTGATGTCGCTGCTGTTTTTCTTTCTCACTTAACAGTCTCTATTTATCTACCCCATTCCCAAACTCACCTCATAAATCGCACTTGATGTTGTATAATTGGTACCTCAAACATTTTAGGCAATCGTTTATCGTTTGACTTTATACAGAATACATAATGACATTTACGTTGTTCAATTTTCGACAAGAGATTCTGAAGTGAGGAACGTAGAATTGAACTAGAGTTTGTTGGTTTTTTAGAAGCTCGTTTCGGATTTCCTGTTGAAGACACAATTCAAAATCATATCATATCATATCATTTAAATTAAGTGCCATAAACTGATTGATACAATGAATTTTGTGTGATTTTCCTCACCTTCGGGAAATAAATTTTGTACTATTGACAATTTGCTTTGGAAGAGACTAGAGCTTAAATGTTTTGGTATTCTATCAGTATTTTTCTCTATAAAACCGTCTATATTGTAATCTAAGGCTCCGGCAAAGTGACGTATTCTGAAAATGGAAAACAAAACTGTTAAACTTTCGAAAAAAAAAATCTTTATGGGATTTTCTCGGCATTTTATGAGATTTTTACAAGATCTAAGCAATTTCCGCTCGACAATAATGCGAATGAAATTGAGTAGGCTTTATGTGAAATCTTGAGCAGGGATGGAAATTGATTTTTTCAGAAGTGAGATTTGTAACGGTTTTTAAAAATTCAAATTTTCCTTTCAAATTTATCAAATGGGATCATTCACTCATTACGTAACAAAATACGATGATTTTCCAAAAATAACAATCAAAATTCTCGGAAATTCCATTGTCCTAACCCTCGTTCCCTCTGCGTTACATAATACGTGAACAGCCCTGAAGAATACTCACTGAAAACATCGAGGTGGCACATGATCTTGAGTGGAAAAACTCACATGACCCGACCAACATTGGCCAAGTCGTTGCAATAAAATCTCATCGTTCACAACTTTCGGTTCCTCCATTAGAAAATAGATTCCATGTGGAGGCTGTGATGACGGAGAATACTAATTAATTCATTAAAAATTCAAATTACAATTTCTATAAATATCTACAGATATACCTTGTCAATCAAATCACAAACTGGCTGATTATCATAAAAATCGATTTTGGTCCATTCTAATCCTTCCCTCAAGTACAAATCTTGTTGAGATTTAAGTACGATTTTAATGTAGGACTGATGAATACGCTCATTACAATAATTGATGTTAAATTGCTCGAAGCCATTCTTCTCAAGTGACTCGAATCCAAAAAAATCCAATATACCCAAATTACGTCCTCGATTTGTTAGATTCTTTATCTGGAATTAATTCATTCAATTTGCGATTGATTAGCAGCTCATCTTAATTAATCACAATTTATACCTTTAATGACTCATTAATTCGACTAACAACGTAGGTAAATAAACGCCCGTAAAGTGTTCGACATAAAGCTTTATTTATAAGTGCCGCATTTATTGCATCTAGTTCCGATCCATTTTCTAATTGCATCCACGATGATCCTGACTTTGTGAGACAATTGAGCAAAATTTGTTCATCTATATCTAGTAATTGTGATATATCTCTAATTTCTGTGAATGAAAATTGAATTTCCTGTTCGTGTATAGCATGTTCATATATTGAAAATTATGCAAAAAAAAAAGGAATTACCATAATCATTGGAAATTTCGCAACCCTCACTGCCATCAATATTCGTAATTGGTATAAAATTTAAATTGCCTAATTTTAAAATAACAGCGATGATTTTAAAAATTGAAAGTATTTCCTCGCTCGTGAATCCAAGAATCTCTAAGGACTTTCTCGTAAATGCAAATTGAAATTTATCGTCGTCGTCAGAGTTTGTGTCCTTGAGTATATCATACTTGTTGATATTCCTTTGGAGTTTCAAGGATTCTAAAAAAAATGAAGGGGGTGGTAGTAGTATAGCATACAGCAAGCAAGCAGCAGCACGAAAGAGTGATAGAAAGAGAATGAAAAGGAAATGATGATAATATATGTTTCATTTAAATGAACATGATAGTTTATGCTTAGTATACATCTCAATGCACCCTCAACGTCTTGGATGACTGTGTATGTAGGGATGGATAAATAAGTTTTTGATAATCCCATTCATACATCAAACATGACGCATTTTGAGTCTATGGCTGCTGATTCCCATGACATTGTTCACAGAACAATAAAGCATGACAGAAATATGAGCCATAGCAGGGATGTATTGAGATTTAGATGTTATTCATGGATACAACCCTGAAGCATCCCGAAAAATCTTTCAATCGAATAAAAATAATGTTTATGTCTCTTACTCAAAAAATGTATATCAGCTCCAGCCAAGAGTTGGTAGAATATATGAAAATTTCTTTCCCGCTCCAATTGCTGCTTAGTCACACGACTCTATTATATGTAAATGAGAAGAGAGACAGAAAGCATACATGAGAGACATATCCACATAAAATGTGATGAGAAAAAGAAAGTTTTTCTTCCTTTAAATTGAATTTTATATTGTATAGAGCTATAGAACTTTATTTTATATTTTTTTTTCTCATTTCCTGTGTCTCTTATGTGTTACACATTAAGGAAGAAAAGTATTACCTTCTCCAATAAAACTACGATTGCATGAACATAATAAAATAAAATGAAATATTGAAAAGGATATGAATATCATCATGTCTCTTTGTGTGTATATCATTCTAGTCTAGTATTAGTTTTTCTTTCCTTTTTTTTCTTTTTGATATCATACTCACAATGCATTATGTGTCCTCCTATTAAATCACCACGATAATCGATTTCTAAATCAAAATATTTTCCCTAGTTTTTTTGATAGCAGGAAAAAGAAGAAATAAGAACAAATGATGAGGAATTAAATCGATATTATCTAGCAACACACTTCACAAATTTAAAATTAATTTGACAAATATGCTTTTTTGCCCCAAAAAGAGGTGACACTCGAAATATTGAATTGGATATTATCGATGATGGATTTATAACGGACGAAAATTATTTGAATTTTATGCAAAATTTTTTTAAACGTTAAAAATTCGTTAAAAATATAATTATTGATTTTTTACAAAAATTTTAAATTAATAAAATTGTTATTAATTTTTGAATCTTTTATATATGAGGTCATAAAAGAAAATGACCGTTAAATTTCAAAAACACTAACACAATCAAAACTTTTTATACCGAAAACAATGGAAAATTTTGATAGTGTTAGTTTTGTTTGGGGCGGACTCTGTTCATATGACCTCATATATATATATATTGTTTTGAATATTAAAAAAAAAAAAAATCAAAAATGATTTCAAGAAAACCGTTATAAATCCAAGCGTGTAAGCCTAGAATCGAGACCCAATTTCAATTTTACGCAAAAAAGTCAGATTTTATGATTAACAGCAAATAAATGAGCCTTACGTATCGACTAGAATCACGATTTTTGAATGTTAAAGCATTGCCCATTGCTTCGAGGAATATTTCAGCTTGTGCGATTCGTTCTTTCATGGTTTGAATTTCTAGATTTGTTAATTGAAAATGTCTGAGATTTTTGATTGGCACTTTTCGCTTGGCACTCTTAAAGTTATCCAAATTAATTTTACTGCGATTATATGATGAGTCTCTAACATGTGACGACGATGATAATGAGTTCTTTTCAGTTGATGAGCGTAATTTTGATAACTGCTGAATTGTCTCATCAAATGAACTACTAAGATCTGTTAGTTTTATCTTTTCTGAATGATTATTGTTATTATTAATTTTAATCACATCTAAACTCTCACATCTCGTCGATTCTTTTACCGTTGGATTACTCTGATAATGATCAAGACAATTTGGCACCTTTTTACTATTATGAACACGATTCATAGTCTCATATATTGTAAAACTTTTTGAAATAGCTGGAAGTTCATTTGTATGGTGATGGGTGTGATGGTGATGTGGATGATAATTAGAAGAAGTTGTTTTATTATTACTACTTCTATGTCTTGCTGGTAACGGTATATCAATTGGATTCGATGTGGTCGAGGATGATGACGATACATTACAACAATTATGTTTTGGACAATATTTTATAAGGTCGTGTCTATCATCTGCTGCTGTTGTCATAATATCATTTATATCGCTACTACACTTTGAAAAATCGAACTCAACTCGAGATATTTTCTTATTCCTTCCACTTCCATCTATTGTTTTAAAACAACTACTCGTTGATTTCTCGTGTGAATGCTGAAGTGTTGATGTTGTTGATGATTTATGTTTAGGTGTTGAACATGAAGACTTTGGAGAGCAGCTCTTGTAGCTTCCTATAGAATTTGAGCTTCGTTGACGTTGAAGTGGCATGAATCTACCCGATATTTTCGATAGAAATCTTATAATCATACGACAATTTTCTGTCTTTCCACTTGACGATTCACCCAACATGACAATGCATTGATCCTCATTATTATCTTGTAACGATTTATAAACATTATTTGTCAACGAATATCTGACAGAATAATGGAAAAAAAACACAGAACAGTAAGAAGGGAAGAGAGAGAGGAAAAAAATGAATGATTAAGGAGGTTTGTGTAGTCCACTTGAAACGATTAATGACTATCAATTATTTTTTGCTTCTGTACACACGAAATCCGCATATCAACATAAGATCAGCATAGCAAAAAATAACAGCAGTCAAACGCATTGCCATAAGTCATGTCTCTATATATACTCACATGTGAGGAGGCAATTGAAATAAACTTTTTTCCGCATATGAATTAATTAAATCTGGAGAAAATATTGTCGATGGCTTACAAAATGGATTTAGGGATATAAGATGAGATCCAACATAAGTCTGAGTATTATAATATGACACACACAGAGAGGGAAGAAATAATGGAAAAGAAATAATTGAATATTAATTAAAAATTGGCACACACAAAATATTGTATAGATTTCACTGCTGCATATTATTTTGCTTTTGTTGTAATTTTTCCTCTGTCCACTTTTCCAATTTTCTTTTCTTTTCTTTTTTTTATTATACATATTTTGTTTTATGCTTTTTTATGTTATTATATCGATAGGAAAAATCACAAAATGAAAAATTCATTTTCACATTTATATTTCCTTACATATATAAAATCCCGTTTAAATCTCTGCTGTAAGTTTGAGATGAAGCAGTTTTCCGATTCATTTTCTAATAAAACCGAGTCACAACAACCAACAATTTGATGATCCATTTTCACGAGTATAAACTTTTCGTCTTAATTAATTAAAGCACAGCACGTCGAGTGGAGATAAGAAATATAATTATAATTAGTAAAAAAAGTAGTCTTTAAGTATGCACTTAAATGAAAAACCTTCATTCACGTTATAAAACTATTTACTTTGACTAATTAATGTGACTTTAACTTCCTATTAGAAAATATTGTGTTTCTATTCTTATTTCGGCACTATTTAAACTAATTAAATATTTCATTTCTTAATAATTTCTTTTGATTATCCTAATTTTTAAAATTTTTCCTTTATATCAATTTTCCACGCATTTTCCTCAAACAACTGTCATTGTACTTATTTTGTCATGCTTTCTGGAAAACTCTTTGTTTATGTCCAACATTGGTCAACTTTTTTTACAACTCGAATTATTTAATAATTATTTTGAAGAGTTTTAATGTGCTGGAAAATTCTTGGAAAATTCCTGGAAAATCTTAACGAAAATAACGGAATTAATTCAAAATTTTAGGATTTTCGTTAAAATTTTGAAAATTAAAAGTCCGTTAAATTTTAAATAATTCCTAACTGTTATTTTGTCACGCAAAATCACGAATTAAAGCATAAATGCGTCTATGCAACACTCATCTACAACGATATTCTTCTTTATAACAGTTTTGTTGTTCTAACTGTTATACACAGGCTGTGCGTCATATTTTTCAATAACAGTGAAACTTTAATCGAGAAAATTGCATTTAATTTTTGAAAAATCATGTCTAAAAAGCTTAAAAGGAAGGCAACTGAAGCGAAAACTGTTTCAGACGATAAGCAAATTGAAAAGAAGCCAGAGGAATCTGAAGAAGACGAGGATTATGAGTCAGATGAGGTAAAAATCGAATAAAATATATGCCATGTGCTTTATATTTACATTTTTCTATTTGATTGGCACTTATTTTGTTTATATCTTTACAGGATCTTTTAGTCGAAATTAACAATGAGGAACAAGAGCAGGAAGGAAGTGATGACGAAAGTGACGATGGAAGTGACAATTCTGATGATATTTTAAGTTTTGAAAGTTTTAATAGTGAATCAGAAGAAATTGATGAATTAGAGCGTGGAAGTGATGAGTTAGAGGAAGCAGACTCATCAGATATTGAGGAACAGTCATCAGATGAAGAAATTGTGGATAAAGAAAAGGCCAAATTAGTAGAACAACAAAGATTAGCTGAATTAAGAGAATTTCGTAAAAAGGAACGAGTAGAACAGAAAAAAGCTAGTGAATTAATTAAAGAGCAATTAAGACAGCCTGATGATGAGACATTTTTAAGTGCACGAGAGAAAACTGATCGTCCAACAACTTCCAATGAGGCAGTTGATGAAAATGGCAAGAAATTTGTGGAATATGAGGACGATGGAGATACTTCCGATGAAGAAGATATAAGAAATACAGTTGGTAATATTCCATTACATTGGTACGATGACTACAAGCATATTGGATATGATTGGGAAGGTAAAAAAATTATTAAACCTCCCGTACAAGATCAACTCGATACGTTCTTAAAGAAAATGGAAGATCCAGACTTTTGGAGAACTGTAAAAGATCCACAAACTGGACAGGATGTTGTTTTAACAGAAGAAGATATACAAATTATTAAACAAATAAAGAATCAAAAGAATCCAGATGCAAGCTTTGATTCTTATGAACCTTGGATAGAATGGTTTACATCAGAAGTTGAGAAATTGCCAATTAGAAATATCCCAGACAGCAAACAATCATTTTTACCATCAAAAACTGAACGTAAGCAAGTTGGTCGAATTGTTCATTCATTAAAAATGGGTTGGATGAAGACAAAAGCTGAACAGGATAGAATTGAAGCTGAGAAAAAGATCCCAAAATTCTTTATGCTATGGGATTCAGACACTGGTCGTGATAAAATGCGTCGTATTCATGATCATGTTACAGCACCAAAAAGAGCACTTCCTGGACATGCTGAATCGTATAATCCACCACCAGAATATCTCTTTAATGACAAAGAAAAGAAAGAATGGGAAGATTTGAAGGATGAACCACACAAAAGAAAGCTTCATTATGTCCCACAAAAGTACAAGAGTTTACGTCATGTACCATATTATCAAAATTATATTCGTGAAAGATTTATTCGTTGTTTGGATCTTTATTTGTGTCCAAGAGCTAAACGTATGAAGGCAACTGTTCAACCTGAAGATTTGATTCCAAAATTGCCATCATCAAAAGATCTTCAACCTTTCCCAACAACTCAAAGTATGATTTACAGTGGACATACAGATATTGTAAGAACAATGAGTATGGAACCATTAGGACAATACTTTGTTTCTGGCTCAGACGATCATACAATTAAGATTTGGGAAGTATCAACTGGACGTTGTATTAAAACAATTGATACAAAAGGTATTGTTCGTTCAGTTGCTTGGTGCCCTAATCCTAAAATTTCACTTATTGCTGTTGCATCTGATAAACGATGCTTACTTATTAATCCTCATGTTGGTGACATAAAATTAATAGCAAAGAAAACTGATGACATTTTAAGTGCCGCACCAAATATTGAGGAAATTGAGAATGAAAGAATTAAGACAGCAGTACAATGGAGCTCAGAAATTGATGCTAATGAATATAAAGATGGTGTGAGAATCGTAATTAATCATTTCCAAGAAATTACACAAGTAACATGGCATGGAAAAGGCGATTATTTCGCAACAGTTATGCCAAATGGATTGAGTCGTGCAGTTCTTGTTCATCAATTATCAAAACGTCGTTCACAAACATCATTTTCAAAGTCTCATGGAATGGTCCAATGTGTTTTATTCCATCCAATCAAGCCATGTCTTTTTGTTGCATCACAACAGCATATTAGAATTTATGATTTAGTCAAGCAAGAAATGATTAAGAAATTGTTACCGTCATGTAAATGGATTGCTAAAATTGCCATTCATCCTAAAGGCGATAACTTATTGGTATCAACGTATGACAAGAAAGTTATGTGGTTTGACCTGGATTTGTCTACTAAACCTTATCAAACATTAAAGTTGCATCAATCAGCTGTTCGAAGTGTCGCATACCATTCAAGATATCCAATGTTTGCTAGTGGAAGTGATGATAGAGGTGTTATTGTATGTCATGGAATGGTCTACAAGTAAGAAATTTTATATCCTGTTTCTAAAGCGCTTTTTATTAATTTAAATTATTTTATTACTTCTAGTGATTTGCTACAAAATGCATTAATTGTACCTTTGAAACGTTTGGAGTATCACGAAAAAGTCAGTGATTATGGAATATTTGAAGTTTTGTTCCACACAACTCAACCTTGGTTACTTTCTTCAGGCTCAGACTATACAATTCGATTATACACTTAAATTTATTATATGCAATAATTTTTTTGTATCAGTGATGCATTATTTTTGATGAAATAAATCTTAATCTAAGAATTGTTCAGTAATAAAATTTTAGCTTAATTTAATTTAAAAACAAAATTCAAAAAAAAAAAAAATTCAGATCGCGTTAGAAAAAATAACGGTCAAAAAAAATTCAAATTGGTTTGGTTTGATTTGGAAAAAAAAATCTGTGAAACTAACTCATAGAGAAACATAAAAATTAAGTGTATTCTCGTCGATATTTCTTAATTAAAGCTGTTCCATTTTGTTAAGGAGCAGTCAAAATATCGGAGAAAAGTGGAGAATAATTGAAATTAGAAGGTTTAATAGCAAATAAAGATGCAAGATAAAGCACTAAAAAATTCTATGTCTTCAAACATAAGCGTTTGGCTTTCAAATAAACTTTCAGGAAATGGTATGTAATTAATAATGTCAATAATCAAGTGAATTACACAAAATCAGCAATAGTGAAGGCAACTTTAATGGATTAAAAGAGTTTTAATGTGAAAAAATAATTTTTTTTTGTTGTAGATTTATGGATAAATGGTGGATCAATTTGTTCACAATTAAATAAGGAAGCTTTAAGAAATATCAAGGAAATATTTACTGATCTTCAGACACAAGTGAAACTTAAGCTATTATTAAGCTTTTTTCACATTCCACGACGACTAATTGATGAGGTATGTAAATTTTAATTTGTGGCTTGCATTTTTTTGGAAGTAAGTAGTATATTATCTATCAATGGCCCGTATCCGCGAGAAAACGACTTGTGTATCGCTCATGTATGTTATGTTTTTATACTGCTTATTCCTACATTCTTACATACAAAAAAAAAATCAATTTTTTAAATCTTATAAGAAGAATTTTAATGGTTTATTTTTTAGTGGAAAACTGAATTGGATGAGATTCTTGAGGTAGCAGCACAAGATCAAGAATTATGGGTATCAATGCTATCAGAATCAATGAAAACTTATCCCGCAACTGGATCTTTAAATACAGAAATAAGTGACTATGAAAGTATGTATAAATTTCACAATAAGCAGTAACAACCAGCATTAACAAATATTTGTTATGATTTCTTTTTAGAAATTTTTACTGATATGGTTTCGGAGTTGAAACGTTTAGTGAATAAAACAAATGATCTTCGAATGCTTCCATTAGAATGTCAATATTTAAATAAGCCAGCATTAACGGCATTAGTTGGTAATCAACCGACACAGATGAGACATTTTGTTCTTAAACGTAAACCAAAAAGTACGATATTGAGGACTGAATTGATGCAAAAGTCAGCAGATGCACAATCAAGTCTAAAAAAGACATCTGCTCCAACTGTGCCTTTACGATCTCGTGGATTACCGAGAAAAATGACCGATACAACTCCTCTAAAAGGAATTCCATCACGCGTACCTTCTGGTGGATTTAAAACACCAATTTCTGCTCAATCTAAAAATGCAACTGGAATTAATAGAACAACTCCAGCAGGACGTAAAGATGGAGGTGTTAAATTTCTTGAAATTGAGGATCAACCATTGGGATATGCAGCTGCTAAAAAACGTAAACGTCAACAAGAATTGGAAGAGCAACAGAAGCGTGCAGCTGAGAATGAACAGAATGTTAAGACAGGTGAAGGAAATAATCAATCGCCAGTACAAACTCCAACAACTACACCTGATTATGCTGCTGGATTAGCTCCGGTTGTTTCTTATACTCAACCTGCTACGCCAATGCCTTCAACTGATTCTCCTATGGTCAGTACATCACTTTTTACGACTACAACACAATCCATCACAACTACATCTTCGTCATTAATCGATTCATCGCCAACATCTGTGACTACATCGAGAGAATTAAAGAAAGATAATTCAATGATCTCACCAAAACGTATGAAATTCGAAGATGATATTGAAGAAGTTAAGGCTGTATCGCCAACAAAACAAGAACTTCCAGTCAAATCAGTCGTTATGACATCGACAAAAGATAACAGCACAATTAAAGGAGAAACAAAGATTGTTAAAGTAACTCGAACTCTACCGACGCTTATATCAAATACAAATAATATTCAAACACAACAACATCAACAAAAATCGATTGTTTTAACTCCAACGACGACTTCCGTTAGTTCATCGTATGTGACAATTAAAGCAGTTTCAGCACCAAATAATAGTCAACCATCACCTTTATCACATCTTAATATTCCAAGTAATACAATTGTAAGGACAGTTCAATATGTTACAACGCAGGCACAACAAAATGCAACTGGAAATAATGCAATAACAACTAAATCGCCAACATCTGTGACAATTCAGAAGCCAACGCTTATTGCAAAAACTAATGCTTCAGGGAAGCCAACAATTTTATCGAATATTGTTTTAACACCAAATGCAATTAGAACTGCCGTTCCAAGTCAACAGCAGCAACAACAGCCTACATCAAGCAGTGGCACCTATGTAATATCACCAAATAATAAAATTGTTCAACGTGTCGTTGTTTCATCTGGTCAAAATCTTAATATTCCAACATTAACGACTCGTACTGCACAGCCAACAATCATACAACCTATTCAGCAAGGCACGCCAACGAAAATTGTTCAAATTAAAACGACACCAACTATTTTGGGCGTTACACAGAATCAAAATTCGACAGTGCAAAACATTCCACCACTCATTTCGACTCAACAACCAACACTTTTGAATATTCAAAATATACAGAATCCAGCTAGAAAAACTGTTACATTGACTGCACCACAACAAAATCAACAAGGCACACAGCAAGGACAAAAGCTTAATCAAATTATTATGCCTGGTAGTGGTATTGTTAAAGGCAAAACAATTATTGTATCAAATCAAAATCAAAACTTGAATTTAGGGCCAAGAAATGTCATTCTTCAGAATGTCGGAACTGGAGGCACCATTTATCAACAAATTCCTATTTCGTCAGGTAACATTTGACTTATTTTTAAATAAAAATTATGACTTAATTAACTATAATTGCCATTTTCTAGCTTTAGTGCCAACAAATAATTTGACACAAAATGTTCCACAATTGGTGCTCTCAACTAATGCTCAACAAAATCAACAAACTCAACAACAGACAGTGCCACGATTAATCACGAATATTGCAACTTTACAACCTCAACAACAAACGACAAATCATGTACAAATTCGACCAGTGATAACTGCTGTTCCACAAGGTGGACAATTGACTCTAATTCAACGTCCTGGACAGCAAGCACAATTAGTTCAAGCTGCTCAAATTGTTCAGCCACAGACTATTCAGAAGACTATAATAACACGTCCTCAAGTTGTTCAAGTTCAACAGCAAAATGCTACACAAACTCAACAAGTGACTTCACAGGCAGCTACAGGAACGACAATTAAAGTTAGTGCTGCTGGTGCCAATGCTACTGGCCAAAGAAGAGGACTCTCGCTTTCTGTAAGTCTCAAATTAATTAATAAAAGTAAACTCTCGATTCTAATAATCTCTTTATTTGTAGTCAAAACATGTCGCAGTTGCTAGTGAGATGTTCAAGAAGGCAAATCGTGTCACTAGATTAGATAAAGCTTTAATTCTTGGTTTCATGGCAGGCTATAGAGATAATCCACGTCCAAATGCAGAAAATGTCATAACAATCAAGTTAAATGAAAGCAAGGTAATCATCCTTAATATTTTTGCTAATAAAATTTGCATATTTATTCAATTATTATTATTTCTATTTCTAATAAAATTAATAAATGCAATAGGAACAAGTGAAGCAGCCAGACAATACAGTCGTTCCAATGCTAGTCGATACATTTATTCGATTAGATTACAATAGTGGTGATTGGAAGACGTTCCGTACGTTTAGAAAGATTACCCAACAGCAAGCAGAAGCTGCGTCTGCAACACAGCAACAGTCGCAAAGCTCCGTAGTTATATGAAAAATGGTTAAAAAATCATAACCATGATAATCTCTCCGTTTTTATTTAAACAAAAGTTGATCATAAAGTAAGTTAAATTTTATTTCATGGATAGGTTCTGAAAATTAATTCTTCAATCAGATACCTTTTATCCATCCTTATTACCGACTTTTCATTTCGTCTTTTTTTTTTTATTAAAAATCATAAATATTGTAAGAGAAAAAAAAGTTTTTTAAAAAAATTATATAATTATGTCACGGTATGTTTTATAAGGCACACAATACACACTTACTTTCCCAATGTGTGCAATTTATCTCCTTATAATGTCTAATAACTTTAACTTGAATCCATACATTTATAGTTAATAAAAGTAATAAAGCATAGATTCTTTTTCCTTGTCACTTGACCCATAAGAAATAGCTAGACATTAAGAATGAATCTGTGAGAAAAAAAATGTTGACTTCTTCTAATGCTGAATAATTTGAATTGTGTCCCTGATATTTGTCATTATAACTATTTGTCGGCTACATGTCATGTATGAATAATTGTGACTAATCATTTCTAATTGATCCTTGTTATGCTATGCTGGGAATTAGTTATATGTCAATTAGACATTTAATGACTTAGTTGTTTCTTATTAGAACAAAATTCAAATCTCTAAAGACTAGAAACAAAATTTAGCACTTGTAAGTCATCAAATTTTCTCTCAAGAAGAATCTTAAAGTCAATTCCTTTTCCTGTAAATTTAGTTTCTTATAAAAACGAAAAATAATCTAAAAGTTGATTTTAAAAAAAAGATCATGAATGATAATGATAACATATAAAGGAACATTAAGGGCTGAATGAATGTATGAACATAGTGTGATATGACATTAACAAAAATTAAAAGAATGAAGGAAATGGAAAGTTTTTCTGTACGCTTTTCATTCGGAACTAAAACTAAAAAAATAATATTAATGTTAATTAGGAATGAATGAATGAGAAGACAGAATTATTGTAAATATCATCTTAAGTAAGCGATGGATCAGTGAATGAGTGATGATTAAAAAAAATATTAAGGATAATAAAAAAATATTTAGCTTGAATTTCACATTACGGATATAAATATATATATATACAAAAAGGAACCCACAACAAGTTGAAACGCTTTAAAATGAGCATAGAAATTGTAACTTTTTAAGCATGTAGAAGATTTTATGTCATTTGCTTACACTTGAAAGAAGAAAATAACATTCATGTTAGTACTACAGACGACTCTCGATCTTGAGTACAAATAAATAGACATAACAAAATGATATACCAGAACTTTCATAGATTATGAAGCAAAAAATTGAAACTTTAACATTTTAAATGGATTTAAAGGATAAAGTTTTGCTGAAATTGAAAAAAAAGAATCAGAAGAGATGAAAAATCAATAAAAAGTGCATAGAATTCAATAAAATATATTTTATTATTTATTATAATGAACAATTTGAATGATATCCACTACAATACTTTTACAGTAATATGATATGAATACTAATCAATAAGTGAACTTTGAGATAATATTGGTTTTGTATGTAGGGAGGAAAAATAATTAACAAATTACTTTATTTTTGTGTATGCCTCAAAGAGGTTCCAATTGCTTGTTAATATTCTTTTGTGAATAGTTTAATGCATTTTTACAATTTTTAATGAACATCAGTTGAGTTTCAAAAGTTGGATGTTGAAAAAAAAATTGCGCATCTTTTTGTGGTCTGGTCGCACGGCGACTTAGTAAATTATTTTAATGGCTATTTCTATGAAATAATAATAAATTTTTCTCGAATCGGTCAGATTCATCCATAAACCAAGATAGTAATACTAATCATGGAATGTATAGTAGAAATAAGCTGGTATTACTCGATATGGTTATTACTAATCTCAATTGGAATCTCTACAGACAATTATTGATCGTAAATTCGTGTTTACAGCACTTAACAAAATAATATCATAAATATGCTTATAAATTAACAAATCTGTGTGTATATAAATCTAGTCTCGTACATCCTTCCAATGAACAACAACTGTTTTTGAGTCGGGAGCTTTTCCAAATGGACGAGAATTGTCATGATATACATATTGATTGATTGGATATTCCAGCATTGTTTTATATCCATAAACATTTGATCCAAGCTGTTGTGTCAGGGGTGATGTATTTGTTGTCAAAATGCCAGCAAATTGTTTACGTTTTGCCAATTTTAAAACTTCATTTTCCATAAAATGCATTACGGCAATATTTTCTCGTGCATCTAAATCAGCACTTGTTGCCATCATAAAACTATGGAGTATTTGATTGATACCTTTTGGCAGCTGATTATCTCTGAATTTTTTAATGGAAAAAAATATTAATTGAATTAAATTAACATAATTAGTCACGCGTGCTATAAAAGCTTTAAATCATAATCATAATTTACCTAATTGGACCTTCCAAAAATTCAAGAAACTCAAAAACAACAATAAGCTTCGAATTAACTTGAACTTCCGGCTCATCACGAGCATCAAAGTTCAGAGAAACACCAACACTACGTCCATTTGAATCTTTAATAATAAAACTTAAATCTTTGGCTACAATAACTTCCCAAATCATTTCCAAAATATCAGCATAGTCTGTTCTTAATATATCATCTTTAATGTACTGTTCAATGTCAGCTTTTTCATAGAAACTCGTCGTAATTATTTCAAGTGTATCATCTTTGTGTTCTAATGCCAATGGAAGGCAACTTAGTTCCATATCGCTGTCAATGTGAAGATCTGATGTCGAATAGCATGTTTCCTCTTCTTCATCGCTAGAATTTTGTGTTCTTAATTTGTCAATAATATCACCTAAGGTTGGTGCGGTAATAAAGTCTGTGATTGATATGAAATAACCCTTATTTCTGAGCTGTGTGACTGTGAAAATTGAGTTCAACGAATTACCGCCAAGTTCATAGAAATTTGCTCCGACTAGAAGTAACCAATAAGCAATAAAATAAAAAAAACAGAGAATTAAAATTTATTGCTATTTAATGTAATTATTAAAAATGCTACGTACTTGAAAGCTTTGACCTGATTGAACGTCCAATTGCATTCGCGACAGTTTCAAAAAGTATTTTTGCCTTCGACATTCTGTTTTCGTCATTAATTCCGCAAAAGTCCATTTCAAATTCAATTTCCGTATCTTCATTATTGTTGGTGTTTTCGTACATTTTGAGTAGCGACTGACGATCAACTTTACCATTTACAAGGAGAGGGATTTGATCTAATGTAATTACTTGTGGTACCATATATTCAGCCAATTTTAATTTGAGGTCATTTTCAATTTGAATTCCTGTTTTTGCAATGTATTTATTAAGATTATTGGATTTAGCAACACAGAATGCAACGAGTGCCTGATCAATCTCCCCAGCATGGTAGCATAAAACAACACCTTTCTCAACATAGTCAAGTGATGTCAAATGTTTCTCAACTTCTGACAAATCTACGCGATGTCCTCGAATTTTAATTTGACTGTCAGTTCTGCCTTCATAGTAGATCATTCCTTTGTGCAATGATGCATAATCACCAGTTCTATATATTTTTGAGTGCATTAGATCAATTGCAAGTGGATTGTCAATGAAACGATTTGCATCACGTCCATTACAATATCCCGAAGCTAAATTAGCACCTGACACAAAGAGCTCACCAATCTCGCCACTGTTGACAGGTCGGAAATTTGAATCCAACAAGTAAATTACAGTATTGTCCAACACCTGTCCAATTGGAACACGTTCGATTGAATCAAGCTGCTTTTTCGATTCACAAACGAAATATGTTACGTCCCCCATTACCTATATGAGTATGCATATATGGAAATGAGAAATATGAATTATTATTATTATTATTTTTTGCTTAATTTACCTCTGTTGATCCATAAAAATTGCATAGAACATGAGTTCCTTCCTCGAAGTAATCAAAAAATTCCTTTGCAAGCTGTAATGAGAGTGGTTCACCGGAACAAACCCATATTTTGAGATTATACAGCAATCTTTCATTATTTTCTTGTAATGGAAGATACATCAATAAAGAACGAAGTAATGTTGGAACTAGAACAAGTCTCTCAATCTTGTATTCTTCAAGAATATTAACAAGTTTGCTTGGATTCTTTGTCACTTCTTTTGGAACAACAACTAAAGTCATTCCATTCAGCAATGGTCCCCAAATCTCTGTTACAGAATCGACAAATGTTAATGCTGTCTTGAAAATGCCATAAATTTCTGTTGCTGAATATGGGAATCGTCTCCATTGCCATTCTAAACGGTTCTGTACAATGCAATGACGTAATCGGACTCCTTTTGGAATGCCAGTTGAACCAGATGTATAAAGTACTAGACCAAGATCAGACTCTCCTTTTGTCAATGTGTTGCTTTCGTCAATATTTGCATTACTGAACTGTTTTGAATACTCTTTAAGCTCATTAAACTTAACTGATACGATTGAACCAAACACTTCTGGTCGATTAAAATCATCGTCATAAATAACCTAATAGGAGATGACAAGCATTAGACTTAATGATTTCATGCTTATTGAGATAATTGACTTACAATAACAGGTTTTGCTTCATTCAGTATATGGTTGATTCTGTTTTCAGGGAATGTAACATCAAGTGGTAAATATGCAGCTATTAAGATAAAAAATACACATAATAAAATATCAGAAAATCGTTTATTAATGGTTATGAGCTAATTAAATCATGATTCATGACAAGTATGCTATTGCATGCTGCATTCTATGTTCTACATTGCACAAATTACTCAATGAGCAAATATTTTAGAAAAAATCTCAATAATTATTATTAAATTGAATGTTTACCTCCGCACTTCCAAATGCTCAATAATGTTGTTATTAAGTTGTCTGTCGGCTTCATGCAAACACAAATTATCCAGTCCCCATCGTTATTTGCCTTCAAATTGTTTGATTGAATTTTTTCCAATAATGCGAACGCAATTCGATTTGACATGGAATTTAAGGTATTATAGTTTGTCAATCTCTTTTCTCCATTCTCGTCCGTAAATATGAGGGCTGTTTTTTCACCAAATTTTTTATCAACAAGTTCCTCGAATGCCTTATGCAGCAATTTTGGATAAAGAGGCACCTGTTGCCCCTTTATTATTGAAAATTGTGGAAGTGATCCCATGACGAATCAATTGTGTGGCAGCTATGAGCAAATATACGACATTTAAATTAATTTATTATTGTTTCGAGTGGAATTTAAATAATCATAAAAATATATGCGATGTGGAACAGGCTTGTTGCAATTTTATTTGAAATTGAACTGTTGAGAGCAATTTTTTTTTGGAATTTATTTATGGTAAGTACTGTCTACAAATACGCTAACTCATCTCCCTCTACGTCATTTGTAAACATTTTGTGAGTGATTCAAATACGTTTTTCCCAAGTGTACCACAAAAAGTTTTCCGAATTGAATAACAAACAAAACAATAATTGATAGAATTTGCAACTGTTGCATCATATCGTGTAGTGTATAGCATTGCTGTAATGAAATTCAATAAATTGTAAATAAAGATTGACGACTGACGTGAGTCCGAGCTTGAAATTGAGATATTTATTATTGGAATGACTTTGTATGTTTTGCGATGCCAAGCATTTATTGACTTAAAAATATTTGGAGAATTTTGTGTTCTAGAAAGTTACTCACTAGTGCTTTTTGAAGTTAAGTAAGAGGTGGTTGGCAAGCTTAATCAATATCATTTTCGTTGACGTCGTTGATCACCAAGAATAAATTGAGCTGTAAAATTTTTTAAAAAAACTAACAAGTCACACTTCCCAGAATCCTTAAAAATTCAAAGCATTCAGTCATGTTTATCCGTCAATCAATCTCAAAGATTGACTCAAAACAAGTCACTACCTGAATTTTGTTTACACCTAATAAATATCTCATTATTACTCAAAAAAATATCGGAAGTATAACAAACCAGCATGCTTTCAACTTAACGCCAGTTTAAATTTAATCTTTTACTGCATGATTCATGACGAAAAGTCCCGGCAGCAAATAACAAAAAAGAAACTGACCTTTGTTAAATATTTCTATATATTTAGGCCAATATTTAATTGAAGGCTCGTTGTACTGTGAATGACTTGATCTTTCTATTTTGCAAAATTCCAATTCTATCATTAGGAATAAAATTAGTGAAAATTCTATATTTAGATCAAGAAGTCAAAATGATGAATTTTGGGAATTTTTACATGACATGAAGTCATCTCAAAGTAAATGTTTGTAATTCCTGGATGATTGACTCTCATGTTTATTTTTACGATAATCGTTGAAATCTTCAAAGATTGAAAATTTTAATAAACAAAACGAATTTCTTATGGAAACGCCCCATTAGAGCACATTTGAGATAATCTTGACTTTCATGGTAAGAAAAATTACCATATGAATCAATTAAATCAAGAACTCGAAAACACCTGGAAAGCTCTATTGAATAACAATTATCTAATCTCATTCAATTTGTTAAAGATTTTATATCAAAATCTATTGCTTAATAACGCTTGATTTTATCGCTAAAATTATATTGATATGGGAGTTTCATTATTCAATTTTATGTTAATTGATTTTGAAATCTTAAATTAGGTAGTGTGAATAAAGATAATTTAATCGCTTTTTTAAAATAATCAAGATTTAAGATAATTTTAAAATATTTCAAAAATATGTTTTTATGACTAAGAAGCCAATAAACAAGCCAATTATTGTTTAATAATAGCACGAAAAAAATAATCCTGTTAAGATCCATTCTAGAAGAATTACGTCTAAAATTAACTCTTCTTCATAACAAACCAAACAAAAAAAAAAAATCCATTCAGAATATTCAGTAGTCAAATTACCTCAATATCGACAGTATGAATCATGTTCAGTCAATAACTTTTTTCAAATAATAAAAAATACCAATCATTCCAAGGCACTAATAATTCTAAGCCAAAGAATGTGAAAATATGATAAAAATAAAAAATCATTCGACCGCCAAAGAAGCAAAGAATAAAAAGCATAAAAAATGGAGATACAAGGCTGTTGGATAGATATCTATAGACACACTTATTTTTCTTCAAGTATAATTAAAATAATAATAATAAAAATCTAATAGTCCATTATTCTTATTTGTGCTAATTCACCGCAAATAAAGGCATCGAATGCCATATTCAATTCATGGACTGATTTTCTTTTCAATTTGTCGGTTCAATTGTAAAAATTCTAAAACAATGGAAGGGCTGAAAAAATCATATATTAATGCTTTAATTGCAATAATGATCATAATGGTTTACTACCGACCAGAATGTATAAAATAATTCTCGTCCCATTCCGCGCATAATTCAATTTAATTTGTCAAAAATAGCAATCTAAATGAATGTAAAGTGGATGTACATTTTTGATTCATAACTTTTAGTCAATTGGAAAATTGGACATGCTACTCGCAGCATGAACAATATTTTGATCATAATTTTTTAATGTTTTTATTATGTTTTTCCTATTCCACTTTATATTCCGTACCAAACATCGTTTGGGTACTTTATGACTGTTGTTTTTGATTTTCGAAATCATTGAAAAATAAATTTATTACATAGAAAAATTTAATTAAGTCGTATTTTGCTTGGATGAGCTTGTTGATTCTGTTGCTGATTTTTCTTTTTGGATATTTTAATGCTCTTTGAATGGAAAATTAATTGATAAAGGTTAAATTAGGGAAAAAAAACATACTAAACCACATTTTGAAAGGAAGGATGCTACTTTGGTCAATACTCTTAGTAGTCAATTTTGTCTAAGATTTGTATGTACAGATTACAATGCAAATTTAACCGATGTTCTACATGTGTTAGTTGTCAAAACTTTTAAAAATGAACAAGTATTCTCAGTGACTCCCACTAATGTTGCACTATAGTTTTACAAGACCTACCGCAATTTAATAAGTAGGTAGTCACACTGTCATTCTGATTACCCGATATGCTACTAGCCAGTTTACAAAATTACGATTCTAAAAATTTATGGATCTAAATGACAAACGACCATAAACAATAATTCTAGTACATTGAAGTTTATAGCTGTCATAATTTTAATTTTTATTTATGTAATTCTATACAATTGCATAATTCTTAACTGTGCTAAATTAATGACTACGTGTAAATATTAATTATAGATTAAAATCGCAAAAAAGATTCTCATAAATCTATTGATTGTTTTGAAAAGCATTACTGTTGCAATATCAACGGAATTAAAATTAATATTTAGGATTTACTAAAATCTTCTAGTTTAAACAGGCTAAAATAGTAAGCATTTAAACTAGATCATTTAATTACTAGCTGCATTTGTAATACAATATCATTAGTGTCAGAAAAATTGAAATATAAGCTTAAATATTCCAATAAAATTGTCGAAAGCCTCAATTTAATTTCAATTTAGAAAAATCTCACGCTTAGTCATGCATCATAGATATTGATATCATATTTATATATTTCAGTACCAATCAGTGTTGATTAGTTGTTCTGGTTTGTTCTAATAAATTGTTGAGGCGTTTGGTCATATTTGTTTAATTAAAGTTTTGGTATCTATAAATTTTCAAGCTGTTATAATTCAATATTTATTATGTTTTCCTCTTTGAATCCTTTCAAGTTGCATGGAATTTGGAATCATTGAATTTTGAATAATGAAAATTTCTTTGAAATAATTCAATAAGATTTCACAGAAAATAACCAATAAAAAATTTTCAAGAATCTTGAATTAAAGCTATAATTCACTACTAATGAAAAATATCATCATTTGCAAAAGTTAAATTAAATTTACGTGACTGCCTGAGCATATACCAAAGTGTTGTTGATCACTGGCAATGCGCAGTTTTCAATGAAGTTTAGGATAATTAAATAATGAGTTTTGAATTTGAACATATTTTTTTTTGTTATAATTATTTGAAATATTAAGTAATTAAATTCTAATTTGAAATTGCATTAAATTTTAATGAGTTTCAATTCGAATACAATTTCAATTAAATAATGCAGAATACAATGGGAGTTATAAATATGATGTAATTATGATTTAGAATTTCTGTACATTAGCTTTTAAATGCAAAGTGGTATGTACCCTTAATTATTATTATAGACTGCGACCACTTCTAACTTAATCTAATATAATACACTACAGTAATTAACTAGAAAAGTTGTTATGAGTGTTAATTTCAAAAACTGACGATTTTGAAATGAGATTTTTATTTCCGTCGACTCTAGTTTGAATTAGATTATATGCTAATTGACATTAACTCAATATGTATATACGATACTTAAAATTTGTTATCTCAAATTAGATCTAAATTTCGTTCAATAAAATAATATGGCATTTTACATGGAATGGTGCTTAAATTAATCGATCTGTCTAGAACCGATATATCTGATAAATTATGTTCTGAGTTGTCAAACAACCTACTAATAATAATAAATCAATATTTTATTTAAACTATTCGTATATTGTCAACAATTTTGAATATTAATTAGTTTCTAATACCGGTGCATTAATATAATATGATATAATGTAATTAATTTAAATTGAAAATGTTCACATAAAGATTTTAATGTTTATTATTTTTTGCCTTGTAAGCTTTAGCAAATATCATAATGTTAATCCAATTAAACGTGTAAGGTCGTGCGTAAATTTTTAGTATAATTTTTACACCCGTGCATATTTATATATAAATATATACGATTTTTATATAAAAAAAAATAAGAATTTCTTTTTCAATGTTTTTAAAATAAGCAATGGAATTTGATTAATTGTAAATATCGTAAATAATAGAAATCAATTCAAAATACTGTTAATTTATATCCATAAATTGTAATAGATATCCATAATGTTCGTTGCAATTCCAACAATTTAAATTTATTTTTACTTTATTAGACATTTTAATTAAAATTAAATTTTTCAATGCATAGCAATATGATTTTGTCTCCATTCATTTTCCATATTGAGGAAGTCTAGTCCTAATAATGTCAATTAATTTTAGACTGTAATCAAGGAAAGTGTCAAAAGCAGCGCTAATGAGTTCACTTAAATATATAAGATAGAATTATTTACAAGTTAAGTGATTAATCGTTAAATCCTTATGAGATTAATGACCGATCAAAGATTATGTGTTAAGTTCAAACTGCACGTGAGTCATAAAACTATTTCATTCATTTATTGCTTAACATTTCAGGTGATTTACTGTTCAGTTAATGTGTGTAAACAAGGTGTTTTACAATCTTGACAAATCTCTCTTAATATTTGCCAATTCTAAAGTTTTTTTTTCTGGTTATTTCCATTATTTTATGAATCTATAGATTCATTTCATATTCGAATGAGGACATATTCAGAACTTATTAAAAATACCTTCATTATTTATTAGATTTTAATAAGGAGATTAGCATAGATTAGTGATTCATAAAAGATTAATTAAAATCGCAAGCGAATGAATACTTGTTTCATTAGGATTATAAGAAGTTGTCCTTAGCTCTAGATTAACTTTTTTTAATTTTCAGCGACTATGAATGTCAATAAATCATGTTATGCTTAATTTTCGCAATTTTTGCTACATGCTTAGCGATTGACAGGAATTTATTATTTTTTGTGAACTAATTAAAGGAAATGTAAGTGATTACTAAGTTGTGTCCTGAGCTTGTTTCACATTAATTTCTGCAACAACTTAATTTCCTTAAATTCAATGCCTTATTATCGATCAGATATTGTCTAATTGATAACTTTATTATTGATCGGGAGTTTGCGTTAAGGTCTTTATATTTATTTTTGCGTGATTGCTTCTTTTTAATTGATCTAAGATAAGTTTCTAAATACTTCCTAGGCGCTATTCAATCAAGTATTTTTACGACTTTTCAAATGCATTTTTATTTTTTCATGAAGTTGAAAATTTTGCAACAATCTGATCCATAAAAAATTGTAGATATAAAAATAATGTCAATCAACAAGTTATAAGAATGAAAATGTATTCAAAATGAAGTGCTGACTATTAATTAAACATTTAGCTTGATTTTATTTGGTGCCTTAGGGCATGCAATTTAAGTAAGGTTGTTCTATATAATATAAATCAGTGTTTAACAATAATTATATCAAACATCTTATTATCAACTACTCAAAGTCGACAAGTAAGTTGACATTTATTTCAGTGAAAGTAAAATTCCAACAAAATGTTTAATAGAATTTTTATTTAAGGAACAACAAAGTTTAAGAATGTTCGAGTTGAAACACAAAACTATAAAAAGTAGAGAAAATTGCGACTTTTAATATAAATCTGTCATGTCGATGCATATAAATCTTCATTCATAGTTATTGTATGATGCATAGGTCAGTCAATAAAATTTATTGCCATATAAATTGATAAAATAATTCAAAAATGTCTGCATATCTTGATTAGAAGATCTAATATTACAAGATCAACAGATATGAGTGAATTTTCATCGACAGTTTGCAATATACTTCAACATGAAAATTTATATTAATAGATAGCTAATTAATGTTTATTAAACATTTTTATACCATCGATTAAATATGATTTTGACATTTTTATTAAATGAGACAACTTAATTTTTTTAAAAATACTGTCATGTATAATGCAAATCAACAAACTTTTTCATTGCATTAGTAATGTAATGTTTCTCTAGCAATGCGAAGGTTCTTCCCAAAATGAAAAATAGTTTGAGCTAGTTTAACTTGTCACATGGACTTTAAATTTTGAGTGCACAGTTCAGACCCTTTAAACCTTGATGATAAAAACCCGAAATGTAATTTAAGCAGGCTGTAAGTAAACAAAATTACAAAATATAATCAATTCACTTGTTTGATTTATGAGCGGCAGATAACTCAACTATTAACATCTTAATTTACATACTGAATAATGAAATTTGAAACTTCTCACACCTCACAAGTCTATAACTTCAATGTCAAGGAGGTTCTAGATAATTTAGATAAAAATATAAAACTGGATCAAAGCGACTGATCTGATTGTATTCTATTAAGTCATAAAGGGTGCTTAATTAATTCAAAAAATTGTCTCCAAAACACACGATATTCACATGCCTGACATACATACTATTGAATTTTTTTTATTTTATAATAATTGCAAAGCAATAAAAAAATTATTTGCAAACAAATTTTTCCTTAGCAAAAATCAAAGATTTTTTATTGCTTACTTGTACTTGAGTGCTTGCGCTGAGAATTGGTGCTATTTGTTTAATAACTTGATCGTAAACTTTAAGTGTTTTGACTATGAAAAAAAATGATTCTCTTTGCATAATTATCCTAACGAATGCGTTTGCATCTGATCAAAATAATTAATGCAGATTTCAAATTTGATGTAAATGACAGGTACGGGTTTTCCAATATCCTATCTAATATATAATTTTAATAGAATAGAATATAATAGAATTTCAAAATCCCAAGTCTGATTTGTTGATTTATTCGGTGTTGAAGAAGAATATTGTCGATACTTATTATAATTAATTTTAATTCCGACAACTTTCACTTATTATCACTTGTTCTACAACATTTTGGGAGATTTTTATCTTTATAACTCAATTAGGGAAATTAGAGTTGTTGAATAAATTTGGATTGTTAAACAAAAGGGGTATGTTTAGGGTGAAAAAGTATCTAGTCTTAGAATAGTCTAGTCTTATCTAGTCTTAGAAGAAATAAAATAAACGTTCAAGCAAAGAGTTTGTGAAACTTAATAGCCAATCAATATAATTTTGAAAAAAGTTGATTTCCTTAAAAAATATTTCTGCAGTTTTTATGCTATGAAGTTTTAGTTCGAAACGTAATCACACATGAACCTTGAAATACTGGTAATGCAGAAAAACTGTAACTTATTAGATCTTTTTCTGGATTATTCAAAATGCAAACTATTTTTACACGCTTTTTTAAAATTCAAATTAAAATGAAAAAATTTGATTTTAAAATGAAAAACAACAAGTACCAAAAGTGCTTAATATATGCTTGCAAATCTTTAGATATTAAAATTATTAATAACAATTGACTAAACAAGTCACAAATAAACCCACTATAAAGTCTAACAACTGTCAGTTCATAAATGAGAAGGAAGAATTACAGCGACAATGCACCTATATAATTATTTCACCCTACAATAATTAGAGCAATTTACTTAATTTATTCCTTTCTCATTAACTTTAAATTAATTAATTCCATAGACTTAAAATACGATTAAATAATAACTTTATCATTCTGATTCATTTTCACTTTCATTACTACGGTAATTACATAATTGATTTCAAACAATAATAGAAACAGCAAAATAAAATAAACAGCCACGGTAAATGAATTTTTTACGTACGCATTCTGAAAGAGAAATATAAAAGAAACGGAAATTTGGCCTTGACCTTGTTAACCATTAAAATGCAGTTTTTTTTTGTAAGAAAGTGTAGAGGTATTAATAGCAAATTGGCAGGTTTCCTACTTCTTCGATTAATGTTTTTTTTCTATGCACAAAATAAATAAAATAAAAAAAAATTGACTTGTCTTTATGTATGGTCATATTTTCTAGGCCAAACACTTTTCAAAGCTGTTATTGCGAAAAAAGAACAGCAACAACGAACAGGCGATTTCATGAGGTAATTGACAATTTATGAGATTTTTTTATATTTTACTACCAATTGAAGTCATTAACATTTTGAGATATATGCTTTGCGAATATTTTTTTTTGTCTTGTAAATTCATAAAGAATAAATCGAACCTACTTCCCTATTGTATGTCGTGCTATTTTTGTATCAGTCTGCGCGCAATTTGGTCTGTATAATTTAAATTTGTTTATTTTTTATGCATGAATTTAATTTTAAAGAGAGATGCTTGTCAAAGGTCAATTGAGTGATAATCAATTGCTTCCATCATTGGAGATTCTTGTTATTTTTTACACTTGATTGTTCTGTTGACATAGATCATGTGTTGAGTCAGAATGATTCTAGATAAGGTTATCGGAAGTGTGTTTTCTTATAAATGCATTTTTAAATTTATTTTGGGTTTAAATTTGTAAGTTTAAATTGCTCTCAACTGTTAAAGGATGTTCATAATTGACACTTAGAATTTTTAAAAATTTGTTCAGCAGATAACCAGTATCATAAGTTAATGCAAAAAAATTGATCAAATATTAAGTTTAGTAATATTCTAATAATTTTTATTTTAATCAATTTTGATAATCAAAAAAAAAAAAACAAAAAAAAAAAAATTCTAAGAAAAATTAAAAGTGTGAAGGAAAATTTTTTTGATTCCTTTTTTACATCTATCGATGACCTTTTGTTTTGAATTGTTAGAATTTTTCTTAACACTTCAAACTCCCTATTTTGAATTTAATTAATTCAATTCTAAACGATAAAATTAATCAATCCCTTCTACATGCATAATGCCTTATTAACATTTTAAGTGACATTTTTTTTCATTACCTTAATTTAGCACAATTAATTTCACACTATTTTCCTTTTTCAGTTCGTTCACTTTTACTTCCAGGTGACTATTTTAATAAAGTTGCTTTTTTATTGACAAAAATGTCTTTTTAAATTTAAAAATTATTTTTCCTTCCTTAATAAACTTTTATATCAACTACACTTATAGAGTTTTCCTTTTTGAATTTTCGCGATGAAAATTTTCAACCAATTTTTTGTTTTTCACTTGCAAAATTTTTTTTATCCACAAATTTTGGGAATTAAAAAAAATTATTTCAACACAAAAAAATAAATTTAAAGTTAGGGGTTGAACTAATCTCGCGAATGTTTATGATGCAGCGTTTGAGAAAGAACTAAAGCTTACGAATAGGAACAACAAGCTTTTATATAGTCAGACATCTCAAACAATATTTTTCTATGCTGAACTCACATCTCTTAAAGCTTATTACTTATTACTCTCTATTGCTCTCGCACGTGAGTAAAGTATTTTTATCTTTCATACACAATTATGTTTGTTATGTCCGTTCCAGCAGTCAATTTGAATGATAGATAGAGGATAGATCGTTGACCTAAACTTACTTGTTATCCTATGAATTATTATTTTTAGTCTTAATTAATAAGATTTGTGGATTAGCATATAATTTAAATGGTAACTAATTAATTCATAAATCGAATATAAGTTATGACTTAGCTGATCATTTAATAGGGGATGAAGAATTTAATGAATTTAGATTTTTTTGCATAACCTGAAAACAAACAACAGTTGAATTTATTAGAAAATTTGGTGTGTAATCGTTCTAAAAACTGTCTGATCCTGTTCATTAAAGTCATTAGAAGTCACTTTAACTTTGAAATAAATAAAAGATTTGTTCTTCAATATGTGAATAATCCCCTAACTCGTGCGAAGTTGAAGAATTTTTTTCAGCCTAATAGTGACTAGCACCATACGATTTAATGTCATAATCTGTGCTACGCTCTCTGAATCTAATTCGAAAAAATAATAAAAAGCTGTTGTTAAAGATGAAAAAGCATGAAATACATATTTTGATGGATTAGGACTTCTAACTTCCTTACTTACTGACGATATCAAGGAGTTAGTTCACTAATGACGTCTAATTTTTTGGAGGTAGGGGATTTGAAGTTATATGACAATCTTAACTTATTAACATAATACAACCAATCAGTCTTAGCAACACCGTTGTTGACATCAATTAAAAATAAATATTATCAAAGGTTTTTCTTGAATGATTCAAAATTTAAATTGGAAATGCTATAATAATTGCCAAAAATTGTTGATCATTGTGTTCTTATGATTGTCAAAGCAATTTTCAGTTATAATTCTTCTAATAATTATAATACTCATAGTGAAGATTTATTTGATTGAAGTGAGTGATTTATGATCAGAAGCGTATTACAAAATAATTAAACTATTTCCCTTATTCGTATAATGCAATAATTTAATCATTAAAAGTGTTAATTATTCTGATTAATATGCGTTAATGCAATTAATCTGAAAAAAATCAATAGTTCGTTTTGATACTCTGGGAGAAGTGATTTACCGGATTACTCATAAGAATATTCTGTAAAAACTAGTAAAAAAATAGTTGTTGAAAAAAGAGAGCAATATTTACTTAATTTTATCTATTGCTGCTTTACGTGAGAGAGTTAATTTGTATGCATGCATGAGAAAAATAATTTGGAAAAAGATTGCTGAATGAGTAAGTAAAGTGAGCTTATATGCTCCGCATGATAACTTTTTTTGCTAAGTTTTGATTCAATGAATTGTTTGTACTGATGCATTTTTTGAGTGTATTGTAACACATGTTGTCTGTTATGCCGAGTCGTTAAAAATTTTTATTGAAAAAGTTAATAAAGTTACATACAATTTAAGTACCTAAATATGTTTTTTTTTTTAAATCTAATCATTGTATAATATTCTGTAAAGCATAACGAAGAATGCTAATCAATTCTAATAAGAATTCAGATTCTTTAATTGACCGATAAGAATTTATCAATCAGAAATGTTTTTTAATCAGTTCTATAAAAACAAAATTAACCGCAGCAATAACAAACAATCATAAAAAGTTTCGTAATAAAATTATTTATGAACTTCATAGTTTAAAACTTTTCCATCTTTCTGAAGGTCTTAAACTTAAAAACAATTTCTAGTAGAAAATCATGAATTAATTTAATATTTTGTTTATTTTTGCATGCTCTTAATAACTGAAACTTAATTCAAGAATTAATAAATCAATTTTGAATTTATCGCATAAAGTTTCGTATTAGTCACATTTTCATTATTACCTGATTCAGAATGTTTTGAAAAATTCAAATTTACGCGCCTAACGTTAAAGCTACTGCATAGCTGACGCATGAAAACATAAATTTTTGTAGGTGATTATTTTCATCTATAATTTTATTTTCATGAATTACAAGTGAAAATAGTGAAATAATTGGAATCATTTGCTTATATTCATGTACAATCAAGTCATCACATTAGATTAAACATCCTCAACAAGTTTATTACCATTAAGAACTACGAGAATTTCAACAAAAAATAAAACTTAATTATTTGATAAATTTTTAAGGTTGATAAGTGCTCCATAATAATGGAGAGATTTCAGAAAATTAGAAATAATAGACGCAAATTTGACATTTCATCTATATGCAGATTTTGTGGTAAAATTCAAGAAATCAATTTTGTTTTTTTTTTCAAGAAAATAAAGAGTTTGTTTCACAGGTCTCGAAAACGATGAGAGATACAATATACTTCAACTGAATGAAGATGGTGTAGAATTCGCTACAAAAGTTTCAAGCATGATAGGTAAATACAATTGTTTTAAATGATCCGTCAATTCAAATTAATTTCCAAAATATTTATTATTTTGTAGGAATAAAAGTTCATGGAACTGATAAGATGCCACAAAATGTTTGCTTCATCTGCATGGATAAAATAAATGACTTTTACGAATTTAGATTGATGGCACTTAACACTGAAAAGCAGACAAGAGATGCACTTGGTTTACCTCTCGAAGAGGAACCACCTAAGCCTGTGAAACCACAAATTATAACCAAACCGGCAATTGTTAAATTAGTTGATCTCAAACATTCTTCAAAAGATAGCTATCTGATACAAAGAGCACTTGCGAGATTGAATCAGAAGCAACAAGAACAGAACATTCCCTCAACATCTGGCATCAAGCGAGAAACAACACCCGCTTCTACAGTTACACAGCCTCCAGTTAAGAAAACTCGAAAGGACATATCATGCTCTATATGTGTCGACACTTATTTTTCATACATCAATGATTTACAAGATCACCAAATGAAAGAACATTTACCTCTAATCTCTAAGTATGCATGTGGATCATGCCGAGAGACTTTTGATCAACTTTCAGACTTTAAGGCACACGAGACAATGCATGCACATCGAAAACTTCCCTATACTTGTTACTTCTGTAAATTAAAATACTCAAAACTGAAAGATTTCCAAAGGTAAGTGCGATTAGATTGTTCATTTAAACAGATCTGTTGTTTATAAAATTAATTTATTTTGATTTAGACATATGCTAAACTACAATTGTCCACGAAAGGAGCGTCTCCCTGTCCTTGTGGAAGACATTAAATGTTTCCAATGCAAAAAGAAATTCTTAACACAAAATTTATTCGAATGGCATGGCTGCTTTTTAAAAACAAGAGGTTCATGCTTAAAGTGTGGTTTATACGTTCAAAAGAAGAAAGCTTTGTTAAAGCATTATGTACTATGTAAGGAGAAGTTTGTGACACCACTTGCAGCACGAGATCCAAATGAAGACAAGATAAAAGCTGAACAAATTTCACCCACACGTGGTCCTGTCATAAATATCTCAAATGTATCAAGCGTAAAATCCAAAGGTGTTCGTAAGAAAACTGTGCCACAAAGACGAACGACTGTATTTAAAGCTGAAAAGGAAGTTAATCTATCAAATGCGACAGTCGTACAACAAGATGAAGAGGATGATGAATATGCCAACTATGAAGAAGATATAACATATGACAATTTTGGAAGTGATGAGGAAGACGAAGATCAAACAATCACAAATTTGGAACCAGTTGTTCAAATTCAAGAAACATCGGCACCAAGAATTATTGACATAAAAGCTGAAAGATCGAATGACTTTGAGGCCATTAAACAGCTTACAATTCCTGCTAATAACACTCCATTAAGTCCTGAAGTAATTAGAAATGTAAAGAGAGAGCAAGCAAGTAAGCAAGCCGTTGTGTCAACAAACAAACAAAAGAGTGTGTCAGGTCTGAATATAAAAGCAGAAAGAGCTACCAATGAGCAATCTGTTGTACAAGTATTAAACCCATTAGCTGCTCCAAAATCAGTATCAATGACGGCACGCAAAAAAGTTTTCAAATTACCACAAGAACTTGCATTGAAAATCAAAAAGGAGAAGTTCAATACTGAGTATGGCGATAATACACGTGAAATGAGAGATGAAGCTGATCCAGATCCTGAGGAGGAAGCACAAATGGAATCACAACAATCTCCAAATTTAATTAAGAAAGAGAAGCTTGAATCAGAAATGAATGCTGTAAAAGTTGTATCAAATCCATCCAGACCTCCCAAACAGTTTATTAATCCAATAGCACTCGCAATGATGCGCGAAAAAAATGCACAGAAAGCTTTAGAAACATCAAACAATGGAGGTGTCCCATTGATTATTTCAGCGGTAACAAGTATGAGTGACACACCCTTAAATGGAGAGAGCAAAGAAGAGTCGAATGAATTTACGTCTAGAAGTGTTGAAACTCCAATAAAATCCCAAGAGAAAGTAGTTGATGAGAATGCTCAGAACGATAAATTAAATGAAATTAATAGTAGCAATGAGAAAAGTACTCCGGAGTCTAATCCAGTAATGGTTGAAATCCCAGCAGAATTTAGTAAACCAACAGAAGAACATCATTATTCACCTGCAATGGAAACAACTAAACCTGATAACAAAGAGCTGTCACCAATTGTTGCGCCAGAAATGGAGAAGAAAAATGAAATGGAAACGTGTATTACTGATAGTACTATAAAGGAAGCACAAGCAATAAATACTAACGAAGAAGATGAACTTGATCAATTACTTCAGAAGTATGGTGACATTGATGACACTAATGATTTACACGATAGCGATTTGCAAGATCTGTTAAAATTCGATTAGCATCAGGAGAGAAAGGAGCAATCTCCTAACACATAAATTGTACAGAAGCGATAAATAAGAAATTAATTTACAGTTAAATTTATCTTAAGTGATAATAAGGAGAATGAGTAAAAGGACAATTATTTTGTGTCGGAACTAATGTAAGAAAAACGAAAGTCTAGAAAGAAAATAAAAAATAATGTTTTATATAAAATTACAGTATGTGGTTTTGTTTTTGCTAGCTAAAGATAATTAGGAAATGAACAGTTTATGTTATAACTAACCAAACTTCATTTTTTTAAGGATAAATCTAGATTATTATTTTTTTTTTCCAAAATCACCGGCAGTTGAAGAGCAACAAAAGCGTAAAAATTTGAGGCTCAGCCAGTCACCTTCCTACTTGTTTTGTTTATATTTTCAAGCACATGCGCATGTGAAGTGTATTTACCGAAAAGTGCATTTTCTTCACACATATATCATAATAGAATATAACGCTGCATGCTCCCGCTCTCTTTCTTACTCGTTTCATTGATAGAATATGTATACAGTTTCACATCGCAGATACATATGCACACAAAAGATTTTTCAGCTTTGAGGTGGCAAATGCTTTCAAATGGGACATCAAAAGAACACTTTTTAAACATTCATCAGAGACATTGCGGCTTTAAATTATTTGCATGAGATGGCGAAAATTTTCCTCTAAAGAAATGAAAATAATAACAGAACAGAAAAGAAATGACTGGTACACACATGCAAAGTATAAAAGAGAATTTAATATTCGTATGGCAAGTGAGAGGAAAGAGAGTCATAGTTCGATCGATTTTGTTCATTTGATTCAATGTATGCGATGTGGATGGTTGGATGACTTCCGCATTGGGATGGAGACCGTAAATTAAAAAAAAAATATTATAAATTTTCAGCTACCTACCTCCCCTCACACTCGGTGTATGTTTTCTCTCTCTTTCTGCTAGCGATGTGGAATGGATGATTGTGAAAGAATTTTTGATTAATTTTCAATTTTTTATGATGCTGAAAGAAAGAAACAACAGGAACATGAAAGCAAAACGGTATGCTTTGTAGCAATAAAGTGGGAGATTCTGTTTGTTGATGAACGTTTTGTGGCTGTAAAGGAAGGCTGGGATTTTTTTTTTTGAAAAATGAGTTTTATTGATGCATGTTTTTAGGTCATTCAGAAAAATAATCCTGGATAGTTCACTAAAAACGTTCACGCAATTGTTATTCCAAAATATTTTCATACTTATTATTTTTCGACATCTACAACCTAAAATAAATTTGAATGCATTTAAATAGCCCACGAAAATTTGGCTTTATTTCAAATGAAAAATGCTAGTGATAGAGCAAACCCGTCAAAATACTCGAAATCATGCGACATCTGAAAAGTTTGAAATAGAATAAAATTAATTTTTCTTCCTTTTGCTTATCATTTTATTTTTCATCTTTTTCACTTAAATTGAATCATTTTCAATAATTTTTCATTTTTATATAATTTTATCTTGATTCATATCATCATGCTCCAAAAAATGGCTTGTTAATTGTCTGCAATACAGTTTTTCATTATTTTTTTATTTCCTCTTTATCTTATGTAAAAACATTATCATTCGATGCTTTGGAATTTTATTTATGTTGATTCATTTTTCACTTAAAATATTTTTTTTTTTTCATTATTATTTATTTACTTCTTTATTATTTTAGGAAGGAAATTGTCTCATGTGTATGACTTTTGTGTGACTGTGTTTTATTCTTATTTCCATTATATGTTGTATAATTTGCCTATATTCATCTTAAATCTCAAATAATAATAAAAACTTAAACATAGGCCATCTTACTTCGATTTTTTATATCAATTCATATTTTTCATCCTTTTGTTTTCTTTTTTGTTTCATTTATAAATATGCAGTAAAAGTGCATTCATGCAATATATTAATATTTTTCATTTATTTTATCTTTTTTTTCTTATTCCTCTAAATTTTTATTTATTTTAAAAAATTTATTTTCCCTTCCTTCATTCTTTCTTCTTTAAAAATAAAGTCAAATAATAAAATTGATTTTCCCCATATTTCGTCAATTGCTCCTACACTTTGTACACAATAATAACGAAATTTAATAAGAAGAGGAGCTTCAATAATAATGATAATAATAATAATAGAAAAACACTTTCGAAAGCTTCTCGTCTCGTGCAAAAATTTTCTTCCTCTGCTTATGAATTTTTATGCATTTTATTTTTCCATTCCTGTGTGCTCGTAAGCAGCAGTAGTATTCTTATCTATATATTTATTCTTCCTCCTTTTGTGTGTGTATGTATCTCATTATTATTTTATTTCTTTCTTATTTTTTGGCGTAGTACTGTCAACTGTCGCAGGATTAGGGTAATATCACTCATATATCCTCAATCTTAAAGGTCTCACGTATTTCCTAGGTAATGGATTAAAAGTGTCCATAGAGATATCAGCTTAAAATTACGTCCAAAGCTCGTTGAAACTTGCAAAAGAAAAAGCGATAAAACGAATGACATTATCAGCATCAAGCAGAAATTGTCGCTACCAGTGACGTCGAGTAATCCCAGATAAGCATGAATTGACAGACTAGCAACTAAAAATTTGACATCAAACAGTAAAAGAAATCAAAATTGTATTCTTAAAGAATTTTCTTCTTTTTTCTTTCATTTTTATTCTCCAACGTCATCATAATCTTCGTTGTTGTCATACATACATTGTGAGAAATGCTTCTTTTCTTCTTGCTTCATTCTTTACGGAAATAGAGGAAAATGGAGTATTTACCACTCTCTATGCCATAGTATACTGTGATAGAAACAGAATCAGATGAAAGGAAAAGAAGAGAACGAAAAGGTTGGCAATAAAAAAGAAAAACTTGACTGCATTCTCAAAAGAGCTCTTCGGACGAATAAGAATATCAGAAAATAAAATAAAATATAAAAAAAAAACTTTGTCATTGCTACGCTTGTTAATAAATTTTTAATCAATATTGTTCTTTGAGCATCCATTTCCATCTCAAGTAGAGTGGAAGCTAAATACCTTTAAGGGTGAAATGAGGAAAATAATAAAACGATTTTCCTTCTTATGCTTCCGTCACTTTTTTTTCTGCTCAGATAGAGATCGACTCGATGGATATCTGTTTACTTGAGTAGAAAAAGTTACGAAGAGTTTTCATTATTTAAGATGCGATGTAATGTTGGGGCAGGTTTTTTTTCAATTTATCGTCGGTGCTCATCATTTTTTATTAAAAGCTGATGTTCTATTAATAAAATATTCTCTAGATCATGCTGATGATTGCTTTTGGTCAGTGAACTTGAAGACTTTATTTTGACTTGAGTTGAGAGTTTTTCCAACGGTTAAATTGGATTTAAATTTCCTCAAACTTAAGAATTTTATGGATTTTAGGTGATTTAAAGCTGAATTTCATAATTTTACTCCATCATTTATTTTCCTTATTTTTTAACCAATTACTTAATTATAGAGCACAAAGAAATAAATGAAATAACATCATTTCATTTTCTCATTTAATTAATTCCCTTAGTTTTTTTCAAGAACAGAAATGGAATTAAATGTGATGAAAAACTTTGCTGGAGGAGTCTCCTCTTTTTGCTTATTCAATTTTAAATATTCATTTCAACATTTTATCAATAGCTACACAGAAAAAAACGAGAAAGAATAATCAATGGGATTTTTATTTTTTTACACTTTCCATTTGCTGTTCTCTTCTTTTTTTGTTCGTAAATTTTCTTTTTAAAATATTACGGATGAGATAATAGGCTACAAGTACTATCACTTGAAAGAGGGGCAGGAAATTTAATTTCTCATTTTTTTTCATCTTTTTCAGCCAGAAACAAGACAAGACAAGGGAGGAAAAAAAGATGAAAAGTTTCAAGTTGAAAATGAGAGAAATTAACAAAAGGAATTTTTTATTCCCTTCTATTTTTCTTCGGTCTTTCTTTGCCTCTACAAAAATGAACAAAACAAAAAAGAAAAAGCTTGAAATATCCAACAAAAATTTGTTCATACTTTGACTATCAAAAGTAAATTTTTCAGTGTCTTGCTCTTTTATTTGTGGCGTGGGGAAAATTTTCCCTTACACTTTTCATTCATTATGCTTTGCTGGTCCCTCACGGATCAGCATTAATTTTTCAAAAGAGAACAATGCGCTTAATGCATGAAGCTGTCTACACTAAAGACTAAAATGAGCTATAAAGGGATCTCATTTTGCCTAGTAATTTGAATTTATTGTAGCTTTAAATTCAAGGCTTTTGTTATTGGGGATTATTTTGAATAGAATATGGAAATCGATTGAATCAATCGATATAGATTAAGGATGAAGACGAGTTTTAAGGTTGAATATATTTTGTAGGAAATATTGAAATTTTCTGATGAATCTTCTAAGGTTTTCTGAGATTTTGGAGACTGGATTAAAAGCTCATCTAGAAGTAGACATGAACAACAAAATTTAATATCGATTCCAATGAACTTTGATCTAATTAGTTTTTCTATATATTTAAGTAATTAATTGTATCAAATATCCCAAAAAAATTAAAAAGAAAAGACCGAACAAATTTGTTAAGCTTCAACATCAAAAATAGTAAATTAGGAAGCTCAAGCAAAAAAAAAAAAAATCATTTGCCATGGATATTCAAAGCGGAATTTTAATTTCATTATATATCCAAGCTCTCTTTTATGTTTAATTTATTGATCGCAAAGCAGTCAACTTCCATCCTCCTGATGTCGAGGCGGCGAGTATACAATAAAAATTCATGCCCGCATTTATTGAATTCATTTGCTCTTCATTGTTAAATAATAGTATAATTTATTTCGTAATGCGACTCATTTTAATCAACAATTGCCACAAAATTATATCCCTTTTTTAATATCCAAATATAATCAATATCACATTCTCAAATTACGGAATGAAAATGATGAAGCACAAAGTGAAATTCAGTTCAAAAATAAATAAAAAGTGGATATGAATAAATAAAGTTGATGAAGCTTCATTGATCATCAAATAAGTGAGTGTTGGTGGCGCAGTTCAAAAGGTTAAATGACCTGATTCATATTGGATTAAAAATTTTATTAGCACATAAAGTTTTAAACCCGCTGAAACTTATTGTTCCATAAAATGGATTTCCAAGCAGTCAAAACAAATACATAACCTCAATATCACTTGCGAAAGCGCGCCATTGTGGAAAAAAAACAGCGGAGATAATGTGAGCGAAAAAAGGACTATCGAAATGTTAATTAACTTAATGTTAATGGATGAAAATTAAATTCATTTTTGTTTGGGGTTCTCTTCTTTGTTCCACTGCCATTCCATTCTCTGCTTAATTTTATTTTATTCTGCACAGCTCGTTTGTGTAAATTTTCCGACTTTTCTTTTCCTCATTTATTCAGTTTAAGTAATTGGCGTTTTAAATTTCAATTGTATCATTCCTTCTTCTTCTTCTTCTTCTTACTCACTACTTATGAATGCTAATCACATTACGTGTGTGTGTCTTCATGTATATCCATCCATGTGCTTGTGGATTTTAATGTGTCTATTTCCCTCAAGTGGGAGAATGAAATGCTATATGGCATTATTAGTGGTTTACTTCTAGAAATCTCGTCTGCTTTTTTGTGACATTATTTCTCTAAAGTTCATCTTATGAACTTTTTAACTGCTCCCATCTCAATCTGCTTCCAATAAAATTAAGTTTTTTCTCATAAGGTTTTGAAAAGTTTGAAAAGATTTTCTAATATACTTTTGGATCTGTTCGTAAATAATGTTCATGTATTTCTCATTTATTTAAAAATTTTTACTGCTTTTTCTGCTCACTTTCCATTCAATGTAAACGATTTTTCACAAATCAGATCTACACAGAACACATTTTCATGACATTTTGTTATGGTTTTATGAGAAATTTGCAGGCAATCGGTCGACATCTAGAATTTAAGTCAGTAATGCGCTATTGCTGTCCTCTTAACGTAATTACTTAACTCGATGTTGTTCTCCTCGGCTTTGCTTTTATTTTTTTTTCGCTTTTCCACCCCGTCATATTTTTTGAACTCATTAAGAATTCATGTAAAAAGCATTTACATAAATTATCATGCTCGGTAACATAAACACACATATATGGAGGTATTCATGAAAGGAAGGAGGTAATATATGTGAGGAGACATTGTAAAGTGGAAATATTGTTGCTTTTATGTGTGTTTCATTAACAAATATATTGCATGTGTTAAATAGTTTTATGCAAATAAATCGTCATACTTGCTGTCGTTCGATAGAAATATACACGTACTTATGAGCCTTCTATGTCATTTGTGCGCTAGCTATATGGCATCACAAATAATTAATATTTAATAAACTAAATAAATATCATCATACCCAACTAATAATATGCTTTACTTTGATCAATTCAATCAAAATTTTGCCTCCATTGCATGGCAAAAGGCGGAATGTTATCGTCATTGTGTATCGTCATCAACAATTTTATCAGAGGAAAATTATGTTATGAAAATTTGTTATAAATATAGAGAAGCATTTTATCATGATGAAAAAATATTTTTCATGATTTTAATTAATTTTGATGTTGAAAAGTAAATACATCTTTATCTCCATTCATTTCTGATTGATTAAATTGTTCAGTCGCTGCGTGTTTTGCTTTTTTCCATTGTTGCTTATTATTATTTCATTGTTTTCATTATGTACATAATTTTTTTTTTGGAATGGCTTTAAACATGTAAATTATTAATATGTTGTTTATTCTTCATGCGGGAGCGACTGCAAAAGTTCTTTTTGTGATGAGTTTAGTACATTTTTTTTCTTAAAAATTTTTAACGATAACAAATTTTTTCTACAAAAGTTTCAACAATAAAATTGCTAGAAAATATAAAATTTCAACAAATTTTGTGATTGTTTATTGCTTTTAAATGAGAAATTTCAACGAGTTTCAAGTTTTTTTTAACAATTTTTTTTGCTTCTTTTTTTCTCAAAATATTCCTGCTGATAAAGTTGTTGTCTAAAGAATCTTTGTATACTTTTTTTATATCAAACTTTTAGCAATGTAAGCAAATTTTCTTGCATCTTTGAAGCAGATTTTTTTTTTCATCTTGTTTAAAACCACGATGTTTTAATTTTTAAGGGAAATTTTTGCATCATTGATGCAGAAATTTTCGCATCTGTGATGCAATATAGTTAAAAATAAACTGTTTAAATTATTACCTATGACAAGCTCGGTAATGATCAAAATAATAATAATAATAACCAGTTTTTAAAGAGTAAAATAAAAGCGCTTCTACTTTGCTCCTAAAATTTCTCATTATCAAGTCAGTACAGTATTTTCACTCTTCTTCCACTGTTGCTATAGTTTTAGGCCACTTTTCTACTAAATTCAAGCCTAATTAATGATACAGTAAATGACACTAGAGGACTTATGGGACTACGTCGTTATAAATTATTCCCATTATTCGTTCAGTCTGTATTCGAGTGTAAAAATATCCATTTACTTTAAGGTGAAATTGGTTAGTCATTTTAAGTAATAAAAAAAGTTGGCAAATTCTTAATGTTGAATGGGGTAAAGTCTTTAATTTGATGAATCCAATATCGTAAATTGATATCATTCATCGACAAGTTGCAATATCATTGCATTATAACCATCATTAACCCAGTTAGAATGTATCTTTATAAAAGCTCACTCACTTATAAATGCTTTATGAATGGAATTAATTATATACCATGAACCATGAGTCGAATGCATAACAATATTATTATTATGTGTAATATTCAAAGTAGAGTCGAGAAATTCTTTGGCGGTTTTGATTTTATTTCTACATTCACCTTCGTCCATAGTCCCTTTTATAAAGCTTCACATGTAGAATTCATTTTTCAGTCCGGAATAGAGCAGCAGCAGCAGTTTTTTTTCTATTATATATGTATATCGATTATTTTTTTCCTTTCTTTGCTTCTTTCTCTCTCAGTCGAGCAATTATAATTTCACGCCATATTATATTCACGCATTTTTATTATTATATAAAATAATATTTTTAAGCTCAATTTAATGGGAGATGAGACTTGATTTGTCAGATTGCCAAGCGAGCTAATTCTGATTATGCTTTTTATTCTATATTCGAAGAATTATTATATGTATTATTGAGTTTGCCATTCGAGAGAGTAAGTTTCATAATTCAACTAGCCTTAAATATTTTTGAAAATAAAAACTGAAGTGCGCTTCTAAGCTTTCACACCTTAAAAATGTCAATACTACCTCTTAAAAGCATTTTTGTGCTTACATCTCCTTGAAAACTAAAATATATAACTAAATAAAAAAGAGGGAATAAAATTTATTCAAAGAAGAAAGAAGAAGGTCGAAATAAAAATTTTCATATATAATTCATCCATTTTAACCACAATATTTTTTTCCATTATTATTATTTTTATTTTTCTTATTTTTATTTTTAGGTATTTATTTATTTTGTATGCGTATTATTAATTTCATTATTATTTTATTTATGTGTTGTTTTGGTTTTTTGCTTAATTTAATTTTTATTTTATTTTCAAGAATGTATATTTCACAAAATTTTCATCCAAAAATTTTATTTTTTCTTTTATATTTTTCTTATATTTCATATAGTTTTTTTTTTTTTTTGAAAATTATCACTCAATATTCTTTTTAATATCAAATATATATTTAGATGTATAATATTCTAACTCTACAATATGTGTATAAGTTCCTAACTACTTTTTTCTTCTCAATTTTTAATTTAATTTAATATTTGTTTTCAGCTAATTTCTAATTTTTTTTATGCCTCTTCTTGACTAATCTTTTCTTCTTTTAACTTCTGTTTTCATCAGTATAATGTAACTTATCAATTAATATTTTTTTCTTTTATTAATTTTTAATTTTATTTTATTTTTTTTTTGTATTTTTCTATTCTAGATTTTTTTTTTCATTAATTTTCATTGTCGTTAAATATTTTTTTTCTCTTCTTCCTCCTCGCTTAATTTTAATAGTAATCATAATATTAATGCATCAATAACTTCTATTGCCTAGCATACTCTTAGTTGTCCTGGAATTTATCAACTCAGATTTTTATCATGATTTTCGATCTTTTGGGATGAGTTTCTAAAGGAATTTAGATGTAGTCACTATTAAGAGTGCTCTAAAAACTTAAACTAGGATTGATTCTCTTACAGTATCGTTCACTTCCATAATTTAATTGACCACATTCGATACTGCAAGATTGAACATAAACTAGAACTTATAAATTAAAAATCTTAATAAAAATCTTAAGGATTCATCCACAAGGACTATCTATCTTAATTTTTATCGCTCATTTTGTGTCTATGTGATTTTTCTTCTTATTAAATACAAATATATTCTCTTAATATTACTTTTTTTTCTTCTCATTCTTAACTTAATTAACTTTTTCGCATTAATCGTCATTTCTTCATATTACTTGACATGGTTCCATCAACATTATCAGAAATGCTGAAATCTTTAGTTGGAAACTTTACAATACAATCATTTGAGTTGAATATTCTAGGCGTTGAATCGATAGAAAAAAATGATTCTTGAAGTTCAGTTCTCGATATTTTTTTTTTCAAGTCATGCTCAAAGAAATACAGTAACATTTCCATCTTTATTTCACTTTTTTTAATGAGTAAAAAATATTCTTATTCAAAAATACAATATGAAAATGTGGCAATATCTTCTTCACATTTATTCTCAACATTTGATGAAATTCAAAAAATTTGTTTTAAAAACTTTACGTAAAAAATTTTGTTTATGAAAAATTAAGGACTAGAAAACAGGAAAGGGAGATTCTTTTTGAAAATATTTTGATGCTTCAACTTCAAAGGATGGAAATGATATGTCAATAAATTTAAAAATTCATTTCTATATCCTAAAACTATTGCTATTTTTGACTAAACATGAAACTTATTTATTTAAGGAATTTAATACAAATGGGAGGATTTTGGTCATTTTGTTGTATACTTTATCGAATATCAAGAGATTTCTCTCACAAATGCCTTTATTATATTGAGATATCTATTTTTATGTATATTGCGGGATATCATGAAAAAATTGTAGCATGTATGGGAATTGTATGCTTAAAGGCTGTTAAATATTAAAGAATCATATCGTCGGGTAGTTTGGGATATTTGATTTTGATAGTGCGGGATGAAAAGAGGATAGACCTTAATAGCTGTCTACAGTTTCACAGATTTTAGTACATTGCAGAGCTTCTGTAAAAAAATAAAGTTATTAAACATTATTTGTACTGCTCAAGAGATACAAAACGGATACATTGTTGCTCATTCTTTTGCCTTTATTTCTACGATTATTAATTCACCCAGCATAGACTCTCAACATTACCACGGATGGTCATAAAAATGGAGGAAAAAGGAAATTTAGAAGCAAATTATCAAATTATCAAGAAATATCAATAAATGCCCGAAAGCACAACACGCCTCCTTGAAATGAAGCATCAAAATTCTCAAAAGAATGTAAAAATCTCTTTTTATCTTCGTTAATAAGAACAGTATTTCTTTTGTGTATAAAAGAGGAAACAAATAAGAACAAGAAATATATTTTTATTATTCATATTATTTTTGATATAAGTATCACATTATTTGAGTATATAGCAAGGAAGCATTTCATCGATCTGTCGATATAATTTCTTATTCCCTTTGATCTAAGAAGAAAGATGATAAGAGAAGAAAATGAAAGGAAAACTTTTATGCGGATGATTTTAGCGCATTTTTGTTAACGGTTCAATGAACAATTAAATAATGAATTCTTCACATCAGAACCATTGATTGAACCATTTAAGAGCTCTAGACTGATTACAAACGTTAACTACTAGATTTATATTCAATGCATAAGCACCATACATGTTGACATACTTATCATCTTGCGTAATGTCAAAGACAACCTCAAAATTGACAAAAATGCGCTAACAAATGTTAACAAAAAGGAGATTTTCAATTACGATGATGGAAATTACTTAAAAAGGAAGAAAACGTATGAAAAACATAACCAAGGCTCTTTTGCATTCGAGACTTTATGAGAGACAGTCTCGTGATCTCAATAACAACTAGTCTAAAACATGATGGTGCAAGAGCTGTTATCGATAATGAATTATTCCGTAATAAAAGGCAGCAATTCAAAGTTCAAATTATGACAGTCATCGAGTGAGCATTTTGCCAAAACGATTTCATGATTGTGAGACCATTAGTCGATTCTAATGACTGCCAAAATTTTTTTTCTGAGGCAATTATTTAGTAATTGCCACATTACTGCCACATTTCTCACACCTACCTAAACTCATTATAAGCATTCTGTCTCTATTTTGTGGAAAGAGCTTTTTTTCAGAAATAAATTTTAAATTCTTTCATTTGCCAGAATGAAGAAAACAATTGTCATCATTATCGCATTAGCCTTCGGAGTAAAGTCAACATTAAACGGTTATTAAAAGGTAAATATTGCCTAGGATATTTCAGAGATGTGCAGCTGTAGAAACTGAAATTAATGACTGAAAATCGAAAAGTTTTGAGTTCATCCTTGATTAGGATTATTATGAGTTTATAGTGTGCTCATAGTTTCTCTTATCAGAACTTCTTAAAATTTATCCGATTTCCAAAATTAACTTCATTTTCATTTCCTGCAAAACAAGTCACAAAGTAACAATAGTCAAGGTGAAACAGTTCTCTTATTGTTGTTCCTTTTCTTTTCAGTTTTTCATATTAAAAACTCGCCCTTTTGTGATTTTTTTCTTGTGTCTTTCCATTCTTTTCTTTAAAAAGACCTATTTTTTGCCTTGATAACAAAAAAAGTACATAGTCGAAAGATATGGCATTAATACAATACACAATATGTTTTTCTCTACATCTATATATGTATATAATATCATGAACAAATTACATAAAGGAATTAAGATTGTAGAAAAAAAACTTCAAAAAACAAACAACATTTTTCCTTCCTTTTACATTTTGAGCCTGCTTGATATAATGCTTTCACTAAATCTTTTCATCTCGTCGTTTTTGCTTTCTGTTTCATCCTTGGAAAGGTTTTATTAGATTTTTAATCTAAGTTTTTTGAGGATTAATGTTTTAAAACGATCTTTTATGTGGATTCGAGTTTTGATAGTTTCATAGCCTTAAATGCACAATTCTGATCCAATCGGGTGTAATTATTGTCTCAGAAATGTCGATACCCAAATATCTCAAAATTGAGCTAACAATACGAGACAAAATCATCCCAAGGACATTTTTGATAGCGAGAGAAAAAGTAAATTGGAAAACAGAAAAAAATAAAGGAAAGAAGTTTGAAGAAAACGGTTTTCTGTATGGTTTTTGTTATGTATTTATATATGTCAGAGAATATCAGAGTAAGGAGATTGTATGAGTCGCTTATTGCTTACATTATTAATAGACTTTATTACTATTACTTTATTCATTTTCATTGGATTAGCGTTTTTTGTGTTGTGTGTAATATTTTCTTTTCATTATGGTTATAAACATTTTTCTTCATTTCAACATTTTTTCTTTTTTTTTTGACGAACTTATTATTTTTGTTTTGGAACATATTTTTTTCCTTTTCTATCCCATTCTTCATGCTTTTATACAGGAAATAAGGGGTTAGCAAAATTATGGGAAGAGTTATGGAATAATCAATACATATTTGTTCATATCAACTTGAATTTTTCTCGGATTTACTTTTTTAGTTTTTTTTTTGTTGAATATTTTACTGATGAATGATTCAGTGCAGATTGGAATAGGAAATGTGCCCATATAAGCTTCGAGAGCATGTGTTTATGATGGATCTACATCAAATTTTGAAATTCGTGTTGATAAAAAATTTCAGGTTTCAACGTTGGCGTACGAAATAAAACAAAAGTGTGAGGATAGTTGGGTGATAGCTCCTCCTCTATACGAGAATACAAAGATAGTTAAATTTAGACTATTGGTACCCTTGGGATTACCATGGTTTTACATAATATTGTCACACTCTAAAAATAATCTAAATGATCGATCTGCTTTCAACATCACAAAAACTTTCAAGAACTACCAAGTATTGTTATTCACATGAACATATATGCATAAATTTTCCACAAGATAATTACAATTAATTAATTGCTCGATAATTAATTAAGTATATTTTATGATAAATAAAAAACAAAATAATAATGACAATAATTTAATTAATTAATCATCTTTCTGCGCATTATTTCCATTATTTCTCTCCTTGTTATGTTAATAGCTAAATTTTTCACATTTTCTGTTTATTTCTTTTAGGAATGTTTTCAATTAATTTTCACTTTTTGTTATTTTTAATAATATTAACGTATTTTATATCTATTTTTGCTTCTGAGTTTGAATTCTTCTTTTTTGCTTATTATGTGATGAGTTAAAATATATTTTAAATGCAAAATAGTAACTTTATTTGTTTCTATCTTTGTTAATCAATTCATACAATTTCCATATTATTTCCATTTATCTGATGCATGAGAATGACGATGGAATTATAAATTGAGCTCAATTAATTGTGCTTTTGTTTATGAGAAAATTGTTTTAATTAATTTATTTAATTTTGGGGGAAATTACTTGGCAAAATAAATAACGAATTTTATTGATTTTGTTGGGAATGGGAATCTTAAAGTAGGTCATAAATTTATCTTCAATCTATATTCAAAGATTATTGGATGGAATTCATTCTAACTTAATCAAAACTTTGAGAATTTACTTTTCCATTGAGATTTTCTTCATTCATTCTGCTTCGGGCATGTATATGGATTCCTGAAGTCTCGGTTTTTCAATATTTAACAAGAAATCTCGATTTTAAAAAATTTTGATATCAAGAAGCCATATCGTTAAGAATTTTCAATTCCATTAAATATCATCACTCATCGAAGTTTCAAAACGTCTACCTACGCTCATAACCCATTCATCCATTCAGCTGATGAAATATTTCAATCAAATTAAAAGTCATAATTTCCATTCATCCGCTAAGATCGATTGAATATTTTTTTTTGTGTTTCAAATTCGCTCCATTTGTTCTACGATTTTTTTTAATATTTATATTCTACGGATGTTCGTTCAACGGATGTCCGCCAAATATAACGACTATAAAGCTCATTCTTTAATAATTTATTACTTGAATCTCTGTAGTGATTGCAGTTCCTCGCGATATTGGCAAAAAATTTTCTATGTTGGAGGAATTTTTTCTGCTTTTTCCAGCGATCCAGTAATGAAAAATGTCACGGAACGAATAGAGCACATAATAAAATATAAAAAGATCTCTCATGCAAGATTCATCAACAACACAATCAGTGTCAATATCCAAAGTCGAAAGTAATTCCATCCAAATAGATCATCGACTATGCCAATATAGATCAAAATGACATCAATATGATTCAATCTAGTAGAAAACTTTCCTTTCTTGATACACAAGCTGAAGAAAAGGGAGGAAAAAAAGCCAATAAAACATAATCAACAACTTAACATCATATTTATATTTTATCTCGATGAGAAGCAAGCAGGAGGAAGAAAGAAAAAAAATAAATCAAAATAGCTACAAAATAGAAAAGTGGATGGGAGGGATGGGCTTATTGAGGGGAAGAAAAACAAAAATTCCATCGTCATTCTAATGCAGCACAAAGAAAATGAATATTTCAATCCATCATCATTTTAAAATGTTCATTCTTATCACTTATGTATATATCATGCCGTATTTTGTAGTTTAGTTTAGTTTAGTCAAGTTTCTATTGATAGAAAAGCTACAGACTTGGAGAGAGAATTCGTGATTGATTATTTTGTCCATTATCTTCAATAGCTAAAGTGCCATGAAAAAGAAGTTTCTCATTTTTTGAGGCAAGGAAGAAAGCAAAACTATTGATTTTCTAAGTGGAGTGGCACAAAACAGAACAGACACAAAAAATATTCATCTACGCTTTTTTTCTTATTTCACATCCTTATCCTTCCTTTTTATCATATTATTATCTTTTATTCTTCAATTTCTCTTTTATTTAGTTTTTTGGAGTGAGCAACGTGATGTGATGAGGGAAGCTAGTAGGGTATATAGGGTTGGGTATTAATCAGAGTTGGAAATTGATTTTAGATGCATGTATTTTTATTATGATACCTTCCTTTCTTATATATTCCTACCCTTACATCTTCTAGATCTCTTGCGTGAGTAACAAACTCAAAAACAAGCAAGTCATCCTAACATCAAGTCAACTTAATTCCAATAAGTCCCCATCAATTTCCAACTCTTCCTCATCTTTTTAAAGTATGAAAAAAAAACTGGAGATACAAAATAAAAAGAAATAAAGAAAATTAAAGAAGGAGGAAGAATTTTTTATTTCTGCTCCTTATTTATCCATCATCATCATCATCAACATCATTTTCACAAAAAATATATATAAATATATCTATATGCATGTATTTATTTTTTTTTTTTCATCATCGTCATATCCATAAGAGCAAAAAAAGAGTCCTTCATGTGTGATAAAAAACTGTATGTATAAGAGTATAAAAAAAGGAGATGCTGCTTCTAAATGCGTTTGCCATACGAATCCCAATCCTTACGATTCTATCATCTCCATCAAAGACGATTGTTATCAATGACTTTCGTAATGTTTCAATGGATATAAGCAAGCAAAAAATGGCATAGCATTTATTTCCTTTTCATTTACGATTGAATTGATGTTAAGTGAGATTCGAAATGAGCAGTTCCGAATGTACTGTTGTTTCGTACAATTAAAAATCATTTCATAATGGATAGGTTTATATCCGAGTATGAGAATGTGGGGTGGTGGGTGGAAGGAGAAGTCTAAAGAGTTCCTGTCGATACTCATGTATAAATATTTCCATTTTGTGGTCGATTTGTGATGACATAAATTGAATGAGGGATGCCAACAATTTTTTTAATAAACACCAACAAGAGAAAAACATGAAAAGTTGGGAATGAGGTTTTTAGGGGTTACGAGTACAAGAGGGGGTGTAAAATGAAAATTATAAAATTGTTGACAGAAATCATAAATTTGTTTTTCAGTATATATATACAGAAGTTTCGTCTCTTTCATCATCAGCATTGCACCATAAAACATAAAGAAGGGAGGACCATAACTGATTATCTTACTCATCCCTTATTTTGTTCCTTTTAGCAGGAGTTTTAGTATTCATGTTGTCATTTTGAACAACTTTCATGCTGATGATGCAGGAAGTTAAGAACAAAACAATAGGAAAATGCGCATAAGAATCCATAAAAGTTGGGCCATTTTTTACCATTTTTGGATCCCCTTTTGACAAATTTTTGTTCACATCTCACATTTTATACTATGTTTACTTACTCACTGAAACGTTCCGAAATCATTAATTGCGGTAAACACATCAAGCAAACTCTCTCGTTTATGCCTCGTCTTCATCTTTTTTTATCTCCTCGTCTTAACTTCACAAAGGATATAAAATATTTTTTTTCCTTCAACTCTTGTCTTCAAAACTTCTTTCACTTTTCTTACTTTTTTAAATATATTAATTCATGTATGTATATAGCATCATCATCATGTGTATAATGTATATTTAGATAAAATGGGTTTTTTGGTGTCTTTTTGCATGGATTTTAATTAAGTAAACAGGAGGAAAATTCTTTTTGCACATGTTCAAGTGACAGCCGTGCTTGAGGAACAAAACAAATTGGAGTCATTCTCACTGAATTTAAAGCTATTTTCTTCTTTATTTAATGATATTTTAAATTTCAACACAACTTTTTCCTGTGTAATTAACACAGCATAAAAAAAATATTTTAACACGAAAAACTCTGCTGAAGTAATAAGATAATTAAATAGTAAGAAAATAAGACAGTTTAGGAAAATGGAACCGAAAAGAAAAAATTTAAATTAAAAAATTAAAAGGTTGAAAAATTGAAAAACTTTGGTTTTGTTTGGGATGAAAAATTTTCTACAACTTTATTTGTAAAGCTTTCTCTTGTTTTTTTTTTTTTTTTGTTTATAAAATATGATTATTTCCAATTGATTCAAAGGATTCTCTTAACTTTAAATTTAACTTTAATCATTCTAATTTTAAACCTAAATTTCTCATGATTTTCAATACAAAATGAGTATAAGTTCCAACTAAATTACTCTATAAAGTTGTCAACGAGTGTAATTTGATGAAAAAATTGTGAAAATTTCATGATTAATTAACAAAGCATAGTTTAACAAATTTTAACGAAAATTACAAAAAAAAATTGTAACGTAATTATTTTAAATTTAAAATTTAACGAAAGTTTCAAGGACAATTACTGTCCTGATTTGAAAACTCAAATTTTAACAGAAATTTTGTAGGGGAAAAGTTGATTACCCCTTTGAAAAATTCATAACTAACTTTTAAATCTTTTCACATTTTGCCAAATATAGAAATCTCAAAAAATATCTACGAATCTCGCTCATTCGTCAAAAATTTAATGCCATTTTTTTTTTTGAAAATTCTCTTTAATTTGTCATTCAGAGATAAAAATAATGAGAAAGTTTTTTTTTATCAAAAGAATGAAAACTTTTTTGTCAAAAAGTCATCAACATGAAATTTTTCTTGAAAGAAAAATGCTTTCAAGATAAGAAGGAAATAAAAAAATTTTCGTTGTAGAAATTTTCGCAACGTGAAAAATAAAGTCGAGCAAAATTTTCCTCTCCCACTAAGGGTTCACGATGCCGAGATCGAGACCGAGAATTCCCGGGAATTCTCGGTCTCGGTCTCGGTCTCGGTCTCGAGAATTTTCCGAGACCGAGACCCGAGACCAAGAAAAATTTATTTTACTAAAAAATTTACATTTTCTCTTCGGAGAAAAATTTTAAATCTCAAAGGAAAATTTTTTAAGATACTTAAGTATATCTAAATAGACATTTATACAATAAAAAAATTAAAGTTTTGATGACAAAAAACATTTAAAAAAGTAAATTTGAATTTTTTAGCAGAGATCGAAGCTGAAGTTTTCGGCTTAACTAGTTTTTGCATTTTTTGATAAACTTAAGCTATTTACAAAGTACTTTAGATATTTTTACTATTCCTAGGGTCATTTTCTATTATTCTGAGTCTTATTTCATAAAATTGGAAAAGTGTTAAGCTCAAAATTTAACTTTTAAATTTTCTAAGCTGATTTTAAGCCGATCGGCTTATTTCTTAGCTGAAGTAAAATTTTGAGCTGATGAAAATTAAGAAATTATGTTACAATATGCTAGTTAATAATATAAGGAACAGTTATAATATCAAAAAACTTTGTAAATGGCTTAATTTCGTCAATAGAAGCAAAAATAAGTTAAGCCGAAAAAGTCGACTTTGATCTCTGTGTTTTAGCTAAAAAAATATTAATCTAAGCTTTTTTTTGAGAAAAGCACATCCGAAAATAAATTTTCAAAAGTTAAATTCTTAAAACTTTATAAGAAAATTACTAACATTTACTACTTATGAAGTGAACAAATTAACTGATTTTTGATATTCTGAAAATATGTATGAAAGATGGGTTAAGATTTATATGAAGGAAAATAAAATTTTATCTTCATAATTTTCATAAATTTTTGTGTTAAAAAACCAAAATTTATTATCTTTTTGAATTTTCTCTAAATCAGACATTCGTAACATGCATGAAAACGCCATAAAAATTGCAAAATACTTAAAAAATTTCAAAAATTTACTGTAGAATTAAAGTCGAGACTTCCCGGGAAATCCCGGGAATTCTCGGTCTCGGTCTCGGTCTCGAAAATTTGTCGAGACCGAGACTTCGGGAACCCTTATCTCCCACGGTTGGAAGAGACGAAATCACTCTCTGTTTACAAAATCAGATTTAAAAGTTCCTTGAAAAGCATGCAAAAAGAATTCTCATCAATCATTTTTTTTAAAAATTTCTCATTAAAAAATTGTTTTTCATCCAATTGTCTTCTTCATCATCGTTATTTCTTCTTCTTTCTTGTTTTATATATTGGAAAAATGAAGCTTCTTTCATCATTTGAAAATTTCTCATTTCATTTTTTTTGGGGGAAAAATTTTTCACATCTTTTCATCATTTGTAAATGTATATATATAATATATATAATTTATATATAATGCCTTAAAATGTATAATCTATCTATTCTATCTATTCTATCTACCAATTCTTCATCATTTTTTATTTTTTCTTTTCTTTTTAAATGTGATTCATTTATATTTTTTTTATCTCTTACATTTGTATGTGTGTATGTGTGTGATCTTTCTTATATCCCTAAAAATGTTTCATTCTTCATCTCAATCGCAATTATCAATTAGTATTTTTTTATTTATTTTATTTTCTATTTTATTATTATTATTATTCCTTATCTTTACTAATATCATTGTTATACTTCAATCATGTGTTTTTTTTTTTCAATAAAATTGCAATATTTTCACTGCTCACGGTTTGACCACCTTAATTAATTGACGAAATAAAATTTTTTCTTCTCATATTTTTTTTTGATTATTTTATTGTGAGTGGACAATATTTCATATTTTTTTTTTATACTTTTTTTTGTTCTTATTTACTTTTTTTGTCATCTACAATTTTTTTCGTCCCGTTTTTGATTTTGATTTTGCCAGAAATAATTCTCTATATATGATTTAATTTGTATTTTTTTTATATGATCGCACTACAAATATATTTTGGTCTATGCATTTTATTTTCACCACAGGGGGAATTTAAATTAATGGGGATAGGAGTATTGGGGGTTAGTTGAGAAGAGGATGGGGTCATATTCAGCTTGAAAGCTGCAATTTTGCATAAATGAATTTATAATAAATCAAAATAATATTTTTTTGTGAAAGGGTGGGTTGGGTGAACTGAATCAAAATTGCATCAGCAGTGTTGTTATCTGGACTCGCAAATTATGAGTTTCTGACTATTTTGAATAGAAACTAGTAGTCAGATCATTAAGAATGACCTCAATATCCAGGTTAACAACACTGTGCGCTAAAAATAAATAGAAAAGTTCATGACAGAAACTTTTTTGGGTGGTGACAAGGAAAGGTAGAAATAGAGAGATGAAGGGGGCAGGGATCACTACATAACTATAAAAAAATAACAAAACAACAATAAATGAATTCGTAGATAAAAAATAAATAAAAAAAACCTGAAAAAATTCTCTTTGTCTTTCCATTCTATCATATTTAACTTTTATTTTTGTTCTATAAACTTTTTTTTGTGTGTGTTTAGGGAAAAAGAGTAAATTTTTCTTTTATCATTCGTTGATTTTTTTGCTTGTAGCAAATAATATGTATATAGACTTTTTAGAATTTAATTCATTAATATCTCTAAAAGTTTTTTGGTTTTTTTTTCATCATCATTTTCATTTTATGTATGTTTTTTATGTGTTCATTTTTAAAATATTTTTTATTTTCGGAAGCTTTGATTTTCTCAATTTTTAGTTGCAAATTTTCTGTTTTTTTTTTCACTTTTATTTTTATTTAAATTTTATTTTCATTTTGTATAATTTTAATGTATATTCCTATCTACTGATTTAAACTGCTTTTATTTAAAATATTTTTTAAGGTTTTTTTTTCTTCTTTTAATATTTTTTTAATATATTCATTGGACTTTCGTTCTAATTCTATGTTTTTTATTTCACATTTTTCCATGGATTATAATCCAGAATATCCTCACTTTTATTATTTTTTTCTATGCTTAATATCCAAACTTCTTTTCATTCAACTACTACCATAGTAAATGATAGTAACTATTTTGTATGAAATAATCGAAGAATGAGATTCCATTCTATACTCATAATCCACTTAATATTTCTTCATTTTTTTCTAGCTTCATAAGCTGCATGCTACTTTCTATATTAAAATGTAAAAGTACATGAGCTTATGTCTCTAGCAGTAGGATTTTCTTCAAGCATGAAGACATTTTTCTGTTTGATGTAAAGTTTCCATTAGAAACTATGAGAATGGAACTGAGATATAGCATAGAAACTCTTTCTGAGACTTGAAAATCCATAAAGATTCTCCTTTAAAGTTCAATAAGAGATTTGGTCAAGTTTCCAATACGGAGGAGAACTGGAAAGGTTGTATCTCCTTTCTATAGTACCGAACAGTCATTATTAAATGTTGCTGTAGAAGGATCGACTAAATAGCAACTTATAGATAAGATGCTATTTTACTTAAGTATTTTCAGTAACATTTAAATAGCCAAGCAGCTCAATTGGTTTCAAATATTAAGAATTTATCGTGTGCTGCTCGGTCATTTTCTCATATTAAAACCCTACTGAAAAATCTTACAGATTGCCAATTCTAGTGTAAAATTTCAACTTCCTTCTCAAAAGAATCCTTTTCATCCTTATAATATGCAAAATATTTCCTATAAGTAAATAATTTTTCTTCTGCTTCTTCATCGTACATTCTCATTTCAATATCCATAATAAAAGCATGGAAGCTTTCTTAACTCCTTCCTTTCTCCTTTTTAATTGCTAAAAATATCGTCTTTAATTTGCTTCACATGATGATTCAAGGAAAATGTTTCAGGAGGATTGAGTAAGGATGATAATTTGGGATTGTATTCATACATGTATGTTATTCATGGCGTACAAAGAAAGATGGAGAAAGGAAGTGATGCAAATTTTTCATTTTCCACTTCGTCTTACAAACTATTTGCATGCATTTTTTTTCTTCTTTAATTTTCATCACGAAATGAAATAAAATATTCATTTTTTTAAATTAAATTTTTGGTTTACTAGCTAAGTGTATGGGTATGAATGTATTTGTGTACATTATAATGATTTGTTTGTGTGTATGTGTGACTTTTCTTTTCTTAATTCTTTTTTTTGTGTTTGTAATTCCTATTCTATTCAATTACAATTTTTTATGCTGTTTTCTTCATTCTTTGCGGGGGAAAATGGGATAAAAATAATAATGAGATTCTGTTGGAATGTCAAGGATGTTGCAGATGTTAAGCTAGTGACGTTCTTTTTGCATAATTTTTGGGATTTTAATAAAAATATTTTCATGTGGTTAATTTTATAATTTCAAGTATCAAAAATTGTTAAAAATGCTAAAAAAATGCTTCAAAAATTGCTTCCGGAATTGAAAGTTAATTCCAAAAAATATTTTTGGACATTGGGGAGAATTTGTAGCCCATAGGGTCAACTAGATCTAGCTACTTCTATGAGCTACAACTAGTATATAATTGGGGTATATCGTACTTTCTAGATATTCATCATTGTACCCTGACAACACAGAATTTTGCACTTAAATATCCATTATACAATTGCTAAATAGAGTGTTGGTCTGGATCTTGCAGGATATATTATAGTTTGAGCATTTACGTTGTACTAAAAAATTTTCTACATAAAACCGCATGAAAATGTTTCTCATCAAAAGCTCAAAGTGCATGCAATAAAAAAAGTCCTGCTAGCTTCACATAACTTTGCAGTCATATGGAATTCATGGATGTGGAAAGAAACTTATGGATTCAATTAAGGGTTGTCATAAAGCATCAATATATATTTTTATACACAATTTCACATTATTTTATGTCTCCTTATTTTTAAAAAAGTTTTTTTTTTCTCATTTTTTCGTTTGTCTATTCGCAATATGATAAAAATGTTTTTACTCCTTTCAATTTTCATAGCGCGCACCAAATGCGGAAAAATTCTTAATTAAATTTCACATTTTTTTTGCACTTTTCTGCATTCCCAAAAAAATCTTCTCATATAAAATAACATAAAAAATTCGCTATATATTTTTTTTTTATAAATTTTCATTTGACTTGCCATTTGGAGCAGCATAGAATGAAACATAAAAAATTTCTCACATTCTTCTGTTGCTGGTTAGTTATGCACATATTCGCATACAAATTGCATATATGCAAAATTTATATAAATTTAATTTTTTTTTTATTTTTTTTTTCTTCTAAAAAATTCTTTTCATTCTCTGTGTAGAGTTAGTTCTTATATTTTTTTTGGGAGAATTGATTATAAGGTTGAATTGCACACAATACATTAATTTAAACCAAAAGACCTGGACCAGCAGCAGCAATCCATTCTTCTTCAGTTAACTAAATATTTTGCCGAGCGGAAGAAATTAAATTTATTACTGAATTATATATAAAATGAATAAAATAGTTGTGGAATAGGAAATGGCAACAAAAAATACACAAAAATATTTTTCTTATCGTTGATGAAATGAATTTACCTGTGGGCTAACTTGGAACTGTTGCATTGTTGGATATGCTGCAATCGCTTGTGGTAAAGCACCGCTTACACTTTGTGTTGCTGCTGGCGTTAATTGTGCTGTTGGTGGAACCCATGCTGTGCCTGGTATTGGCATTGATGCTCCCATTCTAAAGTGTGGGATGAATGAATAACAATTTAAGTATTTTGTGCCAGTTTAATCAATACGTAAAGCGCATTTATCAATAGGAATATTGCTCTAAAGTGTATTAAATGAGCTGGTTTTAAAGGTTAAAAATTGGTTTTATAGATAATCATTTCAGCCACCACACAATGTCATCGATTTAATTATGCTGACTAAGGTTGAACGCTGACGCTCATATTTTTCTAAATGACTTGTTCTCAGGGTTCAATTTTATCGTGTGGGTGATCATAATTATCATAAAGCACATTACTCACCCCATGTAGCCTGCTTGTTGATATCCTGCAAATTGTCCATAAGCATAACTTTGCATTCCCTGCCATTGACTTTGCAAGTGGGCAGCTGCAGCTGGTGTTGTTGAGTATGCAGTGGCAGGTGCAGTTGGTGGATACCAATATCCTGCAACTTGTTGTCCATAACCAAATGGAAAGCCTGTTGGTGATAATGCTTGACTTGCAGCAATTGCTGGCACATTGTTTGGATCTCCTGATTCCTTTCCCCATGAGCATTTGACTGTTTGCTGATTAATCTCAGAATTATGTACAGCAACAATGGCATGAGTTGCCGCTTCCTTTGTCGAAAAACGTACAAATGCATAGCCTTTATCTTTAAATACACGAATTTCCTGAATCGTGCCAAATGGTGAGAATTTTTTCTGTAAAATTTCTTCCGTCAATTCGCCTGACAAACTACCCCCAACACCACCAATATAAACGGTGCAATTTGTGGGACTGCTCTGGTTATAAACTTCATCGAATGTTAATGGTTTGATATTTGCTGCAATAAGAGACGGAAGAAGCAAAAAAATGGAAAAGATGAAAATACATATAAAAAGTCATGAGCGATGATAAATTGAATAAAAATGTTAAGATGTAAAAAAAGAAATTGAAATGGATGAATGGAAATAATATAAGTGAATTTATGACTTAAATTTTCCAATAAAGAATTTTCATTCTCTCTTTCAAGCTCATATCCAACTGAGACAAGTGCAGATATTGCTTTGAGAATTATGAGCTTCTTCCATGTGATGTGGGAAAAAAGAAGTTAAAAATTAGAAATTTGAAAAGTCAGCAAAAACTTTCTATTCCTTATTTTCTTCTTTTTTGCTGCTCAAGGCGGAAGTTAAAACTTTTCTTGAACACTTTTTTTTCTAGAATTTTCAATGAATTGCCTTTAACTCTTTTCCAAAAACTTTTAAAATACATGAAATTCCTGATGATTGCTTCCTAAACTTCCCACGTACACACGTTTGAAAGGTTCGTTTGATGCTTCTTAGTTGAAAAGTTTTTGTGGTCATAAATTCCTAAATGCAGTTTCTTTCTTTTATTTCAAAAATTTGAATGGATAATGGTAAAGTTGGCTATTATGCTTAACTTTAGCTACACACATACATCAACATACTTAAAAATTCCACTTAAATATCCCATAAAAGTGAATCATAATTTTTTTGAATGGTTTAGAATCTCTTTGAATGCTTTATGAGTGATGACAATCAAAATTTGAGTTTTAATTCCTAAACTTCTAGAGATTAATTTTTGAATAGAATTGAGTCAGTGACGAGAATATTTTATGGAAACAAATGCTGATTTCTTTTGGGTTCTTAAACTCATAATTTAGATAAGCTCAACATTTAGGTCTACTGAACATCATTTGTGAACAGTCCCAAAGGTAAACCTCCCATGACTGCCTTAAAAACATATAATTTTATTTGATTCATAAAATTAAATGTAAAGCAAATAATTTCATGTGAATTAGATGGAAACAAAAAGATATAAAATTCACGTAATGAAAATAAATTCATAGCCAGTCGTGTAATGCAATATTAAACACATTACATTTACCTATAATCTTTGAAATTATAATACCATTGTCATTTTGGATTATGCTATATTTATTGTCGCTCTATTTGATTTGGTTTTTACGATGAATTTTGTGGTTTTAAATGATGATGGAAATTCAATAACAACAAAAGCTGATTATTTTGAGAATTTGCAGCTTTTTACACATGCATAGTCATTGAATTTAATTATGTGATGTTACATATTTGCAAACAAGTTTTGTGGATTCATATCATTGTGGCGGATTTGATAGCAAGTAAACTATGTTTCTAATTATTAAGCCTTTTTGATGTAAATTTCAAATACTAATTCATTATTGAAAGGCGCTTTTTTGAGTCCTGTGCAAATATTCAGGCCTTACTCCATTCAATAACTTCAAGCAATGGCTCTAGAATGGACTATATTGTAGTTTTAGAAAACTTTAATTTGTTAAAAAAACGTTCTAACCAAAAAGAACACATGTACATAGCTGTTCATGCTAAACTGTCTGAAAAAAAAATCCAACAATTTTTTCCTTCCGTTTCAACTTAGTAAAGATTTCCATCGCTTGATTACAGTCATTCATAAAATGTGAAAATTTTTTAACACAAACTTGTAAAATAAAAAAAAAGGAATAATAATGCAAGTATGTAACAACACCACTACCGTCATCATCACACTGTTTTTAAACCCAAGCTTGTAGTTATATTCGTCTCTTCTTCTGTTCTTTTTTTGTGTACTGTTATTGCTGGATGTACATAAAAATATATTGTATGTATATTATTCCACTTTTCATGAATGCATTTTGAATAATTTACAATATAATGAATTTTATCATCATTCATGTTATATTTATTTAAAATATACATTTTGTATAATGTTATATATGCAATTCATAAAGCAAGAGCGGGAAAGAAAGTGAGAGAATGAGGAAATTTATAATATTTTCACAGAATAGAGAAAAAGCAGCAGTTTTTTTGTGTATATATGAAATGAACTAATATAGATTTCTGCAGACTGCAAGAGTACAAAATGGCATCGGTTAGCCATCTTTATCATCATCATCATCATCATCATCATCATCATTGGTTGGTGTATTTTTTTGTGTATTTATTTTTATTTTATTCGGGTGAAAAGCTTCATGGGAAAATTATTAAAATAATGTGAATGAGTGAAAATCGAGAGAAGTTGCACGATTTATTTATTAATATTTTTTCTACATTGCATCATCATACACATACGGGGTTGATGGTAGATTAAATAATAATCACAGCGTTGATGATTGTGGATTTAAAAGGCAAGTTCAAAATGTCAACATTGGTTGAGTGCATTAAGCGCATTTTTGGGTTGTATGGATCAAGAATATTAAAGTGTAAGATTTAAAGTCAGACATAACAACCCAATATGTATCTTAACATTATTGACAATTTGTTAATCCAAAAAATATTTTCATTAATAAAAACATTAATACTCATGTTTTTGAGATCCGCAAAGAATTTTAATGAAAAAGAGGGTCAAAAGTGTGGTAAAATTGGTAGGATGAGGGAGGCAATGTGCACTTAAAATGCATAAAAAATATATAATCTGCAAAACATTTCCAATAAATTGAAATTTTATTTATGCTCCTTTTTTGTGTATTGTATTATTACTCGGAAAAATTTATTGAAATGAGTTTTCTCTCTCTCTCTCTCTCTCTCTCTCTCTCTCTCTCTCGCTCTCTTATTTATGCGACTGCAGAAAAAAGGCGAAAGTCACTGCCTTTTGAATGCTTATAGCTATTTGCTATTAAATGATTTATTGAAAAACCATATTTTTTGTGTTCTGTGTTATTGTATACATTTATTTCCCCATTCTTTGCTTCATTCTGCCGCTTGTCTTTTTTATTGTTATTCTTTTGCCAATGCACTTTACACTATGGTCTATAGATAAATATTTAAATATAAATGGCGAATAAAAATTGTTTATTTTTTCACTTTTAATGCAATATTTTCTGTAAAAATATAAGTTAAAATTATTTTCACATTTCCTGACTGATCATGAACGAATTGAGATTTAAAAATGAATCTTCTTATTGATCCAGACCTCAGACTAAATAATTTATAAATAGCTCTTTAAATTTGTTCCAAAAAAGGAATGGTCATAAATTAAAGAAATTTATGATGCAGCAATGCGCTTTTTAAACACGTCCGTAATGACCATTTTAGCTACTCTACATGAATAATCGCAACGATGAATGAAGAAATTTTCCATCCACTCATTTTTCCTCTCAATGTACAGTCGAAAATTTATGGATAAACAGGAAGAAATAAATTTAATTTACAAGAACTTAAGTTGGTCCATAAATATTTATTTGTTATAGTTTATGTTGCTATTTTATTTTAATCATCAGGAGAAATTTAAAGTCAAAAAGTTCAAGCCATTCTTTAGAAAAGTTTCTATAATTAAAAGTTTAAAATTATAAAAAAGAACTGGTTCAATAAATTTCTATAAAACTGCAGCTACAGGATGAATAGGAAGAAGAAGAAAAAGTTCTTTACGGTTAAATAATTAAAGTTTTATTAGTAAGGATCAGTAATGGAAGTTTCAGTTCAATTTTTCAGAAGGAATTTAATAGAATTTGTTAGAGAGAATCATTACCCAAAATATTGAATTAAGCAATAAAACGGTTCAATAAGTTTGTATAGATTGTGGTCAAAAAAGGATGGAAACTTTGAACTAAGATGCAAACATCCAAAACCATAATATAATCATGTATTTCTATCCGTTAAGGAAAAACCTTTTGGGGTCATTGCTTTGACTATCCTCGGAAATTCGATTAAATTGTAGCTACTTAAAGCAATCAGCCATAACTTATAAAAAATTCTCTTAAACATCAAATTGTTGACATAAAGCGTACAAAAACCAGCATGAACATTGGTCAGGTGGCTGTCACTCTTCAGTAATCCTCGCTCTTTTATTTACACATCGTTGCCCACACTTAAAGCTTTTTGTATCTATATATTTTTGGTCACAGCTTTAAGTATTCATTTCAATGAAAAATATCCTTAAAATCTCTGTGTGTATCAGTCAGTTTGTTTGCTTGCGAATGATGAATTGACATTATGACCCAAATATTATTTTTTGTGAATATTTCAAAAGCGTCCCTTTAAGCAACTTTTCCTCCTATTCTTCTCATATTCTGACAGGTTCATATCATAATCCACACAGTTGCAAAATAAAAATAAAAATGATAAAGTATCGGTATACATCACACTATGTTATTATGTTATTTCCTTAAAGTTTCAACCAATCAATCAGTCTGTCAAAGTTTTTAATGGTAAACTCAAGAAATCAATTTCCTCGTTCCTTTAAAAATGAGCTTTTATATTGGTTTTTAAGGAGGCAGGGATGTGGTCTGGTTAAACTTTTGAAAGAATTTTTGAGCCTTTTTTGCTGAATATGACAATTTAAAATATCTAACTCTTTGAAAATTCTCCACTGGATGTAAAACTCAGTGTGGGCTGTTTCAATCATGAAAATCAAAATTCTCTCTGTAGGATGTAAAGCGTTATTATTTGTTCTTAAAAAGTACAAACAGAAGCTGCACAGCACATTCTCAAAAGTCTTAAAAGTTGAATGAATTCAAACAACCTGTTTGTCCTTCCATCATCACAACACTTCAATTTTTCTCAATGATCTATTCATAATAAAATTTTCAAGTTCTTCATTCTCCTAAAAATGTGATCCATTATTTCAGTGTCGAATTTCGTTTGATGATTAATCAGAGCAGACGACTTAATGACGCATAATGAGCTTTAAGAAGTTTTATGGGTTTATTGGTTTTTGTGAATAACAACATTTAAACTTGAAGATCTTCAAATTACTCCCAAAAAATTAATTTAATGTCAATGTTGATGAAATTTCATGCTGAAATCTAATTACTGCAACAATTGTTACACAAGACTGTGTTAATTTCGACTTAAAGAAGATTAAGATTGCAAATTAAGCGGAAAAATTATTTTTACCCCACCTTCTTCATTGTGCCGTATTGTCATGAAACTTTCTAATTATTGAGTGCAGATAATGGATGGAAGGAAAGTCTTTTCAAGGAAGAATAATTAAAAGGATTAATTAAACATTTTTCGTTCTTTAAACCCCACGAATAAATGGATGAGAAAAGTTTTTACGGTACGAAAATTTTTCAAGTGTCTTTTTGCTGGGTGATTCCGAATACGATTCATTCAATTGTAAGAAAAAGATAACATCGCGTGATGATTCGGAATTACAAGAAGAACGTAAGTAAATGAAAATCTGTTGAGGATTCTTCTTAAAATTTACAAGAAATCAATGCGATTGTAAAAGAAGAAATTAATGCGATTACATGACGAATGTTCACACTTTGTAAAAGATTTTTATTTTATTTTATGATTTCATGTAATGATGTGATGGAATCATGACATGATGAAATTTATCAGCTTTTTTATTGAATTTTGCGGATGGAATATTTTGTGCTTGATAACTTAAACATTTCAAGATTTTTTTTAAAAAAGATTTGAAGCATAGCTAGGCATTTGTCAGTGATTTTAATTATTTTTGAAATTAATTCGCGTGCCAATTGAAAAACAAATTCAAATTGCTAAGCTTTTTTAAAATTCCAAAAGAAAAACTTTTTTCCACCTCAGCCAAATTTTTCTTGAGTTAAATCCATTAAGCTTAACATAAACAATGATTTCTCACAATATCATTGACCCAGTTTTCCCTTCAAAAGCAAATAATCCAGATTTAATGGAATTTTTTCTTATTCAGTATTGCACTTTAATCATATTTGTCTGCTGCTTCCTTATTATGTTGGTGTTTCTTAAGATTCAATTTCTCTTTTCGTTTTTAATATCTTTATAATCTCCTTCCTTGATCCTGCAGTATTTAAAAATCATTTACCCTAATTTTCTTTTCTAATTTCCTTTCTTTTTTTTCTTCAAAGATAGATAAAGAAAAACTTTTCCCTTCTCTCTTTGTGCGGATAAAATTGTACAGCAAGTTAGAACGTGCATGAAAATCTTCTCCATTTCTCTCCATTGAGAAGGCATTAAATCTGAGAATTATGATGAATTTTTCTCATAGTATACGAATTTTTGTGGATGCAGCTTAAATGGATTGAAAATCCTTCAAACTGACAATACAAATTTAGAATTAGTTTTTTAAGGGGATGATCATCGGTAACGTCAGCTCCAACAACATTTTTTTTCATATACATGCAAGATGCCACAAGGAAGCAACCCTCATTGAATGATTTTATTGCTCGAAAATTTTTGAATTTCCTGTTCACATTCTCAAAAGACTTTATAAATTTGAATACTATGCAAAGCATGAAAACATATTCGACAATGTGAACCAGTTTTACATAATAAATATTCAATGAGAAAAGTCGAATTTTGTTCCGATGAATACGAAATTTATTCTTATGAAAATAAAATTTTTCCAAGTCTTTAATTTTCATGGCATTAAATTTCATGTGAAAGTTCCAGTTCCAGTTACGTTAATTAATGCAAGCTGGATTCCAAAGGCACACAGCACAAACAATACAAACGTAAAGTTCCTTACCAGACACATACATTAAGGTGCTCATATCATGAAATGTAGAAACCATAGAGCTGCTGCATGCATGCATGCAAGCATAGTAAGAAATAGACAAATAGCTGGAGATAAAAATTATACATCATATCCATAAATAATAGGGGAAATATTTTTTGAGACTCAATTTATTAATATTTAATCATTTGATAGCTTCCTGTCGAATTTATTATTTTTATTCCTATAAGACAAGCACAATATGTGATATTGGGGATATGCTAATGCAATGTACATAGTTAGAGTGTCTCTTTTGTAACTTTTGTCACAGCATATTGAATTTATTATGAGTATTTGTATTTTATGATACCGTGAGCGAGAATGTAGGGCAAGTTGATAGGAAATTTATGAAAAATCCATGATATATAAGAATATGTTCAAAACACATTTCCTCAATATTATGCACTCCATCGATCAACAAGATATTACTTCCTTACTTTTCTATTGTTTTCCTTTGCATTCAATAAACAATGGAAAAAAGAAGGAAGATGGAGAATAAAATCAGAGAAAAGAAAGAAAATTTTCTAATCTTTTATTTATGTACATTGTACGATTTATATATCCACACAATGCACAACAATATTGTATTGAGTAAAAGAAAACGAATCAGAGAAAATAAAACTTTTTTTTTCCTTTTTATACTTTATGCTTCCTCTTTTATTGTTGTTGATAAATACACACCTGAAGATATTTGAATGGGGGAAGTAAGAAAAGTGAGTAAGGAAGTGATTATGCAGAGAAAAGTAGCGCAAATTTGAATGAAATAAAAATGATTTGATGTGACGATTAAGGAAGTCATTATGACATTTTCTCATCAGAGCTGATTATACTTGATGGTTATTGTTATGGCTTCAAAATAAGGTAGCAGGAAGGAGATGAGGATTAAAAATCAAAAGTCATTAACCGAAGAAGATTTTTCGATCTAACAAAACTTTTTGTATTCAGCACGTGATTGACATAAAAAATTCTTTGAGGGTGATTTTAAACTTTTTTTATTGGGTTACACGTGTTAATGCTAATACTGACTGATAATCCATGATCCACAAAAACATGTCCTTGTCCCACATTCTTGAAAAATCACTTTTCATTTTTCTAAAGCCCTTTACAACTCAACAGTCAGCCATCCACATCAAAATAATTTTTCTTTCACCCTCCAAAAAAATAAATTTTTTCGTCATTTTTTTTCAAAAAAAAAGAGGGAAGTAGAAGAGAAATAAAACTTGAGCGATAGATTTGCTTTATAGTGAATTGAATGATGAAGAAACTTTTTACCTTCTCCCCCCTTTTTTTCTTGCCTCAACAAAGAAGCAAGCTTACTGACAACAAGCCTTACATGTATAATGGAAAAACGAATGAATGAAAATAATGTGAATGGAGAATAAAAATTGAAAAATGTAAGAAATGGAAATTTTCTTTATGTAGCAAAATTGTATTAGTAAACGTGTGTGCGAGGATGAAGGAAAGGATAAAAAGAAGAAGAGCAGGAAATGTCGAATAAATACTTTTACACGATTTATCAATATTCAAGTAACTGTGAGAATGATAAGAAAAGAGATTGAATGAGAAACGGAATCGAGTGAAAATTTCTAGTCTATCTGGATTGCCGTAAAAAAAGTTTATTTTGTTAATGCTGATAAAGTCATAAAAGTTGCATAAATCCCAAAACAATCAAGAGGCTGTGCTACCAAAGCATGTAAATTTCTGTCATCAAGAAGAACACTTGCCACATCCAAGCAAACTACAACAACGAGAGAGAGGAAAAAATTAATCCAAAAAAAGTGAAGCAGCATTAAATAAAGTTAGTAGTAGATGTGAGCAATAATAACAAGAAGGAGAGAATCATATCATGGAAAATGTGTAAATCTTTACACAAATATTTTTCCCCTGCAAACAACTTTGCCTTACTTTTATAATGACGTCTGTTGAATCACTGATGATGTATCAGGCATACGGTGTAATATTAGTACATATATGGAAAAAGGCAGGTAATGGTAGAGTGCGAAAAGTACTTTATGGAGTATGAGTAGCAGTACAGTAAAAGAAGGAGGAAAATAAATTATTTATTCATAAAGGCAATTGTAAACATTCACACTCGCGATGATAAACAGGAAAAAACAATTTTTTTTCTTCTGTATGCAGATATACGACAGTGATATGTAGGTATGCATAAATGTATATTACAATCATGACATACACACAACAATATCACATTTGCTTACATGCCATTGAGTAAGTTGAGAAGTAAGTGAATGGAGGAAGAAGAGGAAAAGTACATATAAAGTAATGAGGATAGAGATTTATTAGGCACTAAAATGCATTTTCATTTGAGTGCTATTTGATCGTAGTTTTTTGTGTAGAGCATCTTACTTTATGCTGAATTTTAGAAATGAAATTTTATATTACAGCGTGGATTTTTTATTTCGTTCTTTATGTGGGATAAGATTTTTAAGCTAAATTTAGTTGTGTCCCCCTTAAAATAAACTTTTAACTTAAGATTGCTGCCCATCAAAATTCAATAGACGAACAGAAAAAATAAGAATCCCTAAACAATACCAATCGCAGTAACAGCCACAATAAATTTATTAGCGATGTGGAAGTGCGCGCATATTATCGATATATTGCCATTATTATTGTTATTACGACAATTTCTCATAAGTGTATACATGTACAGCAATAAAATAAATATGAAAGAAAATCAAACAGGCGAATCAACTTCTTATAAATTTTACTTATTTATGCTCGAGTGGTCTTAGAGGATTAATTTATTGTCAATAAATTCTAGTCTTGTTAATTCCAAGCTTTTCAAGTAATTCAATTTTGTCATGCGATAAGCTTTTTCACCTATCAAGCTATTGTATCAAGTGAAATTGATGATAATAGAAACGTCAATAATGATGTCTCGATACTTTTCTGTTCGTTTTAGAGTCAGTCAATAATGAGATTTTTTTCCACGATGAAATCAATCTTGAAGCTATTGTATCTTCTTATTCTTCTTCTCCTTGTTAATTCAGATAACTTGACAGGATTCCGTAGGAAAAATTTCGAAAGTTAAAATAAATAAATAAATAAATGAGGAAGAATGTTAAAGCTGGCATGTACGTTGTTGCTTATTAAAAATTTATTTTAATGTTTATATTCATTGAATGTAGGATTTTTATGTTCTTTGACATTTCGCTGACTTTTTCATTCAAATGAGGATGTTTGAAACTTTTTGTTTTGATTGTGATGTTCAGGAATTCTTTAAATTTTACTTTTAATGGGGTGAATCTTGTCAGTAATGGTAATTTCTGTAGATCTTGAATTTTTCAGTGTGTCTGAATGCCAAATCTTAGAAAAAATTTAAAACTTGAATTTCTATAAAAAAATGCTATAAACCTCAATTCAAAGGCAATGCAAAAGGAATTTTTATTTAAAGCTTTATCATAAGCTGCTTAATACCACACAATCAACGATAATGAAGAACATCTACTTTCAATTCAGCATCAATTTGAATATTTTTCACTCTTTTTTTCTCCTCGTCTATTCTTTAAAATTAAATTTTGAATCAAATTCATTGATGAGGAAAAAATCAAATTACGTTTTTTTATGGGAAAAATATATCGCGAGGTGAAACAGACAGGCAAGCAAACAAGCGATGGGAGAATGCTTTTATATACATGTGTGCTTTTGCATACACCATGTGTATAGTATGATATTGCATGATTTGAACGCGCATAGATGATGCTAAGAATGTGAAATCCCTTTAATCTTGCTGATATTCATAAATGCTTATTAAAGTATAACAAATTGGATTATCTGCTACTTTGTTCACTTGACACATCAAACGGTTTTTCAAGACAGATGAAAATTTTCTTGGAAAATGAGAAAGAATCTCAAAGCATTAAAAAATGAAAAATTTAAATTTTAATTTCGTTTATGACATGTGACTTATTCCCTTTTCACCATTCAAGAAATTCCAATCTTTGTGCTTAATAATTTAATTCCCATAGTATCAAACCTTTTTTCTTTTCTTTTCTTTTCTTGTCCTCACCCTCCCACCTACAGATTCTCAAATTTTCTTTCCTCATGTGACTTGGAAAAAGGGAGTAAAATTAAAGTCAGCGTTCAATTCTTTTGCAAACTTTTATTCTCGTTGCTTTTTAAAAATAAATTGTTCTTTTGTGAAATTGTCTCTGAACTGTATATCAAGTTAGAAAGTCACTTAAGCCATGCTTTGCTCTTCAATAAAACTAAATGTTAATGTAAATGAGATGCATGAATTTTCTGTTTTCAAACCAATTAGAAAATGAATTTTTAATAAGGTTTAATTGCTACCTAAACATAACGAGAGTATATATTTGACTAGCCAAATGAAAATTAAAATCAACAATCTAATTGCTCTTTCAGTCAGACGCTCAACCAGCAAACTAACCAGTAAATTATTCAGTCAGTCAGTTCAAGTGAAACATTACCACACTAACTTCACAAAAATTGCCCCAAAACAGTCCCAAACACAGAAAAAAACTTTTTTTATTCTCGTATTCATGAGAAGAGAGAAAAAATATCAAAATTAAAACTTATTTCTTCCCTTTTTACAGTATTTTTCCTCAAAATAACTTGTTGTTTTTTCAGTCTCGGGGTTAAAAAGTTTTCTTCTGCTTCCACAGTTTCATTCAACATTTTTTCCATACAATTTGACCTCAACTTTGATATGGATGAATTTATATTCAGTTGAAAAATAAAATTTGCTTTAAAATAATTTTTCTGAGCCTGTTTTGTAGTAAAGAAGTCATGTATAATTTAATGTTCATTTTGGGGGTTTAGACAGTAAATTTTAAGAATTAAAAAGAGTGTCTACTAGTTTTAGGAACATTTAAAATTCAGAATAACTATTAAGACACAAATGTATTTTTCGTTAAGGACACAAAAGCATTTTCATGCTTAAAAACACAAGCTTTTACTAAATCATCCCCAATAACTTTCAAACTTTCGAATTCTTCCTTTCCAAAACTATCGTTCTCCATCCGACAGCTTAGCTCAAAGCATAACATAGCACACAATATAAAATTATATGTAGGAGAAAGCTTCGAGTAACAAAAAATAAAAGCAGAGTAGAACAAGACCAAAAAGGGTGAGTGAAAGGAAAAAGAAAAGAAAAATGAAAACACAAACAGAAACTTGATATAATGGATATAATATAAATAAAAGTACATAAAAGTGTAGAAAGGAAAGTAAAATGTTGACCATTCCATTCCCATTGCTGTATATATACATACATAAACATACATTTATTCTTTTTATATTTTTTTATCGTAGAATGAAGCAGCAGCTTGACATAAATGAATAATTTAAAGACTAGCTCGACTTCATTCACTTAAGAGCTAAAGTGGAGGAGATGAAACAAGAATTTGATGCCAGCATGAGTGTTGGGGCGAGAGTGAGAGAGGGTTAGAGACTAAAAGAGATTGGCGACAAACAAAAATTGGTACTCGAGTCATGGTCTCAGATTTTTATCCTGCAGCGCATTTTATAGATAAACATTAAGAATTTTGTGTTGGAATCATTTCTTAATGATGTCCTATATAGTTTGTGGAGTGTAAGACAGAGGATATTATTTAATAAAAAAAAAACAAGAGTCAAAAAAGATTCCTGACAATGAAGGAAGAAATTGAAGGATTGAAACAGCTGGAAATATTTTAAGAGCAACTCCTGTCAAGTCAGTCAGATAAAACACAGATAGAAAGTCAGTCACATTGAAAAAAATTCTTGTAAAAATAGCAACAGCAGTTTTGTAACTCATACTCATTGAAAAATGTGAAGCAGATGCTTTCTACTCAACTCAATACTTGCTTCTTCTTCTTGTTTCTATTTGCAGCTTTTTGATAGATAAAAATGAAAATAAGTTAAGAATATGAAGATCTAAGTTTTTCTCTCGTAGATACATAATTTTATCAATGTATAGTTTATATTGTCAGTTAGCTATGGCAACAAGCAATCTACATTGAGAGTTGAAGATATGAACATTCTTTCATTTCTATAATGAGTCTATTCCGATTCACTATCTGTTCATGAATATACAATTTTATATCATCTTCATTATTGACTGAACTAAACTGGACTAAGTTAAGCATTGACTGGTTTGTATAAATTCATTCATATATGCTTCTCTTATGGATATTGATATTAAAGTAGATATGACAGACATAAAAATATAATCGAACTAGGTATCCATGTGATTGTCAAATATGTATGGAATAGAAGCTTTTGTAATAAAATTATGAAACTAATTTGTTCTCTTGAAGTCTCATTCTGTAAATTTTTAATATACTTTGACAGGTAATGCAAAGGTAATTTCTAGCATCTCTGAACAAATACGTTACGAGCAAAATTTGAATTTGTTCTAAAATAAATCGCATTAGTACGGCTTATTTTAGAACAAGTTGTCCGTTAAAATTTTAAGAAACAAATCAAGATTTATATGCTTTCTACTTGTTTTAATTAGTTCAAATTGTTTTTATATCAAATTTTATGGCTGAAATTATGGAAAAATCATTATTAAAATAAATAAAAGCGTAGGAAAAGTACTTAATTTTGCAAAAAAGAATTTTTTCTTGGTCGGATTATATGTAAAAAAAAGTTTGAATTTCCGATTTATTTCAAAAATTGAGGGCCTTTTAACTAAAAAATTAACGGACAAAACAGCTGTTCAGAGATGCTAGGGTAATTTATAATCAAATGAAATCAGACTAGAGTATTATTTCCCATGTGACCAAATGACTGTAACAAAGAGCTTCACCTAGTTAGATATTTATTATGTTAATTTCATTATTAATGGAATCCAAACAGGTGGAATTTTCAGACTGTAAAATTTTTATTTTTTAAAAAAATTTAAAAAACCGTTGGAACGAATTTATGTCAACATTTCAAAAACCCTGAGTGTTACTAAATTTTACAGGAAGCAGAAAGATCCTATCAATGCTTCATGTCTCCAATAATACCATTAAATCACATTACATCAACCTCATTCGTAAAAGGATTCATTAATTATGTAAAACTCATTTGTTTCTCCCCTATTCTTTCTACACCAATAAATTTAATTTTGATTCATCCACTATGATTTATTTGACAAGAAGACAATGATATTCATTCACAAAAGTTAATCATACATGCATAAGTGCCAAGTTTTCGACCATAAAATAAAAAGAGAGAGCAAGAGAATAAGAGGAAGGGATATATGTTTATCCATCAAGGATAATAAAATTATTGTGAGTAAAAAAAAAGTTTAGTGGAAGGGTTGAGAAAATTTCATTAACTTTTACATAATTTTTTATAGTTCTCAACTTTTTCCAACTCCATTTGAAAAAAAATTAGCTTACTTTTTATAAATTGATGCATTCCATTATTCGTTTTGACTTGATGGAAAATTTGGTTATAAGTATAAGTACCTCTGTTATCTGTAGTAAAATAGACTGAAATATTAAATTATTAAATATTTTTTAAAAAAAATTGAAAATTCAAAAATGCGCTTTAGAAATCACAGCACTAAAATATTATTTTTTACTAGTTCCGTTAGTTCTCTATAAAGCAATTAAGAAAAGAGCACAAAGGCACATAAAACTGCTACCCCCATAATGTGATTGAATAGAATATACATATGAATATTTAGGACACACACATATGATAATAATAAAGAGAATGGAAATGGAAGCAGAGTCACCAACTGAAAATAACAACTTCTATACCTGACAAAAATTGATTAATTAACGTGTGTGTAGTTCAGCAGAAAAAAGTAGAATTTATGTGGCTCACAGCAAAAATGAGGGAGACTAGAGAAATGGCAGTAAAAAAAATGCGTTGTGAACTAACTGGGATTGGTTTCCTTATGACGTCTAATTTTTGGGGGGATGTGCCGTGTGACTGGTAATAGCTAAGAGTTTTCTGTATTTTTATGTGTATGGCACTTTTAAACACAAATGAAATTCAAAAGTTGTCCATAACTTTGACATTATTCATGAATGATTCCCTTTTAGTTTTTTGTCATTTATCACATGGAGTTTTAAGAATTAAATATTTTAGATAGTCGGGAATGTGTTTTTATGACATCTCTCCCTGTCTTGTGGATAAAATTTTTCCCCAAAAAAATATAATTCATGAAGATCAACAAAAAGTGTCAAAATATTTGGAGTACAGTATAAACAGACAGAGTTTTAATGAAAATTATATGACCTAACATAATTCATCGGTTAAAAGGTAGAAACTTTTTTTCGCCTGTGTGTGCTTTATATGGCACAATTTGATATTTTATTATGATTAAATATATGAGAGAATATTTATATTATGAAGAAATGAGACACATACACGAAAAATGTACGTATGGAACCGTACACGAAATGAAAACAAAGTCAAGTATATAAAAAAGGAAAACAGATGAGCGGAGAAATAAAAATTACAGGGAAAAAGCAACACAAAAAAAGTTTGAATAGTACTTTTAATATCATACTACATCGATGTATATTAAGGAAAGAAATATATTGTAGCAGAAAAAAAAACTTTTCGTTCACATATTTCCCCCCAATCGTTTTAGTCGTCTCGTAAAAGAAACTTTCTATGATTCACTTTTTGACAGGATATGAAAAACTTTTCCATTCGCTTTCATATCTGGCATCGACTCAGGTGTAGACTCTACTCTCAAGTGAAAATTATGGCTTTCCATTCATCCATTCAAAAATTACTTTTTCGACATGTAGTGTCTATTCCTACACATCAGCATTTGTTTCTTACTTAATAGATAATAATTCTAACAAGATGATCGTGATGATGATTATTATTAGTCTACTCACCTTCTGCCTTTGCTGGTGGCTTACGACTGGCCCAATTAGTTCTAATCGAACGACATCCAAGGAATTGACCATTCATTGCTGCTATGGCACTTTCCGCTTCCTGTACGTGAAAAAATAGAAATGAGAAGGGGGCGAAAATAAAGATTGAATGTTATGTGATTAAACTTTTTTACTGCTTTTACAGCTATAGCTTCTTCTTATTCTAAAGATTCATATCATTCAGCCAGTATTGCCAGAATGAATTAAGTTTGGGAACTTTTCAGGTTTTTAAGCTCTTTAAGTGTGTATGTGTTTTATTTTTATGAGAATTAATTGGAGAATGATTTCATTTGGAGCTGCTTTTTATGCGGATTTTGTTGTTGACTTTTTATTATTGTTGAATTTTATGTGGAAAATTTTTAATGGATTTTTTTTTCTTCCTGAGGAAAAAGTTTATTTTACAATTGGGAAATTCCTGTGCTTTTAATTAAATTTCAGTGATGCGGAAAGACTTTTTGGCATTTTATTTGAGAAATTTTGTGCTGAATCTAAAAATTTTATTTACAAATAACACATCAGCATGTAGGAATAACATATGGTTCTTATATGTTTAAGGTAATCTTCGTAGTATAAGAATGAGGAGCTTCCTGAGTAAGAAAAATAAGAAATTTGGCTAATTCAGCTGTTATTGTGACAGAGAAATGTTAACACTCAGCAAATTGAATGTGCTGGAAATAAGTAGTTCAATTTGTTTTCTTGATAGTGCTCGAAAAATCTAAAAATAAACTCGACTTACTCAGAATACTCAATTTTCAGCTTTTGGTACCTTAATCTTTATTTATGAATGCCAGCCATAACAACAGTTAAATGGCTTTATTTCAATTAATCAAATTATGTAAATCAGCATTTTTATTACCACTGAGGGGGAACTACTGAGTATTTACATTCAAAAACATAATTTCCGTTATAGTGTTCGTCACGTACGTCAGAAATGCTTCAATAAAAACATGAAGCATTTAAATTTGTAGAATTTTTTCCAGGTTTATCGCTGCTCGTTTATATGTTTGTTCTGGTTATCTACAACCATATTCATAAAACATTTTATACCTTCTAAAATTTATAAAGCTCTGAGTAACCTAGTAATCATCAATGCTCAATTTTTTTGATGAGAAAAAATTCTCTTTGAGAAATTTAAAATTCAAATTTTGCAATTTTAAAAAATGCAGCAAATTGAAATTTAATATCGCGAAATGAAAAATGTTTCCACATGAAATCCAACTGCAAAAAAGGCATTCGTAAAAAATATGTATTTTATTTTAATCAAAAATTCTTCAAAAGTTATTAAAATTCCGCTATTTCAATAAAGCAAAAATGTTATTTTTTTATTTTTTATCCCCTCTTAGTCGCGCGTTTCATGAGAGATGCTTTAAAATTTTCTTCTCAAGTATTTGCCTTAACTGAATCCTATCATGTAAATTAAACAAATCTTTCATCTGTTTTAGGAAGTTTGAATTCATTACGAGGAAGTATAATAGCGCATTAAATGCTCTTTTATTTTTTAGGGTGCAAAGGTTTTGAATCCGTGATACCGAACTAAAAAAATTCAATAAAATAAGTTTAAATATTAAAAGTATTTAAAGTGATATTCAAACTAAATGATTAACTAGTTCTGTATGCAAACAGCCACTCAAAAATCCCATATTATATTCCACAAATCTTAACATCCACAATACCCCAAAAAATAAGATCATTCTCCAACCTTTCTCATTCATTTTTACCTACTTATCAAGAAGAGGCGAATAAGAAGAAGAAATAAAAGTAAAAAGGAAAGAAAATGGAAAAAGAAGGATTTAAGAAGAAATAAGATTAAGAAAAAAAGTATAAAAATAAAATAAAAAGAAATCAAAGTACATTAAGCTCAACACAACTTATCTCGTTCTTATTTCAACTTTCTTTTTTTCACTCTTATATCTACAAAACAAAACTCAAACTTGTTACATTTAATACTTACGGATTTTTTGACAAACGACACAAATCCATATCCTTTCGACTTCAATGTTTGTGGATCTCGAACGACACGACAGTCCCTGCGAGATTGAATTGAGTGTGTCATGAAAAATATTTTCTTTTTCTTTTTTTGTTCTCTCAATGCTCATATCAAATGATATTATGGTTTATTTATGATAAATAATTTTAGTTTATGTGTATAGAATTAGAATACGATTAATGCATTAAGTAGGTAGGTAAGTAGTTGTGACAGATAAATGGCGAAATAGAGTAGAAATAAATATGAATAAACAGTTTCATCCCTTTGGAAATTATTTTTCTGATTTTTTTAAATAATTTGTCAATAAATAGGTGGACTGATGTATAGTATTTACTTATTGTAAGTAAAAACAATTTTTTTTAGAAAAAAATCTTGTGTACCTAATCATGTAGTTTGATTTTCTGCAAAAATAATTTATTATAAGAAAAATGTGGGAAAAATAAGGTTCGAATCTTATAAAAAAACATTCTTCAGATTCCATTCAACAATTTTTAACTTTTTCCAAAATTTTCCAAAGGGACTTCACTTAGATACGCCATGCAAACATAAAACTTTTCTTAATGAAGATGTCTCATCTCAATAATCATAATAATATATAAAATGAATAAATAGAAAATGAAATTGAAAGAAAATGTAGGTGGAGAAGATGAAAGAAATGAAGAAAGTATCTATGTATATTTATATTTCTATAGACAGTAAGAGAGATAGAAACAGAAAGAAAAGTAAATTAAATCATCTTAATGGACTTACGAAATTTCTCCAAATGGTTGAAAAGCTTCTTTCAATGTTTGCGTTTCAATTTCGGGCGAGAGATCGCCAACGAAAATGTGATAGTGTTCTGTAAGTAGAAAGAAAAGAGAAAAAAAAATTAATGTTTAGTTACGATTACAATTTTTTATTTTAGAAGATTTATTTGGATTTATAAATCGATTTCAAAAGAGAATAAACGAATTATTAAAAAGTTGTAACTTTAAATTGCAGAGAAATTTTTCAAAATTATATTTTTTTTTAAAGTTGTGAGTTCGAATCTCATACATGTTAAAATGACCCATTGAGGACGCTTTTTTTGAAAACTTAAAAACTTAATTTTTAAGTTGCATGACGTTGAATAACCTACCCCAGATACAAAAAAACCCTTGCCCAACACCACCATAATCTCTTAAAATTGGATAATAAACCAAGTATCTATAAAGCTAAGTAGTTCTGCCAGCCAACGAATAAAAAGAAGGAATAAAAAATTTTACTTCATAACTATACATCCATCCATTTGTGTTTTTATAGCTCTGCAAGAGCAAAACCGACGAAAAAAAGAGGACAGAAAATAAGAAACTTAAATGGAAAGTCCTTTTTTATGATAGTTGCAACGAGCATTGAATTTTATTAGCTTAAAACGAAATGGAAAGACAAGCTTATTCCCAGCGAGATGCAGAATGCTGAATTGAACATGTTGTTGAGAATTTTTCATTATGAAAATTAAAATTTTTTACACATCAACGGATTCCTTTCTGAGGTTTCTCGACAAAACATTTCATGACCTTCTGTGCAACTTTGAGTTTGTTAAGCTCAACAAAACTTTGTTTTTGATGTCTGTAATTTGTTTTTGAAGCCAAAAGTCTTGTTTCTTGTCAAAGTTAAGTTCTTTGATTTTTGGACAGTTTCTGATGTTAATTTATATCCAAAGGTTTATGGAATGAATAAATAATGAAGCACTTTCTTGTTTATGATTCAACATGCACTTTATTTTAAATGCCAACTCGATTAATTTATTTTATTATGATGAAGCGTTTGAATTTACAAAGGTAAATTTGATCATTAAATTCAGTGAACTTTTCAGCTTTTTTCTTATTTGAAATGCATTTAAGTTTGAGTCTGAATTGCACATTCGTATTAAATATCATTTGAGTTCATCCTTAATATATGCAAAAAGAATATATATTCCGAATTGTTTTTTTAATGATACTCTTTTCAGCACTATATTTTTTGTGCTTGAAGTAATAAGTATCTTTACTTATCTAGAAGAAATGAATGCAGTGATTGTGTTAAATGAACCATGATTGAATTTTTCTTTGCAGTTTTGTAAGTTTGTTTGGCATTTTTTTTCGAATTTCATAAAGATAAAGTTGAATTTTTTTCATATTTAGGTTGTATTGCAGAAGAATTTGAACTGAATGACGATTTGGAAAAGTTTTTGAGAAACAGAAAAATTTTCATCAAGAATTTCTTAATCAACGAAACTAGGCAACCAAATTTTATGCAAAGTCAGTATTCCATTTCGTTGTCTAAAATATGCTTTATGATGAATTTATAAATTCTCTTTTATATGTAAATGCTGTTTTATTTATAGATGCTGTATATCCTAGAATACTAATAAATATAGATGCTTTACGCAACTAGTTCGAGATAAATGGAAAGCCTTTTTTGCTTGTGGATACAATTATTAACAATATTATATTCATTACATTTTTCTTATTCTTATTCTTTAATTAAATTTATTTAACGCGATACATAGGAATTTCTGGTTCCTAATTACTAGCTGAAATTATGTATTTAATTATTATCAATTTACTAATTTAGTCAATAAGACTCATTTATTTAGTTGTTTAGCAGAGATTTTAGAAATGAGAGGTCATTGCACTAAATTGATGTTGTTTGTGCTTAATAATTTACATAAATCTAATTCCTAAATTTTAAGCTCCTTGAATGCCTTTGATTAAATATCTCTCCCATAAAATTAGCAATTGACTGCTGTGAACATACAACTTATTGACCTTTAAATCTTTTATCTCAAAATACATCCTCAGGAAATATTATTATCCAACCAATAAAGTTGTTCAATGCTTTTTACAAAACAACATGCTGCACACCAAATAAGTAAAGGATTACTCGAAAATTCAATAGCAAATAAGAAAATCCCTTTCAAAAAGAGAAAAAGTTGAGCATAGAACCAACCAAAAAACAAATTAAGAATTAAATGGAAGGCAAAAACCAAACCAGAGAGAAGAGAGGAGATTAAAAGGAAAAAGATAAGAAGATCCAAAAGTGACATGATCGCAACATAAACGAGGGATATCTGAGCAGAAGGTCTTCCATTTTTCCACAAGTAGGTCATACAATTGCAAAAATATTCGGATCCATATCAAACCATTCAGAATTAATCTTTTCGAAAAGAATTTCTCTTACGTACTAATTAACATCATGGCATTTTTCGGCATTTAATTGTTGATTTTCCGCATTCCAATGCCTTTTGCATGCTCCCTCAAACGTGAAGCAATTTAACAGCCTTTTTGACTAAGGCTGGCATGAAAATGGGAAAACAAAAAGAGTCTTTTTCGAATGAATGCATTTCCATTAATGTTTTAATTATTAAATGAAAGCAATTCAACCTGAGATAATTACTTCTCTTCCATTCAATTTAGTTTCTTTTCGCCATTTTAATGACTTAGAATGAGAAACTCAGTCGGAAAGATCGTTTGGATTAAAATTTGGGTTCCTTACGCTCCATATAAGGTTGTCTTGAGAAGTTGAATGCTCAAAAGTTATTGAAAATGAAATCCTGTTGAGAATTTGTAATGACGGGAAGTTTGGGTCATTTAAAAGTAATGTTCATTAAATTGTTGTTTTAGATCACCAAAATTTAGACATCATTGATGAACTTATCACTAAGATATAAACATTTAATCCCCATCTGTGTTCATGGCTTTTTATACACATAATTATCTAATAACATAATCCCACGAATGAGTAACAACATTCTCGTAAATTTATCGATTGTATACAGCCACAATTTTATTGCGAAATATGCGCTAAAATGTTATTATGCGAAAGTAATGACTTCCATCACTGCAATACCCTTTCTGACTGGGTCAAAAGTATAAAATATATCATCACATTTATGGAAAATATAGCGGCAAGAAATGAGTAAAAAAAGAAAAAGGAAATGACATAAAGGAAGTGATTCAGTGTGGCGCTTTTTTGTCTCCATCAGTGAGACTTCTTTCTTGCATCCTTATGACACTTAATTTCGACCATGAATTACCCGTCCATACAATGTCTTCCTTCTTTTTTTATTCATTTTCATTTCTCTGTTAAATATTTATGTGACTTCATACTATTAAGGCAATGGAACAACAGCAGAAGGCTGTTTTTTTACATCGTGTCTGCTCTCATTTGTCTGGCTGCTATTTCCATTGCTGCTGATATTTGAAAATTGCGACGAATGCAGTATCAGAATAATTTATTTTAGATGATGGAAGAAAAATGAAATATTTTTTTTTTGTGCTGCTTTTGTCATAGAGCTATTTTCATTCACAAAAAATACAACACGAGAGAACGAGATGAGAAGTATGGTTGGCAAGTTTAAGATACGATTAGAGCGCAATTAGAATTTTCATTTTAAGAAAGTTTTTTCAATTCTAACTCAAAATATTAAATTTTAAACTTCTTTGAATAAGTCAGTTTTGTAGGTTTATTGACTTTAAATTCAGATCTCATTGCAGTAAAAGTAAAAGAACTTCTGCAGTCAGCAGATGTATTTTTAGAAATTTAAATCAAGAAAAGTCAACAGAATAAAATTAAAATTTCTTGCCTTGATGCTTTTCTATAGTAACTTCAAGACGTCAGAGTTATTTGTACAGACGACAAAGATTTTAAAAATAAACATCCAACAAGGAAGTAGCAGAAAGAGAATGAGTGAATGAGACTAAATTTTGTAACACGACCACGTATTCTCCCACGACAAATTGATTGTTTAATGTGAATCATCAGAAAAACTTGCACATCAGAGGAAAATGAGAAAATGAAGGAAAATGAAACGATGAGAATGCTTCATAAACAGGCACAGGACATAGCACTGAAGTACGAGAAAATGAATGAATGAGTGAGAGAAGAAAAAACAATGAGAAAAAGAGCAAAATAAATAAATTTTATAGTCGTGCATAAGAATCACGGGATGAAATTTTATACACAGAAGGAACAAGAAGCATATAACACATAAAAAAATTCCTGGCAACATTTCTCTGTTAAAATAAAATTAAAAAAAAAGTTTTTTTTTGTTTCAACACAGAAGAACTATTGTGTGGTGCTGCTGTGTAGATGATATGAGAAACACAAAAATAATAAAAAATAGAGAAAAAAGAAGAAGAAGAAAAGAAAAGAAAAATTAGAGGAAGAGATAAAAAGCACCCAGCATAAAATAAAGCTATGGTCGTAAAAACGGGATGATATGAATGAGGAGGCTAAAAGAGTCAGTATGGAGTTTTTATTACTTTCATTATGTTGGAAGCGCATGTATATGCATTTAAGGTTTTATTATTGACAGAGTTCACGATTCTTAATGGTTTTCAATAACAAATTGAATTTAATCTAAATTTCAACAACAAAAAATAATTACTATTCCAAGAAACCTTTGAAATTTAAAAAAAATTTCTAAAAACACGACTTACGTAGAAAGTCAATAGCTTCCGCGTTCGACTATCGGGTCAGCAAAGCTTCGCTTTGCATTAGTTTGAAGATTAGGATTCCATCGGGTCAGCAAAGCTTCGCTTTGCATAAGTTTGAAGATTAGGATTCCATTTAAATAGTAAAGCTTCGCTTTGCATTAGTTTGAAGATTAGATTCCATCGGGTCAGTAAAGCTTCGCTTTGCATAAGTTTGAAGATTAGGATTCCATAGCAAAGCTTCGCTTTGGTATAAGTTTGAAGATTAGGATTCGACATTGGGTCAGTAAAGCTTCGCTTTGCACTTAGTTTGAAGATTAGGATTCCATTGGGTCAATAGCAAAGCTTCGCTTTGCATAAGTTTGAAGATTAGATTCCGACAACAGCAAAGCTTCGCTTTGCATAAGTTTGAAGATTAGATTGACAATTGGTCAGCAAAGCTTCGCTTTGCATTAGTTTAAAGATTAGGATTCCATAGGGTCAGCAAAGCTTCGCTTTGCATTAGTTTAAAGATTAGGATTCGATCGGGTCAGCAAAGCTTCGCTTTGCATTAGTTTGAAGATTAGGATTCCATCGGGTCAGCAAAGCTTCGCTTTGCATTAGTTTGAAGATTAGGACTCCATCAGGTCAGCAAAGCTTCGCTTGCTTCGGTTTGCATAAGATTGAAATTCAGAAGAAGTATTAAATCTGGATTAAGTATCTAAACTGACGATGAAATTCAAAAAAATTATGTTTTCCTAAAATTTGACTGTTTTCTGCAATTTTTGTTCATATGTAATAATTTTAGAAAAAATTGGAGTTGAGTCAACAAAATTTGTTATTTAAAAATGTTAAATCCTATGGCATAGATTAATTTTAATCCGGACGGTTAAATCACTTAATTAAGCTCAAATTGTCTAAAAATGTCCAAACTAGTATCAACGTGGTCACTCGTGACCGACGAAAGCGCATTTTCCGCGATCAGTAAATAAACAAAGAACTAAAACCCCAAAAGTACAAAGCCAAATATTTAACTATAACCATTCTTTATTTACCGAAAATTTAAAATTGACAGTACAAAAAAACCGATAAAAAAATTATGCGACATAGAATCTAAAAAAAATTACAAAAGTCCTCGTGTTTTATATCGAGGGACTTCAGCGCATTTTTGACGCAGCGATTAGCAATTGATTAAATAGAAAAGAATGTCGAGTTTTAAAACTCTATTGCTGTTTCTTTAGTCATAATTCATTTCAATAATAAGTTTAAAACTAAAAATCAAAATTCCTTTAAAATTGATTTTTATAATGTTCAATGCAAAAAATAGCTTTACGATTTAACGGTTTTTTGAAATTCAAAATTTTCCGTTAGCAAAAAATTTAAATTTCTGAACACATCCATTATTTTTCAAATTTCTAAACACATTTGTTTTGTATGAAAAAATTAAATGTTATTTAATTAAGGTGTATAAAAGAAAAAAATTTAATCCGAAATAACGGTCAAAAAATTTAAAATTTTTTAACGTTTATAAAAAATTCAAACTTATCATCAGCATAGCTTTGCCCTGCATTGTTTACATATTTTTTTTGAAATAAAAAATCGATGAATTAAGCTATTTAATGAGTGTTTTTTGACTTTTCAATATAAACGGCGGGAATAAAAACATTCAATGAAGCTATTAAAACAATTCCGAGCTTGCTACGAAGTCTAGATCAAGAGATAATTGGGACCCGAACGACCGAACGACCGAACGACCGAACGACCGAACGACCGATCAAAGTGCATGATTGAGCTTCCTTTTTGAAAACAAGTTTTCAAAAATGCGCTAAAAATAAAAAAGCAAAAAAATATCTTGCCGGGGGGCTAGGATCGAACCTTTGACCTCCACATTAGTAGTCGTGCGCTCTACCAATTACGCCACTGACGCTCTTTTTATGAAATGTTCACGTGACAATTTGATTATTTATATTGATGATTTTTTTTATATAAGTGTAGGTTTTATAATTTTCACAAAATTTTCCGGAAAAACTATGAAAAATCCATAAAAATAGAAAACTAAACAACTAAAATATCAAAAAAATATAAAAAAGAGTAATTATCTATGAAAATTGTATGAAAATATTGAAAATTTTAACAAAAATCGTCGGAAAAACTCGGGAAAATTGTGAAAATGGAAAATTATGACATAATTCAACATTAAATGTCATTAGAAATCAAAAAAGTATCAAAAAAAGCAAAAAAAAATGTCATCAGTGGGATTTGAACCAAGGAAGGCTGAGTTTTTGAAAAGTCAACATTTTAGTGCATTCGACCACACTAACACATACAAAGAAATGGCATTTTGGCACTTTTTACGCTGGTTCCAGCAGAGGAAGTGACCATTCGTGCTGATTTTTTCGCCAGCTCTAGCCAGACATACTACACACATTTTAAGCCAAAAACCGCATCAAAAAAGCTTAACCCTGAGGAGGAGATGCGGTGACAGACAGACAGACAGACAGACAGACAGACAGACAGACAGACAGACAGACAGACAGACAGACAGACAGACGGACGGACGGACAAAGTGCGGACAATAGCGTCCTTTTCCCAAGGGGAAAATGCGCTAAAAACATTAAAATATGTCAAAAATGATCAATTCTTAACCAAAAATCTGAAATTAATCGAGTTGGATTAAATTTAAATAAACTGATTTTTTATAATTTTGACTAAATCCAACCACAACTAATCAAAGCTCAAAATATATTTTTGTTCTTCAATTTTAACTTTATTTAGCTATTTTTAGTCATTTCTAATCATTTTGTAAAAATTTCGAGTGAAAAAAGTAAAATTCGTTAAATTTCGAAATTTTAATCCTCACACATGGATTAAAACTGAGTCAGGATTAACTCTTAGATGGCTCAATTCTCTCAAAATTTTAAATTTTTTGAAAAATTGTTTATTTCATAAAATTCTGCTATTTTTTACCTTTATTTTGATATATCACTCATAAAAAAAAGTTTTGAAAAAATTTAGAATGAGGGGGTTTTATGTTAAATCCGATGGATTTAAATTTTAATCCGATGGATTAAAATTGTTCATGCTCGTTCTCGAAAACGATAGAGTTTCACGCAAAGCGACAAAATTTCCCACCTACTAGACCTCCGTAGCTTTCTAACGATATATAATTCATTATGTTTAATGTTGACCTGCGAGCTGTAGGTTGGGTGACAAATTTTAATCCCTTTTCGAAAACGTAATTAATAGGGAAGGATTAAAATTAATCCGACGGATTTAAACTTTCAATTAATTTTCCTGACTCACAGTTTAACCAAAGTGGGTCATGTTTGGTATCATTGGAAAGGTAATTTTAAGGGCTATTTAATAAAAATTACTTCATTCCAAATCTCCTCCACCCATGACCACCAGACCAACCACAAAGTTAATCCCACTTTGAACAACCATTTGCATGTTCTGCTGAGTCAGGATGAGGTTATAAAATTTGGATTTTTGTGCCGAAAAATTCTAAAAAATATTTGGAACATTTAAAGTACCAGAATTTTTCCATTTTAGTGCTGTTAAAAAAAGTTATAGCAAAAATGAGTTTTGTATGGGTTTTGTATGGAAAACTTGTAGGTGGCACCACGGTCGTAGATAAAGTTTTTGGGTCAAGCGACAAAATTTCCCACCTCCTAGACCAAAATACCTAAATTTTGAGATATAAACCATTACCTCTCGACCAGAAAGGTAAGCTGTAGGTTGGGTGACAAAATTTTCAAAGTGTACTAAAACAGCTTCCGAGCTTGCGCGGAAGCTAAAATTTTATTAGTTTTTCCCCATTCAGTGCGATCTGGAAGTGACAAAAAGTATAAGTACAAAAATTATCACCAATTTTCAAGATAACGTCAAAATTAGAACAAATCGACAGAAAAAATTGCTTTCGAGATGATAAAAACAGAATTTGCAACGAAAGGAATCAGAAAGAGAAAAAAGAAGGAGTGGAAAAAATATAAAAAAGTGTACAGCATGAATGAATGAATGAAAAAGAGAGTCGTCGTCCACATTACGCATTGCAGATACGTGTTATTTAGAAATGAAGTGGAGAGATGGATGGTGGGTAGAAATGAATATCATCTGTTTTAATCTCAAAAACCCCTTCTGCTATTTGCCATACATAAATACATAATATGTGAGTACACATACATAAATGTATATATCTATATCCATCCATGCTGCTTTGTCCCCTTATCCGTAAGTAGAAATGTACATAAGACATACATATATTTTATCACAACAAACAAAGCTTCTGCATGCTTGAGCTATGAAATTTGTGCTCTAATGCCTCCTATATGGTGATTCTAAACGGGAAATTTTTAATGTGAGATTTTTATGAGACATTAAATGAATCGTTTTGCTGGCAAATTTGCATTAACATTAGACGTAGATTGTGAATTTTTCTTGTTTTAGCTTCATTCAAAGCTTGTTAATTTCTGAGCGATTTTTTTTCTGAAAAATACTAAATTTGACGAAAAATGGGCTTTATGCCCAATACTCCTCTTAGCACTGAATGTCATCTGTGTTTTTTTTGGAAAGGAATCAAAATTTTTGTTAACTGTGAATTTTTTTATAGTTTTATTCGAATACCATTAAACCAATGCAATTCCAATTGTCAATAAAAATTTTAATGGTATTTACGAGATTTTCATTTTATAAATTTGAAAAAAGAGGATGGGCTGTGTTGAATGGAATTGTAGGGGTTAGGAGTCATTCATTTAAGGTGTCATTCACTTTATATTAAAATTTTGACTGTTTGAAATTGACGTCATTCACGAATGATCCACAAAATCACAATAATCATAAAGCAAGTCATGCAATTCTAGCAATTCCCATCCGTAAAAGTCGCATAGTGTCACCAAGTTTCACACTTGAATATTAAAATTTTTTTAATGTCGCAAATCTCTTCACAAAAATTTCTAAGCCCAAAAATTTTACGACACAATTCTAGCACACCAGCCTGCCTATTTTTTTAGCTTCTTTTGTGTAGGCAAAAGCAAGTGTTTCTTTGCGCTTTATATTCCCATTCCTATTGTATGTTCACCAGTAGCATTGTTGCTGTACTGCTTTTATTATTATTATTGATGTTGTTGTTGTTGCTGCTGCTTTATGCCATTATCATTTCTCGTTTTCACTCACTCATCCCCTATAAAACTTTATTCAGTTTGTGTACATACTCGCACACCTCATCACACACATTTCGCCATTCTCACAATATATATACATATATTTTTTCCCCACCCGATACACACCAGAGTAGAGTAGTAGAACAGCTACTACCGAAAAATAACAGACGAAAATTTAATGCATTTTCATGTACATAACACACACAGAACAGCACAGAGGAAAAAAATGAGAAGTGAAGCGGTAACCCAGAGGGAGAGAATGAATGGGTGGTGAAAAGTATACACAAGATTGGGTGGCGGGTGAGCATACACAAAAAAAATTTTTTAAGCATCTCGCATTCATTAAAATGAATGCACAGCATTAAAAGAGAGCTTTTTAAATTGATTTTTTTTTTTCGTTTGCTCCTTTTTCTGTGTTTTATTCCGTTGTGCTCCTGCTTATTGTTATTTTATTCCTTTCGAGCTTTCTACTATAATTAAAATTAAAGTTTTCTTGTGCTTTCTTTTTTATGTGTTTTTATTATTTTATGTATTTTTTTGTTATTTCTTTATTCTACGTTCTAAATAAGAAGTGGAAAATTGCTTGGAATGGCTGGATGAGCATTTATAGCGCATTTTGTACGTGTTTCTTGGGATTTTTTACTTGGTTGTTTTGAATGTCGCGTAGATGAATTTAAAATGTTTTTAAATACAATTGGACTAGTTGAAAAGATGCAGAAGTAACATATTGCTGATAATGCTAGTTCACATTGTTAGACTCTAAATCAAATATTCCTAGGTTCGATTTTTACAAAATTGGATATATTAAATTAATTAATTTGGTTCATTGGATTGTGTTAATGGATGTAAGCGTATTTAAAAATGCTCATTTATGCCTCGGAAAATCAAATAAAATTAATTCTAAGTTTTTGTTCAAAAATAATTCAAACTGTTCATACAGCACACAAAAACTAAAATCCATATCCTTAGAAATCATAAATATTCAGTCAGCTGTTGAAATAATCGCATCAGCAAAATTCATTGTACAAAAATGCACTTAAAAGTTATTTAAATATAAATTTTCCAGACAGTTTTTCTTCACACAAAAAATATTTTTTGTGCTTCTTATCATTTTTTTTCTTCTGCATTTTTTTGTGGATTTTGAGAGGGAGGGCAAAATGAGGAAGAGGAATGAAGGAAATTTACATTTTTGTTGAGCTTTCCGCTTCCGCATTTTACCATCAACAGTGACTACTGAAAAAATGGCTTAAATTTTTTATTTCTCATAATAATTTTTTCGGTACACTCGAGGGAAATTTTTTCTTCAGAAATTAATTTAAGGAAATACAAATTTTCACTTTTTGTGTTTAACTTTTTACGTTGATCAACTTTTTTTGGGATCACATAGAACTGTCATATATTGTACACATTTATTTATTGAGCCATTAAATTCATTAATAACCTTGTGGCTATAATATACATAAAATATCTCCTATGAGTCTCATAATTCAAGGAATTGTAATACAATAATCATCAAAATAATGGACTGTCTGCTTTTTTTAACGATTTTCATCGATTTTATACAGTATGTATTTGAGGACCTTTTGTACCTTCCAAACAAGGTGAAATGATGAACATTATTCGGAATTTTGCGATCAATTTCACATCCTGTGGCAATATTTTTTACTGAATTTATCGAACAGGATTTTATGGAGCGAGAATACAGATGCATGAATTCTCGCGATGAAAAATCGAAAAATCTGTTTTTGCTCTATTGAACTCGAACTATGATGTCTAAAATTAGTGCGAGTATACAATTGGAATGGAAATGACAGGAGTGCAGGGATGAAGTAGATTTTTTAAAAGGATGAATTCCAGTTATTCTTTAAAATACATCTCATATTGTGAGCTCTGTCAATGGTATTATAAGTTTTATTTCTTGGAATAAGTAATTATAATGAAAAGACGAGAACATATTAATGTAAATTTCACAAGCATTATTGAAGCACTTGCAGAGTTTTAAAAGCTTTTTTTTCGTGGAAAATTTCATTCACAATTTAATGATGTATTCATTAATCTGGTGAAGTTGGATTAATTAGTCATTAAGTGAAAATAAAAAAAATTCATTCATATATATGATATATGATATATGATTATGCATAATGTAAAATTGAATCAAATATACTTAAAAGTTTTAAAACTTTTCGATACTGTGAGACTGTAGGAAGCAAATATTCCAAAAATAGAAGCAATTTTAAGACGAATTGGATATGTCAACCGTAACAGGTTTACCTACATTAGTCTCAAGATAATGGTCAGCAAATATGGCTCAAAAAATTCACCACGTTCTGTTGACAATAAAATCCCACAGTGAACGTGATGTGTTCCTTCAATTTCATCATTTTGTTTTTCCTTCACATGTTGCCATTTATAAAAAAAAATTGAAAAGCCACAAATTTCTCAGAACTGACATGTCTCACAGTTTGTAACCGCAAATTAAATTAGACTCTCAACTTGCTTTCAAATTGCTGGTTAGAAGTGTCAAAGTAGCTGTGAAAAATTTTCAAAACTACTCACCCTTGCCTTGCTTCCTAAATTATTCAAAACCTAACAACAACAACAACAAAAAAAAGTTCTCGATGTTAACCCAAAATTGTTTTGTAACGCGATAAATTATTCCATTGTTCCATAAAAAAAGTTTTTAAACATTATTGACAGTATCAATATGAAAGTTTCATGAAGGAGATTCTTTCTATTTGACAGAAAAGGGATTATTTCATGACTGACTGACTGGATTCTGCTGACTTGTTTAAAAAATTGTAAAACAAACAAAGTCAATACTTTTGATGCTTTATTGAATTTTTCATTATAGGAAATTATTTCTGATGATAATTCAGACGTTTGGAGGTTAATTGGAGAGGCTTAATACATATTTGACAGTCATTATAATTTCAAGCCATAAATAATTTCTTCAAAGGCTTTCGTAATGACTTTTTCTCAGAACAACCAAAAAACATGCATAAACATAAATTTGTCCTTGCTTTGATGTTTATCTAAATATCTAGAAAATTATAATTGCGTCTCAATCAGTGTTCTTGGTAAAAAGAAATATCTACAGAAATGGAAACTTTCGTCAAAGATTTCGATTGTTTACAGAAATGCGAGAAAAGCTCCTAAAAATACCACAAACAGGAAAAGCAAAGAGAGCAGAATTAAGTTATACAAATGCAGCTGGAAATCTTCACACTGATCTAACCGAAATTTCTTGGAAGGGACGATTCACGCGTAAAAGTAAACAATTTTATAAACATTTTTTTTTTTAGTTCAAAGGTGGGGAAGTAACGTAAAAGATTTTTTAGCTGCTGTCTTTTTTCTAGGATTTTTATTTTGTTCAAATTTTGTGAGTTTTATTTTTAGGGATTTTTTGGAAGACATAAGTTATAATTAGATACTGAAATAATATAACATCAAAAAATTTACTTTTTTAAAGGACGCCTGTATTGATGCCGTCAACTGGAAAACCCCCTCAGTCTATAAATCTGTTTATTTAAGAAAAGTCTATCCCTCTTTAAAGTCAAATTTTCAATCAAAATTCAGCTTTAATATATCACAAACTTTCTATTCGATAACATAGAAGTAAAAGTAGAGAGTGAGAATTAAAGCATGATACCATAAAATGCCAGACTCTACGGTCTTCTAAAAATAAATGCGCAACCATTATTCATTCCTTTTTCTTTCATTCACATGATTCTTATTCTTATTTTACTTTATTTTTTTTTCTTTTGAGTGTAACGGAACGAATAAAAATTCTTCTTCTATCCTTTTCCCCGAAAATCGCACTTCTTCTTCTTCCTCCTCATTCCATTTTCTTATGCCTTTGCCTTTACTTCCTTTCATTCTTTTTTTTTCGTAACATTTTGATAAATGCTAAGGTGTAATAATATTTCACAACAGAAGGGAACGAGTAAGAGAGGAAAAAAATGTAGTCACGACTTATCTACCTGGCTTCGATTGTTGCTGTTGGGGCTGTTGCTGCATATGATTGGGTTGTTGCAAATGATGTTGTGGTGTTTGCTGAGGCTGATTATGAGCTGCAGCTGAATGAATTGCTAATAATTTTGCCTCTGGTGGCTTATGGACAAGTTGGCTTGCTCCTAGCATCGGAACTGGCATCATTAAGCTTGACATTGCTAACATTTTAATTGCTTTCTTTTTTCGACTTTTTTCTTTGTATGTGTGTGAATGAGTATGGATTTAAAACCTTTTCTTTTTACTTTTGTTAATTTTTCAAAAAATATATTTTTCTACTCTTTTTTTTTCAACTACAATTCACTACTTTTTTTGGTAACTCAAAAATTTTCTTGTTGTATAGATAATCACTTCCTTTTTGTTTAAAAATGACACTACAAAATTAACTTTTTTACTTTTTTATTTTTTGTTTTGATTTTTTTTTTCTTAAAAATGCTTCTTGCTTTGCAACTTGATTTTTTTTTGTATATTTACTCAATATAACTCACAAATAAAAGTTCACATCAAAAAAGCCAGTTGAAATACAAATTTTTTTTAGTTAAAATTTTTTTCTTCTTCTTCTGCCTTCCTCGTTGTAAAATATTTTTTTAGTGTTTTTTAAATATTTTTTTTTGTGCTCACTGCAAAAATAAATTGAGAATTTTTTTTCACTACTTGAAATTAAAATAGCTCTTCTACACACTCTGTATGATAGTAATTGTAATTGTACGATGTATTTTTTCACAAGTATAATTCAACACTTTTCAAAAGCTCTTGGCTCGATATCCTTATTCATGTAGGTTTATATTATATGAGTAGATAATATGTAATGTATACGTGCATGCATGAATTTTTTTTTGTTTTTTTTTCTTTCAAACAGAATTAATAATTTTTTTTCACTTTGTGAATTTGTTTTGTGTGTGTGGTTGTGTTATATCCTCTTTTAGTTTTCTAGTTTTCCTCTTCTTTATGTTCACTCTTTTTTTTTTGCTTTCGTATGATAAATAATAATAATAATTTTCTGTGTGTGGAAATGGAAATGTGAAAAATGCGTTCTTTGTATTAATTGGCAAAACTTTTCTTTCCCCCTTTTTTGAGCTCAATAAAAAATATGCGAGAAGTTATGAACTTTTTTTGATTTTTTTTTGTGAGGTTTCTGAGGTTTTCTGAGTTGGGGGTTAGAAATGTTTTAAGAGATTTTCTTTTTTGTGCTGATTTATTCTACTTATGTTCATGCATAATAATCTTAAAGATTTTAAGTATTTTGATTTTTTTAGATTTTTAACTTTAGAGCTTGTTATTATTTTAAAAGTTTGTTAGAATTCTTCAAACATTTGAATTTTTAAAATTTAGACTAAAAAATTCTTTTTCTAACTAAATTGAAAAAAAAAAAATTGAAACAAATTTTAAAACTCAAAATCTTAAAAATCATTGAAAACAGTTCAAAAATCTCAATTTTCGAGCATCTACCCAAGTCTGAAATTATTCTGCAAAAAATAATAAAATATAAATTCAAACCTACAAGAAGTCTCTAATTTCCCAATCTACATCGAGTGAATGAACGGAAATGATGAAAAATTTTCCGAAAATTTTCAATTCTTCTTCACTTATTTCCTTTCTTCCTATCAAGTCAGCGAGAAGGAGAAGGGAAAAAATTGAATTTTTCTTCTTTTCTTCTTGCTTGTTTTGATAAAACAGAAATTCTTTTTTTAATGCTTTCCTTTCGAGCAAAAACTACAAGTCTCGCGGAAGAGGAGCTTCTATGGAAAACTCAAAACTTAAAGACGATACGCAGCCTACAAGCTTATTATTGTGTCTTTCTTTATAATTTTTTTGTGTGTATAATTTTTTTTAAATATTTTTTAATGATTTTTAAAATTACAATAAAAATTACACAGGAACTAACAGCCAAAGCACACAAGGATTCTAACTAAAATTTCGTTCTAAATTGTATGACGACAATTCTCTAACTGAACGTTATGGGAAAATTTTTCCTAGCTTTTCCTCTGTTTTTCTTTCTCACTCAAAAAAATTTTTATTGTTCGTAAGCTCGCTCACCAGAACAGAATTTTCTGCTTGTATAATACACAAAATTAGTAGTATAAGTGACTCGAAATCTCGTTCAACAATTCTTGCTTCCGTTCTCTTCTGCTCTTTATGCTTTTTTATGCTCTCTCTCTCACGAGGAGACGATTTTTTTTTCATGAATGACAATCATGCAAGTGTATTGGTGGTCGATGAAAAGCAGGTTGAAAAAAATTCAATAATTTTAACATTTCCACATACGACGATGGATAAACATTTTTCTCACCATTCAGGCGCACGAGCGATGAGAGAATCACATTGGATATACCAACAAGAACTTTTACACACAAACAGTCGCGTGAAAAATATTGCACTTTAAGGAAATTGTTGATTCTCGTGAGCGAAAATTTTCTCTCTGAGAGGAATATCCTCTCTCATGCTCACAAAACCAGAATGAAAATTTTTTTACGCTTTTTTTGAAACTTCCTTTGTGTCGCATTTCTTTTTACGGCTATCTCCTTGTTGTTTTACATTTCATGAAAGTTCTTCTTTTTGTTTATCCTTTTCTGTCTTTTTCCTTACAAAGATTCATCTAATTTGTAAGCGAACACAACGACACAGTGGATGAGAATGAAGACGAAGAAGAAAGCATCGAGAAATGATGATGGCAGAAAAGGGAGCACAAATTTATTTCATTTTTCGATAGCACAAATAAACATTTTCCTTTATGCTTTTTATGCTCAAATTTTGTGTAAATCGGAAAGGCGAAACTATCTGCTGTTTGTCAGGTTGTCCTTTTTATGGAACAAGATTTTGTTTGTACGGTCAATTAGCACTCAATTGACTGAAATCGAACAATGATGCTTATTTTCATCAATGAGGGTTCCGTTGGCTTATTTGTTGAGGATATTGGCAGACAGATAGGCAGACGAAAAGTTTTTGTGAATTGCTTGAGGCTGACGTGCTAGATTTTATTTACTTGGATGAAATGGGTGAATTGATGCAAGTATTAGTTTGAATTTTTTTGAAAATTCATTTTAACATTTTAAGTAAGTAGGTAGAAGGAGGAAGGCATCCTAATCGCAATAATTAATAAACAAACATCCCATATAACAACATTTCAAATAATTCTCAACTCATATTTACTCTCTGTGAAAGCTACAAATACATGAAGCATGTAGACACATTTTTAAGGATCCTAAATCATCAATTTCCTCCAATCGAATAAGAATCTTCATAATATTTCACTCACATAGTACGCAGGTGTCTATTATATCATAAAAATGCGCTCAACTCATTCACTTATGAATACTTTAATATTCCTTGAACATTTCTGCTGGCTTTTTAGAAGCACAAGCACCACGTACGTACATATTTATATTGTATATATGTCGAGAAAGAAAAATAACATAAAACCGAATGTGGCAGGTTTATGAGCATTCGAATATCAATGCGACGAACAGCAAAAAGGAGAAAGGAAGAAAGTGCCTGCTGCTCTTCTTATCATTCTCCTCTCATCACCATGAATGAATGAATGAATGAGTAAATGGATAGATAGAAAATAGATGAGTATATCTATTCATCCATTACCACCTCTCTCAATGAGCAGGATGTTGTCCTCCTCTCCTTCCACTTCATTTCCAATTTTCTGTGAGTGTGTAATTGTTTTTTTTTTCGAAATGTTTATGATGCAGCTTATTATTTCATTTTGAACAATTTATCCTCGCATCGTCGTCGTCATTCGGATCGTTTGGTTGTTTATAAATTTATTTCCACAATTTTTTTTCTTCCTACTTCAACAGCTCACACAAAAAAAAAAGAGGAAGGATGAGGAGGGAAGAGAGTGAGTGAAATTTATTGAAAACTCTTTCACTACGTGAGATGAATAAAATTATGAAAAAGAAAATGCTTATGAAGCAGCAAGCAACGGCATCAGCAGCATAAACACAAGTTGACAAAGAACAAAATCGAATAAATGGTGTGAGGAAGTTTTTTTGTGGGGTGGAAGCATGAGAGTGGTGGATAAAGTTTTAATGATCCTTTTAACATCATCGAAGATATGAGATAGTGGAATGTATGCTGGAGCTTTATAACGTTCTTAAAAAAAATATTTCTGATAATGCGATGAAAAGAGATATGGAAGGCTTATACACTATAATTTTTTATTAAGAAAATCGAGAATTGGCAATAAATTGCTATAAATTGGAACTGAACACTACTTAAGTTACAGTCTGCAACTTTTTATTACTAACATTGTGGACAAATGACCATTTAAAGTGGTTTTTGTGATAGTTTTATTACAATTTGGTAGTTACAGTACGGCTTTTTGTGGATGTTGTGTGTTGAATTGTAATTTTCAATATTTGTAATTTAAGGACTAGATGTCTACTGATATATGTATTTTGTTAGATATACATATTAGATAAGATGTATATTGTACATTCAAGAAGTTAGCTCATTAAATTTTCAGTACGGAAGTGAATATTTTTGGTAATTGAAAGAAAATCTTATTAATGAGCAAGATTTTCTGTCGAAAAAGCCCCAAAAATCACAAGAAAAAGCTTCCATTTCCGAAAAAAATGTCGAACAACAAAGCATGAAATTTTTATCAGAGCAAACATGAAACTTAAAGGAAGTTTTCCCTTCTTATTTCTGATCCTAACTGTTAAGTATCAACTTTGCTAACAACAATAAGTTTTCTTCACACAGCTACGAAATGTTTTAGAAGAAAACTTTTTCCTTTCTGGTACCTGCAGAGCAGAGTAGAAAAGGAACTTATTATCGAGGATATTTTCAGCTTCACATAATTTTAAAGTTAACAACTTTTTGGTATATCAGCTTTAAAGTTTTGAATATCCAATTTTCATAAATATCTAATAACCTCTTTTCCTTCTTTCATCCTCGCATTTCGAATATTTCTTTTTAAAGTCACCAATGTAATAAAAAAATTTTGTATGGCAAATATAAATTCACAGTAAGAGGAATAAATAAATTTTTGCTGTAAGCATGCAGCATAAAGAAATAAAAAAAAAATATTTACAATGCATCCATTGGGAATATTTTTTGTGTGTATGCTGGCTGTATCCCTTTTTACTAAAACTCCCATGACTCTCTCTCCTCATGCTTTATAAATCAAGAGTAAGCTTTAACTTTAAATTTTATTTCATCTTTTTTTTCGTTCAGTCTCGTGCCAAAAAAGCTCTCTGCACTGCTTGTACATTATTTTCTTTCTCATTTTAACATCCATTTTTGTATGGCGAAAGAAACAGCCTAGCGAGGATTTTTCAGGATTTTAATTCTATTTTCCGTAATAAAAAGAAATGAAATTTTTCCGCTGGGAGCTTTATGTTATGTTTTCATGACAGAATTTTGAAAGAGATTTGGGTCTTTTGATGTAGTTTTGTCTGCAACTGACTGGTATTTTTGGAGAGGAATGTGAAATTAAAGAACATCAATCTAAAAGCTAATTAGAGTCACTGAATAGTCACTTTACTCTGTCTCTTGATTCTGGCATGTTGAACTTTGTTTTAGGATAGTTATAGCTTACTTCATTTATAAAATACTAACTATAGTAAAAAATTTTATCAAGGGCAAATTTTGGTCAGTATTGAAGTGTTAAGCAATTATAAGCAGCCATAATGCACCATATCTCAAATTTTAATACCCTCGAGTTCAAATCCACCTTAAAAATGCGTTCATTTTCCACAAGTTCTTAAAAAAATCTTTTCTTTTTTAAATTGTAAAATATTTCAAGCCATTTATTTACGTAAATTATAATGAGGAGTCCTCTTTAGAAAGTTTTTAAAATTCTCATAATATTCCATAAAATGGAAACAGCACAACAAGAACAAATAAACAAACGGAATACATAATACACAGTACAAAATGCAAATTAATATTCATTAACTTCTCCTTCTTCTTCTTTCTCTTTTCCTTCATCTTTTTATTCTATTTCCATTTTTGTTTTTTTATTTTATTTTTCAAAAAGTATATACTTACTTGTAGCTTCATTCGTTAAATAATTCTCATTATGCTCTTGTTGCTCCACTCCATGATGATCCATAATCGTAATGTTCCTTTGCTGAGTTTGAAGTGGAACATTATTAATTGTTGTCTGTTTGAGGATTAAATGAAAAAGAAAGATGAAAAGGCGATAAAAAATGAATGGATTGTGGGGTCATTGTTATATGACGTCTAAAATTAATTTTTGAATTTTAATTTTTACCACTAGCAATTATTTATAATTTTAAAATCAGAAACAAATTCTCAAAGCTACTTAATATTAGACGTCATTTAAGAATCGGCTTCATTTGTAAGTAGAATTAAAAAACAATTTTCATAAAGATCTTAAGGTTAAGCATATTCAGCACATTACTTTCTTTTAATGATGCTTTTCATAATGATCTAAATGATCATCCGAAAATTCACTTGAAATAAGTCTTTAAAACCTTCTAAGGAAGTACCCCAATGCCAATCAACATCCAAAAACACTTAATGCCAAAACTTGTCAAAAATTTCACACAAGTGAGTGAACTTTATGATACTTTGGTATTTCTTGTCAAATTGATTTTCTCGGAAGATTCAAATAACTGTCAACTGTAAGACAGCTTCTGAATGGCTGTCAAATAATTTTCAAAAAGCCTCTTTTTTCTTCTGAATATTTTATCCCGTTTTAAATGGAAATCAATTTAATATCGATTTCTAAATGGTTTTTCGAGAACTTCATTATCAAATTTGAATGTACAGATTATAGAATATTTCAGCCATAAATTTCCAAGAATTAGAGAGGATTACAAGTTCAATGAGAATATTGAGCAAATCATGTGGAAACTCGTTCCATTAAATTTAATGCAGATACTCGAAAAAAATTCCAATAAAGTAAATTTTGCTTCTTAGAATTATTCATAAAGTTAATTCAACCATTCGTCACTGAAAGCAATCACTGTGACTATCTATGAAACATTTTTCATGCCTCGCATTTCCAGCCTTTGATTTTCTCTTTTATTCGCAATATAACTTTATTCACATATTACATTACATTATGACTATATGATACGTACGTAAGTACATAGAGCTTTATGTTATGTCTACATATAATGAATGACATGAATGGGTAAATGTACATTTATTCCGTTTCACTCATTTGAATGCGAACAAGTGCAGTGTTTGCTTATTATTGTGGTGATTTTTCAGCGCATTGTCCATTATATGTCTTTTATGAAACTTTTGGTTTTTAATATTTTATTATATTCAATCATGAGGGACAACATAGAAACCTCTTTGGAAATACCGCTGCCAAACAAACATCTCACTCTTCATATTAATGCCAATTTAAGTAAAAGATGGCATTTTGAAAACTTTTATCTTTGATTCTATTGACTTTCCATTTCCAACTTCAATAAAAGACAAATAGATCCATTAAAAACTCATGTCCATCATATCATGCTCGAGTGAATCCGTTGAAAAAACGAGCAAGCGAGAGGACTTTTTAGTCAACTAATTTATTTCATTCATTTCGGGTATGTTTTATATTTATGTTTATTTTTTTGTTTGGGCGCGACCTTTTATATATGGATAGAAGTGAATGATCCTTTCTAGTTAATCAAAATTCACACACATAGACAACATACGATGTGTACATTAAAGGGAGGCAATGTTAGACTATGCTTTATATTTATTCATGTTTAATCAATATTTTATTACACTTTATGTCATCATATATATGCATATAAAAAAAAAATATGATAATTGTAATCGTTATTGTTGTTGCTTTTGTTAAGCATAAGGGAAATAAGATGGTAATAAAATTAAAATAATAAATAATAATAGCAATAGCAATCATGTTAATAATTTTATTCAGTTCGCAATATGTGCATTTATTTGATGTTGTTAACACGAATGTTAATCAACATGTCAATGATAATGATGATGCTGATGAGAATGTGGAAAACTTTATTATTATTATTTTTTTCATTCACACATACACACAGACCGGAAATGGAAAATAAATGCGTCATATTCGTGAGGTCGTATGGTGCAATAATTTATTATGTTAATACGTTATGTCATATGTGGAAATGGCTATTTGAGAATGATCGAGGTAAAATCGATAACGAAATGAGACATTATCATAATAAGCAGGACGCATGCAACTGTGAAGTAATAAATAAAGTTATGTGCAGTTAATAACCTTCTGTTGGCTATAAATTGCTTCAACTGATAAATGCTGATATTGATATATTCTTAAATATTGAGTTTTAGATGAAGGATTCCCCCTTAAGCTTAACTTGTTTAACAAAAGGAAAAGACAGAAGTTCCCTAAAACTACGTGCTATATTTTGAATCATATATTTAAAGACATTATTTCACATCATAATTAGGAACAGAATCATTTTAGTAGAATATAATTCGAACTTCAAGCTTCAGTGACTTTCAAACTAAAACATTTTAGATTATGAATCCTTAATGTGCCTAGAAAACATAAGTTGAGTATCAGGTAGGAAAAAATCAATATTCAATGCTTAAAGGCATGAAAATTTATAAAGAATAACCAGAGATCGAAGCCGCGACGAATAAGCCGGCTAGCTTAGCTAAGCCGACTAAAATAAGCGAAATTTTTAGCCGACTTATTTTCGTCGCTAAAATAAGCGGGTTTTTTAGCCGGCTTATTTTTGCCGCTAAAATAAGCGGGTTTTTTAGCCGGCTAATTTTCGTCGCTAAAATAAGCGGATTTTTTAGCCGGCTTATTTTCGCCGCTAAAATAAGCGAAATTTTTAGCCGCCGCTTATTTTCGGCTTAAGAGATAAATACTCGAACTAATTTTCAATATTAAACTCGAGATTATTTAAATTATTTTTCTTATTTTATATATAAAAGTCATTTCTGCTTATTCTTGTGAAGTATATAATATAGTTAAAAATGGTAAATATTATTTTTTCATCATTTTTCATTTATTTTTTAGCAGAAATATTATAAAAAAAAATTAATGACAATAAATGAGACTTTCCATATAGAATTGGGACTCAGAAAATTTTCAGTTTTCGCTTAATAAAACTATGAATATCTATCAAAAGTATAACATATTATATATTTTTGGAAAGGTATTAACCTAAGCTTTCATAATATAATACCCAATCTTAATAATATAATCCAGGGTTGGAACACTAGAGGTTCAAAGTTGAGAAAATTCACAATTTTTAAATTGATCAGTTTGATATGAAAATTAAAAGTTTAAATTTAACTTTAACATTAATTCGAAGCATTAATATAAGTTGTGTTTTGCCATGAAATAAAAAGGCAACTTCCGCCTCTTGCTGATTTTTAATAAGTTAACAAACCTTGACAAAAAATTCTCCATACAAAATAAAAAATCATCAGAACTTTTGAAAGGAACCACCAATTTTAATGATTTAAACAGATTCTAACAGGTAATTTTAAGGAGCATAAAGGAAAAATACATATAAGTTGATAAAACATAAAATTCAAATTTAAAATGACGGTTGAAAATTTTCCATACAAAAATACTCAAAAAATTTTTTATTCTTTTTATGCTTTTAACATATTTATTGCATTCAAAATTGATTCCTTTTAATGTATTTTACAATAATTTAAACTTAAACTATCATTAAAATATGTTAAAAGCATAAAAAGAATAAAAAATTTTTTGAGTATTTTTGTATGGAAAATTTTCAACCGTCATTTTAAATTTGAATTTTATGTTTTATCAACTTATATGTATTTTTCCTTTATGCTCCTTAAAATTACCTGTTAGAATCTGTTTAAATCATTAAAATTGGTGGTTCCTTTCAAAAGTTCTGATGATTTTTTATTTTGTATGGAGAATTTTTTGTCAAGGTTTGTTAACTTATTAAAAATCAGCAAGATGCGGAAGTTGCCTTTTTATTTCATGGCAAAATACAACTTATATTAATGCTTCGAATTAATGTTAAAGTTAAATTTAAACTTTTAATTTTCATATCAAACTGATCAATTTAAAAATTGTGAATTTTCTCAACTTTGAACCTCTAGTGTTCCAACCCTGGATTATATTATTAAGATTGGATATTATATTATGAAAGCTTAGGTTAATACCTTTCCAAAAATATATAATATGTTACACTTTTGATGGATATTCATAGTTTTATTAAGCAAAAACTGAAAATTTTCTGAGTCCCAATTCTATATGGAAAGTCTCAAATACTAATTGATATATTAAAGTTAATATATTAAAGACAAAAGTTAACTGTTTAAATTTCATGAATTTCTTGTAAAAAATTTATGAAAAATGATGAAAAAATAATATTTACCATTTTTTAACTATATTATATACTTCACAAGAATAAGCAGAAATGACTTTTATATATAAAATAAGAAAAATAATTTAAATAATCTCGAGTTTAATATTGAAAATTAGCTCGAGTATTTATCTCTTAAGCCGAAAATAAGCGGCGGCTAAAAATTTCGCTTATTTTAGCGGCGAAAATAAGCCGGCTAAAAAATCCGCTTATTTTAGCGACGAAAATTAGCCGGCTAAAAAACCCGCTTATTTTAGCGGCAAAAATAAGCCGGCTAAAAAACCCGCTTATTTTAGCGACGAAAATAAGCCGGCTAAAATTCCGCTTATTTTAGCGACGAAAATAAGTCGGCTAAAAATTTCGCTTATTTTAGTCGGCTTAGCTAAGCGACCTTAGCGGCTTCGATCTCTGAGAATAACAAATTATGTTGAGGTTAGAAAGGTTGAGATAAAGTTTATGACTAAAAATTTTATGGAAATTTGTTTAGAAACGCAATTTACTGCCGTGATGGAAATTGATTCTATGAATTTTTGTTTATTTCTCATTGATTAAGTTTTTTGTGTGTTTTTAAGGAAATTTTTGGAAAGTTTTGTAGGAGTTTGTGACATTTGCTCTACAATTCACAAGAAATTCGAACTTAAAATAAGTTGGCACGTGTTAGAGGTGGGAATTAAATTTAAAAATTTTTATGAAGTATCCAAGTGAAAATTCATAAATGCGTGATTAATGACTTAACATTCAGAGTGGGTAGTTTCAGTTGTTGACATTTTTAAATTGTAAAAAAGAATGTCTCTTTTTTATTTAGCAGTTTTAAACCAGTCATGCTTTTTACATGAGACAGAGACACTTTACAGTTTTTTCTTATCCAAAACTCATTCGTGACTTCCTAAATGGCATGCACTTTAAATCTAATTTCGATGTGATATTACATGTCAAAATTTATTCCACAACTATGTAACACACTTGTCATACATATCGCACATAAACATTCTACTTATTTTTTATACTGCATAAAGCATGCAATCATGCAACATGTTATCAATTTAAAAAGTACTAAATTTATTATTCCAAATCATTAAAAATACAAGAAAATGCAATTAATTGTAAGGAAAAAGGACGAAAAAAAGGCAGATATGTAAATTTCTTGGTTAAGAAGGAGCTGCAAAAAATAATGAAAATTGCAAGTAAGGAACGGTTGGCAGTAAATTAAGTTGGGAAAAAGCTTGAATTTATTAAGTAATAAGTTGATGTTTTCTGCAGAAAGAGAGGAAAACATTGTGGCTGGTTCTGTGGACGATTTTGAATTATGTTCTAATTTTAAGGGAAGAAGACTATAAATTCTGAGCTTTTGACTATTCTGTCTCTTAGATAAGTTTATTGGCATAGACTTTGCATTTTTTTAAAAAGTCATTCAATTCATGTTTTATAAAAAAAATAATTCCAATAGTAATATTGTGACTTAATCATAAGGATTAACTTTTAAAACCCAAAAGGATTTGATATCCGTGACACAATTTCAAGACACTGCCTAATTTAATCATAATAATAATAATAATAATATTCACCTGCCATCACTTATACTCATTAGCTACTCCACTCTCATTTTCACAATTTTCACCCCATACGAATCAACCCCTTTTTCGCTCATTTATGTGTATATCGTGCGTATATACATTTGTGCGTAACTTATGTATTCATACGACAATGCATAATAATCATATCCACCAAATGCTCTCGCCTATTTGCCTTTTGCCAACATGAAATGGCTATTAAATATTTACTAATGCATTTTTCTAGCAAGTATACACGCATGCATGAATATCATCTGTACAGCTATGGATTTCAAACACATACGTACAACAATGTATGCCTTCAAAGAATTTTAATGGAAATCTGCTAATTCTTAATTATTATGAGACAACAAAGCAGGCATGATTAATGAAGGAATTATAAATTGATAATGTGAGGATGTGTAATTAGGCAGGAAACTTTGATAAGATTAAGAAGATCCACAAGTTTCTCGTTTTAACGGCTTATATGAAATTTTAATTAAAAACTCTTTGTCTTCACTAATGCCTTATGAATTTATATTTCCCTATGGATTACTATTTTAGGATTTTCTGGTTTCCATTTCGATGGAAGATAATAATTTTGCTGCTTATTTCGTCCTTTATATGAGGGGGTTAGCGGTATGTAAAATTTGGTTTGAACATTGTAAATTTTCTGTAAATTTGACCTTAAGAGAATAGTCAAAATAAAAAAAGATGAAAAATTAAAAAAAAATAATATTGAAAAGTTAGAAGCTTTGTACAGTTTCTTTTGTACCTATATCTAGGAAAAAAATTAGGGAAAATTAATTAATAAAATTTAGAAAAATTCTTAATCATTCTAACTGTGAACCCCCTCAATATTAAATGAAATCTCATACAAATTTGCATTAACGATAACAGCTTCTCATGTATTTATGTTTTTAAAAAATAACATTTTTTGTTTTGCTCTTCCTATGCTTGTTGTTCTTTAGGGTAGCATATTTCCTCTTCTCATTTCACAAACATGAAATTATTTGTTGAATTCAAATGATACCTTTGCATATAAAAAAGAAAAGGAAATGGAAAATAAGAAAAACATTTTTTTACATCGTCATGATTTTTTTGCTTTCCTTTGAGCTTTCTTGCTTATGCCTACATATCTCTCTTTCTCTTTCTTATTTATTTATTATTGCCTTCATTTCAGTATTCTTAGAAGAAATTTGCTTTGCTCTTTTTTTCTGTAAATATCAGCATTTCGCATGCATATTAAATTAAAATTAATACATATTTCTGAATATTAAGGCTCATGAGAAAGTAAAAGGTTTTCTTGGCTGATATAAAATATTATAAAGGGAAGGTAAAATGAGGGTTGAAAAGCATAAATAGATTATTAGTTTGAATTAATGATTATGATACGGTGATTGTTTATGAATATTTAAAGCCTATAGAATTTAATATCTGCTCTTACTTTTAAGATCATTTTAATTTCTTAAGTAACGGTTTTTGGGGTTGACTTTTTGAAGATTTGAAAAATTTGTGAACGCATTTTGAATTTTAAATATCTAAGATTTTTTAACTTTTTATCAGATTAGATTCTAAAGAAACTTTGATGTAGAAAATTATAGAATAATGAAATTTAGCATTTTAAAAAAATGCACACTGAACATGCAAAGTTTTTGTTAATCGGTTTTAACAAAAGGCACACACATACAAGAAGCAAGAAAACTTAATTTTCCCTCTCGAAAGCCATCAAAGTGGAAAATAATATACACAAAGGACAAACTGTAAGACGTACATGGCAATAATTTTAATGGAAATTGTGCAGTCATAAAAGTAAGTTAAGCAATGAGAATGAATATTAAGTTCATATTGCCTTAACGAAAATTCTTTTAAACATCAAAATTGAATTTTCCTCATTTCTTCTTATTCAATTTGAAGTCGCAAAATTTGTTGTTGGTATGATACATACAATATGAAAGTAATATACAGGTAAATAATGTACACATTGCTGCCTTTTTCCGTCCTCTCTTACTCTTTACGATGAGTTTATGAAAAAAAAGCCAGCAACAACATCAGGCACAGGATGAAATTGCTGAAAGATATGTATTTATATGCCAACATGTTTTTCTTTCTTATTCCATTTCATAATCAACGATGAGAAACCAGCAACAACAGAAGCTTTTTTTTTTGTTTTAAGCTGAGGCATTTAAAAAATAAAAAAAGTTTTGAGTAGAACTCGTTCAGTTAGGAGGCGAAAAAAACAGTTGAAGAGAAAGAGAACGAACGTAACGGAATATTTTAAGCATGGCATGTAGAAACAAAAACCATTCTTGTTTAAGGCCTAAGGCGTATAATTTTCACATGAATTCGTTCGAAGTTAAATTATAACAATTTTTTTCTGTTTTCCTTTTTCTCTTAGTTCCATGTTCCGAAAGAGGTTATGAGCGGAGGAGAGGAGAGAATGTGAGCTAGTAAATAAATGGAAGCCATGATCATTGAGAGCGCATTTTTTTTACAGAAAAATTACATTCAAGTTTCACAGTTGAGATTCAGATATTTAAGAATGTAACGCTTAAAACTTATTTAAAGGAATGAGGGAAATAAACTTACGATCAAATTTTCAGGTTTATAAGCAGTCAAATTGCATCGAAAAATGCATCACTACACCTTCAAATCATGCTATAAAAATTATTAAGGTAGCGGTGAAGTTGTGTAATTAACAACCTGGAATATCGAGTAGAATTCTATTTTTAGTTCTCTTAAGGTTCAATAAGATACCTATGTACATATATGAAAGTAAAAAAAAAACATTTCATATGCAGATTTCTTTATGCTCGTTTACCTTCCCATATCATCTTCAAAAAAGGGTCGATTCCTCCTACCTAGAAAAAAATTTATTTTTATTTTTTGTTTATCTTTTCATACATAATTTTCATTTCAAATGAGTCTCTGGTGACAACAGTAAAGAAAGAATGAAACAGTAAAGGAAGGAAGATTTTCCTAGAACAGCAATGGTTGTTATGTGAGGATAAACGAAAATGAGAAGAAAAACATTTTCCTGTAATATACCCGAGGATATATACGCAAGTGATGTTGTTTCTCGTTAAAAATTGTTTACTGTACAATATTATTTTCATGTGGCTCATTTCAGACGATAATAGAAATGTTTAGTGCTTCAGGGTAATTTTGCTTTTAAGAAAACAGTTATTGATTCTGTTGGAGATGAAAATATTTTCGTGTCGTTTCTGTTGCTTATCATTTTAATTAGCTGTTTAGAATATTCATTTTTCACAGCTCATTTACTTTCAATTTTGTTAATTTTGTGCTGGATAAACTCAAAGTTGTGCCTTTATATTAAGGTAGGATTTTAAAGCAATAGTAAAAGCATCAAGAAGGAAAAGTGCTCATTCAGACATTCATTGAATGATTCACAAAACATTACCTGACTTAAAAGTTCTCTCCAGCATCATATAAAGTGTGAGTACCTGTTCTAGTCATTCATTCATTTATATATTCATAAAGCAAGCTTAATTATTTTTTAATAGTGACTTATGACATTCATTATAATTCATTTCCCACTCTCCTTTTATCTCTCTTGCTTGCTGACGCAGTGAAGTGGTGCTTGTAGTGTGAAAATACAACTGTGAATAAGACAAGAGCACTTGATGCAAGCTTGATGATTTTAAAAGGGATTTTATTCAAGATTAATTGAGATATATTCAGTTATTAAAGCTACTTTTAAAAATGTTGATGTTCAACTCATTCAGTCAGTCAACAGCGTTATTAAGTCATTTAAATGTTTTTGTTTTGTGTTTAGCTGTTCTGCATAAATTATTCTAATTGTGCGAAATATCGATTAAAATTGTTTTTTGCCCTCAGAGCTTGTTGTTATTTTATTATTTTTCACGCACAAGTGGACTTGTTTAAACTTTTTTTTTTGTGCTGAACAATTACGTAAACATAAAATTATCTGTTGTTTTAGCATTTAAACTTTCGTTCTTTCAAGCTGTTATCAACAACTGCATCTTCCCACTTAGGAATTGTTTCGATGAAATGTGATGTTGGATATGGCTAATTATAGAGAACATTTCTCAATATATAGATTGACATAATTTTAGGATTTCTAATTTTTAAATTAATTCAGCATTATCTATTGCTTTTATGGTTTTTAGAATTATTCTGAATTTCTAATTGCTAGGTTTTGAACCAAGGATTTTATAGAAAATATTAGGAGTTTAAGTCAAATCTAGTAAATCATAGTTAAGGTACATACTTAAACAAAACATACTTAAAGACTACGCAACATCCAAATAAACCCCTAAAAAGACTAGTCATTATTCGGTACAGACTGAAAGCAATAATTTGCCCACTCGACAAAACCAGCAACATAATTTTCCTATTTTGCTTCTACTTGTTATGAGTTGTTCTATTTTTTCTACTCCTCATGTTTTCTACTTGTACTTGTGCATGCACTATGGAATTATTTTCTCGAATTGTACTCTCCAAAGTTTCTCACTTGATTAGCATAAAAAATGTTTTATTTAAAAATATCTCTTCACAAATGCAATAAATTTTAGAAAATTGGTAGTTATTGCTCCTTTTTGGACGAGTATTTTATGCTGTTGCAGTAGAATCTACTGGAGTTTTTTAATTTAATTTGATGCATTAAGCTCTCTTAATTCTACATAAATTTGATGAAGAACCATTGGGAAAATCATCAACAAGAAGCTCCAGTGGCTTTTTTAATCAATTTCTAGCGAGTAGACTTAAATCATTTAAGGATGCAAATATTTCCATTCTAGACGCTTTTCACAAATGAATGCCACAGAAAATTTCAATGCTCGAGCATTTTCATTTTATTTCCGAAACCTTTCACCTAAATCAATACGCATGAAATGTTCACAATCGTACATGTGACCATTCACATAAATTAAGGTCGAATTGATTGTAATAAGGATGTAGTTACGGTAAATTAAGTCTTTAGTTTCGTTAATTGTCTACCGATTTGGTTACGTTACTAAATTTACCTTGAATGAGTGGAAGAGTGAGTACTGAAATTTTGATGATGAACAATTATAAAGGTACGGGTCATTTACCCTTAAAATCAATAAATGTTGATTTATTTGCGGTTGGAGATGATTAGTTTGAGGTTTTGGAAGGGAAAGTTTATGGAAACAATGAATTTCGATTGATTTAACCCAATTGTGGTTATTCTTGGTACCTTTTTGTCATTTAAATTGATTGATGCTTGAAAGTAGTTCTAAGAAGTATTTATAACACTTTATAAACACTGCAACTTCTCTCATAAAATTACCACATCATAAAGTTACACATCAGAATTCTAATGAATCATTAATCAGTTCAAGGAAATCTTCCTGCTTACATTAGCTAATCAGTCGTTCATGTCAGCATGAAATATTTATGAAATTTACTGAGAGTTTTATTCAAAATCAAAATAATATATGCTGCATATAATAGCTATATAGTACAGTGTGAATAAACACAAACAGCCGATAGCTTACAATAATCGATCACCTAAAAGCCATGATTATAATTATTTCTAACATTTCCTGGTTAATTTATTAATAATTAGAAAATAAATAATTAACGAAAATTAGAGAGTTTGATTTCGAAGGGTTATGAATTTTCTGATGTTTAATGTTTTTGGACCAAACGAGAATTTTCAAATTCTGATCTTGGTCAAATTCCCTTTCTGTCTCAAAATGAACTAAAATATCAAGAGTCTATTATTTTCCATTATTCTCCAATTTACTCTGTTATATATTTTTTAATTTCCACTCACAATACTTTGATTTAGTAGCATTCATTTATGAACTCATTTATTTTCTACAATTTTCATACTTTTTATTTCAGTTGCATGCTAAATTACCGCCATAAAAAATAAAGTCATAAAATTTTTTAATTCAATTTTCCGAAAAAAAAATGAGAAATGGGAAAAAGAAAGAAAACAAATAGAAAGAAAGAAATGAGGAGCAGAATGGAAAAATGCAACACATAAAGGGTGGAAATTTACATTTTTTTTATACCAGAACCTCTATTGAAATTCATAATAATAAAAGTAATGTTCTTTCACTCATGAAATGTAATAAAATATTTAACACAAAAATTTCTTCTATTTGACGTCATTAGCATTCACATCCCTCAAAGAGAAATAATAGAGAATAAAATGAAATTTCAGAAGTAAAAAGCTTTTATTTACATTTTTCTCTTTATTCTCTTCTATATGCTGTGTTTTATGATAGAGAAGATCCATATTATGAGGCATAGAGGTATGATTGTGTATCTTTACGTGTTTCAAACAATTTTTTTCATGTCTCATGATAAGCATGGGTTAAAATAGTGATTAAGGCGCATAAAACCTGATGTCACACTTGAATTTTTGTTCTGAGTGAATTCTAGTAAAACTTGAAATGTTAGACACAAAAGATAGCATGAATATGCAGCAAACAACAAAGCTCAAACATGTCAAATCAAATTTTTTTCTGATTGAAAATTTCGACAAAATCAAGATCAAAGATTGAACACATATTCATGCTGTTTTGTAAAAGCTGTCTAGACATTCAATGTTACTACTCATTTGAGCTTTATGCTATACAAAATTTTCCAATGATTCAACCCAAAAAAGTCATGCATATGGACAAAATGAATCTCCATCCACAATCAGACATATAATGACAAAATACTCCCGAAAAAGGGTAAAGTTCTTGAACGATATGATTTTCATCCTCATACTCTATAAATTTCCACAATATACATCCATATACATGCCATTGCCATCTATCCATCTAATAATTTAAACATATTCCCATAGCTATAAGAACATTTTCATGCTGTATGTGCATGGTTGTATGCTTTAAGGCACACAGTCTCTTTACCTTTTCACCATCACTTTCTCACTAACACATTCATTCCTCTATTTCTTCTTTGTCTTTGCTTTCTCACTCACTCACTCTACATTTATTTTTCATTTAAGCAAATTTTCATGAAGCAAAGCACAGATTTAACCCTCATATTTAGGAACCAAGAAATAAAAGCAAACGAGAAAATTTTTAGGCAACATCAAAATACACAAAGAGCATAAAGGAGAAATAGTAAAAAAAGGCGAGAGAACAAAGGATAATGGTGAAAATGTATGAATATACACATTATTTTTTTAGAGAAACTGTTAGCAAGTGGTTTGGGAATAATTGTGCTCATTTTGGGTCATTTAATTTTTTTTTGTGTTTTGGTCTGTATGAGTGAAGATGTATTTTTGTTGGAGTTGGTCCGTCAACTATGGCATGCAAAATGATGGTTATTTTTTTCTCAAAGAAAGGAACAACCAACAATTCCACTTTTTAAAGTACTTTTAGAGAAATAGAAATCTCAAACTTTGAATAGTAATCAATTCTTTCCTTACTATAGTATCTACATGTTTAGCTCCTTTTAAAGATTTTTCTCTTTCCTAGAAACCAAATTTCTTCCTCCAAAACAAAACAAAGAATCTTTTTATATCAAAACAGAGCTTGAACAATAAAGCTTAGACTTATTTCCCGAGCGGCAAATAATTGTTTCCACTACCCCAAATGCAATATCAGAGCTAATATTTTGATACCTTAAAATAGCGTATATTGCCATACATGCAATGTATTTCTATAGCAACAACTTGATAGCCACAATTAATTATCAGGAAACTCGGGAAAGGAGCAGCACAGCAGCGAGAAACTCATTATGTGGAGAAAAAGAAAAGAATACATTAGATTGAAACGAAGAAAAAGAAGGAAAGTCAGTTGGGGTATTATATTGTTTCTGCATGCTTCTATTGCTATATATGTATGGTTTAAAATCCCTATCGGAAGTTTCATGAATTTTCATCTCCTTTTCAAGTTTTTTAATTTTTTATGAGAATGGAAAATTTTGTGCTTTGTTTTTGAAATTGGAATTTTTGTTGGAAACATTTTCAGATCCCCTTAAAGGGAATTTAGCTCTAAGAAGTTTTAGATCTCATGAGAATCTAATTTGAAAGGGATGAAAAATTACAATTATTGCTTTGATGATATATTAGAAACATTTTTGTTACTGCCTTTTTGAAAATTGCTGCTATATGAACATTATGTAAGATTAGGGATGAAATTCCTTTGAAAGATGAGATTCTTGGCCAATAATTAACAAAAATTTTATCATTTCTGTATCTTTTTATGAAAGGTTTTTTTTTTGGAAATAGAATTATTTTGATTGGAAATGACAAAGATGTGATTTATGAATTCTAATACTGCTGCTGTATTCTCAATTAAATTATAGAAATTTTTCACTGAATCTTCTTTGTTCTTTTTCATCATCCAACTATTTGTCAAATGAATACAATTCCCATTGAACAACTTCAAAAATATCAAAGATACAGCTGCCCTAAAGCAGCATATTATGAAAATAGGAAACTAAAAATCTCACTGGGATTAAGTATAAGAAAAAGTAGAAACATATCATAGTATCATGTATGTAGCAGTTTAAGAATGGAACAATATATAGTGCAACAACGAATAAAGAATAAGTAAAAGGATATGAAGGAACTATCGTAGTTATGAATGGGTACAACGTTTTCAAAAGTTATTGCACAATTTAAGTTTTAGAGGTTATATTGCTTGATTGGAAATGCTTTGAATAAGGTTATGAATTTTTATTTTTAGATTGAAAATTATTCTAAATTTCGATAAAATTCAATTTGTCATCAAAAAAATATGATGAGGCCGAGTAACACAAAACAGTAGGAGACTTGAAATAATCAAAGCTGACAATCATGATATGCAGATTTTTTATGAAGGGGAAAGCAACTAATAAGGGAAAGCAATTAAATCTTAAATAAAAATTCAAGTCAGCCCTTTAGAATTCGTAGAACTAGTGTCCAAAAAACCCGAGATTTAAAACTGCTTCCCCAAATCCCAAACATCCCTAGAACTTTGCACTATGCATGATTTGTGTCTGAAGAAAATAAAATTTCTGCTCATAAATGAAAGAAATCTCTTCTTATTCTTACCCGACTCGTTTCATCCGTTACTACTTTCTTGGCATGATATATCGTTGAAAATGGTTGCTGCTGCTGGTTATTGTAGATATTTGGCAATGATTTAGCTTGCACTGCAGCAGTCTTTGTCGGTAAAATTGGAAGAATCAACATTGGACTTTGAAACATGCTCGATACTTTAATTGCTGATGAGAAGGACGTTTCTGTTTTTGTTGTTGATGATGGCAATGCCGTTCCTGTATTTGTCGGTTGCTGATTGCTTGTTTGCTTATTGCAATTTGTACATGACGTGCGTTCATATGGTTGCGTTCGTTTCTTTATGTTTACTTTTTCTTTTCCATTCCACAGATTTAATGGAAATGCCGATAAAAGCACTACAGGCAGAATTTTTGATTTTGGTGATGACGATGTTGTTGAAATTGCTGTCGATGCATTCGCTTTTGATGATTCCATTCGAATATGTGTCTGGTGTCTTGTCAATTTTTTTTTATTTTTTCTTCTTCAAGCTCTATCTCGTTGATGTTGTTCTGTATTCTGTCCTGCTTTTTATTATTTCTCCATTTCAGTTCTGACTGAAAAAAGCTTATTAAATTTTCATTTCCAACTGCACTTTTTTTACGATGATGAGAATTTCTTCTTCATTCTCTGTTTGCACTTCTATTTTTTTAATGGTAAAAGTTTCTCTTTTGTATTTCAGCCTTGCCACCTTGTGTCTTCTGTACACTACTGCTGTGGATGTATATATATATATATATATGTGTGGCAATATAGTGACGATGAACTGCAATAACACAAAAATATTAAATAAGTACATAAGTAACTCTCACTCAATGTCTACTGGTATTATTAATGATGTAATTTCATGGAAAATGTGATATATGTAAATATGAAAATGAAAGTTTATGGAATGGTAATATGAAATAAAAAGAGAGTAAGTACGGCATGTGGAAGCAGAGGAGTTTTTGTGTTGATTAAAAAATTCAAGGTCATGAACGCACAATTTCTCATTTTTTTTCTGATAATTGCATATCATTGAGAAGCTACAGTCATGTCCCACTCCAGTCAGAAAATCTGATTTCAATCAAGGACAATTTACATTAAAATAAAGTGAACAGTAGCGACTAACAATGTTGCTGACAAAGCGTCTCTTTCCTTCATATACACGCGAAAAAAAGAAGCTGAATCCGTTCATAAATGTGAGAATGCTTCTCATTTCCACCACGCAAATTGCTGCTATTGTAATAAAATTTTAATTAGACTACATCTGGAATTGCTATTTGGCATTGCTTCATACTTGTTATTTCCATTTTTGCTTTGTTCTCTAAACAGACGAAACAAATAAGAAAGGAGTTATGCTATTGGTTGTAGCATACATGAAGCAGAAAAGTTCAACTGAAATTTCAAATTCATGGAAAATTTTAAATGAGATATTAGCAAAAAAGAGAAGGATGTGCTGCATGTGATGTTAATTTTAAATGGAAATCCAGGTGGAAAGTTTTAATGAATAGGAAGCAGTCATTTGGAATGTGGATCGTGGGAAAGCTTGAAGCTTCCTTTTGAAGTCTGGTTTGTAGATTGATTCTCAATGAATGCGCAACTTGCAGTTAAGAACAAGCTTGTTTTTATCCAGGCAGTTACTTTTTTTTGTCTCAAAATATCTGGACTTTAATTCAGTTCCAAATAAAAAAATGTGAAAAAATTTCAACGATAACAAAAATAAAATTAAAGCTACACCTCGCTATTTTGTCGTCAGCATTTTTCCTCATTTGTTATCTTTCACATCATCTTTTTATAGCTGAGACACAACAATGTTCGCTATCCCCAAACGTAAATACAAAGTAAAAGAAAAATGAAGAAGAAAACTAAATAAACTTTCAGCTTCATTGCAATAATAAAAGGAGCAAGACGAAAAAGGTGATTAAATGGATGATGGCAGAAGACATGACATGACGATAAGGTGTTTAATTAGTGACACAATTCCCTATTTAATAGAATTATGAAAGAAAGCATAAACAAAGTTACAGTGGAAGGAAAATGTTGTTTGCTGCTCTAAGGGATGATTATAAGGGATCAAATTATTACAAAATGAGGCGAAGAAAGATGGAAACAAGGAAGAGAGGATTAATAGCAAGAAGATGTAAGTAAACACTTAAGGAAGCTGAAAGGAGATTAAATGAGATATTTTTTTCATCCCAAGTCAAGTAGTTTGCTCTTCTACTTTAACTGCACTGTGAATGGTTGTGTGGACTTAATCCAGAATTCTTCACATGAGATCAACATTTGAGGAAGTTTGTACAGCTTGTAATACATTATCACTAATCTTGATATAAACATTTGATGAGATAATGCATGGAATATAAATTTTATTCCAAGGTCTTATGCTGTGAGACAAGTCTGTAATATTATGCTATAAAAGTTGTGTTGGTGGATGTAGGAGGCTTGTGGAAGAGATCTAAAAGAAAATTCATTGGTTTCGATTTAGATGGTTTGTAATCTTTTTATATTTATAGACTGGCTTGAAACATCTGAAAATCTTCGTAGAACTGATTTCAATGAAGCCAACGAATGCGGATAAGAACTAATTTTCGAACTTTGGTACTTAGAATTAGAATTAGAATTAGAATTTAATAATTTTTAAGTAGTTTTTTAACTACAAAACGATTATATATTGAACAATTAGTTATATTTTTGAACAATCTACGACTAGTTTTTGCCAAAATTAATTTTTTTAATAAACTTATTTTCGAAAAATTTTGTAAACAAATATGTTTGTTTACATTTGCTACAAAAATTAAAATTGAGAAAAAAAGTTAATAAATTTCATTAGGATCTTAGTTTAAAGTATTGAGTAGTATTAAGTTTTAAAAATGAAGATTTTGTAAATAAAAAAATTAATTTAATTTTCGAAAAAATTCGTAATTCGTTATAAAAAGATCCAGAAATTTTCAAAATTTTCGAAATCAACTTGTTTTTAGTCTATTCGCAGTTATTGGCAATGAAGAAATACAATACAAAGTAAGAAGGATCTTAAAATATCTTAAGGTTTTAGCAAGATAATGAGAAAATAATTTTTAATCTTTTTCCTTCTTCCTGGAAGTCTTAATTTTCCTCATTAGTGATGTTTCAGTTACTTTGTTGCATCAACAAAAGTTTTTGCTTGCAGCCATCAGCTTTTCATTCTATTTATAGCACTATTGTGAATATTTATGATACCTAACTATGAATTTTCATAGAACTTAATTTGAATCTTTTAAATGAGCAAAGTTTGAATCATACCGAGAAACACAAATTTTAATGACATTAAAATTTAATTTAATTTTTAATTTCAAGGTTGTTTCGACCATGATTCCATTTACTTAAAAAAATTTTTTCCTGTGTTTTCAAACTAGCGCGCAAACTTCAAAAGGAATTAAAATCATTCTTCCAGAGAAAAATTTGCAGCTCTAAAAATTTCCCAGTATCTCATTAATGACATAAATTAATTTATACGCGGTAGCAATTAATATGCTTTTCATCAAATACATTAACATCAAACATTACATCTAATGAGAATTAATTATCCCAAATGTAAATTGTAGGTAGATGCTTAAAAATAAACCTACATTTTTTTTGCTGGCAGTGTAACATGAGTCGTTTTTAATGAATATGAATGCGAATCTTGTTCTAAACAAAAAAACACCTTAGAGCTGTGACTGACTCCTACAATAAATCTTAGAATAGATTCTTATTTTTGAATAGAAATTGGCATTTCAAAGGATTAAACTTAACACCTAGAACAAATCTATTTCTTGAGAATCCAATTTGGAGTTGAGCTTAAGCTTCGACAGCTTGCATAGGTGTTGTGTTCAAAAGCTATGGTTTAAAGGTTGAACCACCTAGAAAGAGATTAACGACATGTTAAAAAGGTAAAATCCAGGTATGGCGAACGGTTCTTATTTTTTGTGTTCAGAAACAAAAAGGTACCTTATTTTATCGTTAAAGTACAAAATTTGAATTTCTGAACACACTCAACAAAAATTTAATTTCAGAAAAATTTTCATTTTGCAACATATTTATTCACTGGATCTTATTTACAATCGTGAATCACGATGATTGAAGATTAATTAAAGATTTAATCATACTCTTGACATAGAAATTGATCAAATTATGCTGATATTTAACATTGTTTATTTTAAAAAATTGTTTGATAGTGTTAGTAAACTCAAATTTTTTTTTTAAATTTTTCAAAATTTAGCGGCCAGAGAGTTGTTCGCCAAACCTGGGGTAAAATTTATGGTGCTGGTTTATAAAGTCATTCAAAATTTTAGATTCAATAATCATTATAAATTATAAATCAAAATTATTTAATGTCCATTGGTTGGAGATTTAGTACATTAAATAACCGTTTGCTGGGAAAAATATTTTTTTTACAATTTTTTTTGAAAATTAAGAAGGAAAATATCTAGTTCTGGTTGCATGTATAGTTCGAATGAGAAATGACTGTTGACATCCAATAAATGACCAGATCAAAGTTTGTCGAATAAAAAAAAAGTACATGTCAAGTGCCTTTCAAGCACAGTCTAAAGCATATACTCCATAAGAAAAAGCCTCAATAAGGAACAAACAGAAATTAACAGAAACATTAGCCTATTTGGCTAGCATGTCTACTAATAAAGTTCAATGTTGTAATGTCATAAACGATTTCAGAAGAAATAGAAATAATTGAGCATAGCCTATGAACCATTTATTCAGATCACGCAATCCCGTCAAATCACTCGAATCTGTTCGCATTGTACAACTGAATAAAAAAAAGGAAAAGTGAGGATATGAAAGAGAGAAAAAAAGAAGTCAGTAAAATATTCAAGCAAATTTCAAACAAAAAATCCGAAATGTTTATGTATCACAACCCCACTAAATAAGAACGTCTCATCAAATATTAATCATCATGTTACAAAAGAGCGGAAAAATTGTTTTTCTCTTCTCGTGCTTATTTCTTTTATTTCTTTTCCTTTTCATGATGTTCAGCTAGCACAATAAGTAATGTTTTAAATATGAGGAGAGAAATTGTAAGAATCCTGGCGAGTCAAGCTGTCGGTTTAATATTCTATAAACACAATTTTCTTATGCTTCTTGCTCTCCTTTTATTTCTGTATTTCCACTCACAAGACTATTCGCTTTGTATCGTATAGGAAGAGAACAATTGTTGTTACTACCCATTTGTTGTTGTTTTTTGTTAGTTGATGAAAAAAATAGCTTTAAGCTTAGCAATAAGTGCCAGCATGTGATTTCATTTCCGCATTTTCTAAATAAATAAAAAAGAGCACAAAGCACAAAACTAGTTAGTGAACACAGTTAAAATTTTTTTGTGCTTTCTCTCCTTTTATTTGTGTATATTTTAGAAGGCACTGCTTTTGGAACGGAAATGTGTTGTCATGCTGTAAGCTGAATGTCTGTCTTGTAGTTATGTGAAGAATCCGGTTGCATTTGTCGTTTCAGTCTGATTGCAGTAATATCGATGAGGAATTGAGATGTTATTCAATTGGAATTGAGATTTATGTACTTAAATGAATTCTTCATTGAATTGGAACAGTGTGAAATCTGTATTGTTGAGTAAGTCATAAGGATAAAAGATCCAGGATGGGAAATTTTTTTAAAAATTAATTTAAAATCACAAGTGCGCTGCTTTCAAGACACAGTAGCTTAACACTTTCAAAATTTCCTTTTTCTCCATATGTATGTATATGCAATATCAGGATAAATCCTTATAAACAGTCACTGCAGTAGTAGTTTAGCAGCAAACAAGAGCTCTCTTTTACGATTTATAACTAAAACGTTTCCGCCTTTAAAACCACGTATATGAATTCTTTCTTGCTTCTGCTACTGTTACTTGTTATTTTAAAGTAAGATTATAATCGCGGTTGGGGGTTTTTGTGAACATAATGGCAGAAAAAAAGTTTTTTCAGCTATTGCACCCGAAAAAAAGCTCGCTTGTCAGGTAGAAAGATATATTTGCGGCTTAGACAGCGAACGAAGGCAACAAAGAAATAAATAAATAAATAAAAAAATAAACTGAGTGAGAAAAGAAGAAATAACAAAAAAAAACAACTTTTTAGACATAGCAGGGTCTTTGTCGAGGGAGGAGATGAGCTACATGAACAAGAAACAATGTACAAAAGGCAAAACTTCACATGACCATAAAACAATGCCTTAAAACATATTCAGCTCTTTTTTTCTAAACACAAAGGAACAAAGAATTCTTTATATGAAGTCTGGGCTGCTTATAAGTTCCAACAATTGTGAATTGATTACGAGTTTAATGAGAATTCTTACTTAATTGTATTTTAATGAGCTTTTCTGGGATTTTTTTCCTGATGTAAGAATTGAAAAATCATGTACATGAATGGGTTTTCAAGGAAGTCGATTGTTACATTGTAACAATAACTGACCATTACTGAGGATCGTACGATAAAGAATTTCCACGAATTGTTTTTCTCGAATTTGTATGCTCTTTTGTGTTTAGTATCTGGTCATGATTGTTGTGAGATATTTTAGATACACGTGGCAAAAAAAAGTATTTAACCTCAAAAAGTTTGTGAAATTTGAATTAGAAATGCGTCCCACTTATAATCGCCTTAACATCTTTTCCACTTGAATTCGTCTTGTCTTTTCTTTACAACAACCTGTAAACTCTCTTTTTGTTCTTCCTTCTATTCTTGTTTATCGATATGTAAAGTATTTCCGAAAAGCACAGGCAGAACAAAAAATTAAATTTATTAGCACTCAATTTGTCACCACATTCAATTAATGCTACTAGCTGTTATTTTCATGTTAACTGCGGAAAATCAGGGGGCGCATGTATAAAAAGGAAGGAAAATTGATAAGGATTATTAATGTAATTTGCTCGTTGATTAAACACTGTTGAATGAGGTTTGGGAATGGCTCATTAAGTTTGCTTGATTACAGAAAATGATGATCATGAATCAATGTAATGCTGTTCTTTATTTTAAGGTGTTTGTGATTATCATACGTGTTTGTGTGTGGAAGGTATGGTTGGAGGAACTTTTATAAACAGGAGGTTGAAGTTTTGATTGATAAAATGGCATTTAAAACGCATTTCTAACTGTAACTTTAGAGCGAAGTCAAAACATTAGGAGGGAGCAATATCCAATGAAATTTGAGTTAAAATTAAGGAATTGTGGATAACATCTAAATAATTTAAAAAGCTACGTTTAAAATGGGTTAAATCTATTGGAAGTGGATGAGATAAATAATAAATAAAGCATGAGATTGCGATAAAGAAAATTAGGCAATAAATAACTCAAAAGTTGAGAAAATAATTTTCAATTCTAAATGTCCAGTCCAATCGAATTGAAATTCAACAAATTAAGTCTGAATTTTTAATAAACCAGCACCGCATTTCAGCTAATTTTCATGAATTTGTAATCAATCTAAATTCATAAAAAATTGCCCTCCGCACTCGTGCTCTTCCCACACTCCGTCATTAAGTGCCACTCGTTTATGTATCTGAATGCGTGTTTTGATTAATTTTTGCCTAATTAATTGTTTAATTGGGGATAATTGAAAGAAATTTGTTTGACAAATTTGTCATTTCGCTGTTTACTGTTTTAAAAAAATTAATCATAAAGAGGAAAGAAGGACGAGCGGCACATCATTTGATGATGAGTTGGGAGAGAACTGACAGATGTTGTTTTGACAAATTCGAGACAAAATTCTCTTTTAATCAAATATTTTAGTTTGGTAAATTAAATTTTATCTGTGTGTCCTCAAAAAGCAGGACCTGCTCTGTATCTATTTACATTGAATTAATTGTACCGAATTACACACTTATCTCTTGTCGTATTATGCTATTGACACGTTTTCTATTTATTTACGGTATTTATTTAGTGTTATTTCCTTTCACTAATTAATGATTCAGTTCTCTTTAATCGGTGATATTTTGGATTTTGTGTATAGTTCCGTTTGTTGTTTGCCTTTTGTTTTGAAAAACAAATCTTGTTTACATTTTTCCATTTGCTTAGATATTCCGGATCGTGTTGGGTGGTAGAATTCACGCATTCTGGACATTTTTATTGGGGCAATATTTTAACACAAAGCAAATATCGAGAACATCGATAAAAATGTTTTTAGTTTGGTCTATTTACGAATACCAAATGGGAGGTTTGGTTTGTACAATTTTTGAAATTTTATCCATGGATATGGCATGTCGGGAATTGTTTGAGTGATGCGTGACGTGAAAAACCTCATTAAATAGCTTCAACATTTTCATCAAAACCAATGAAATTTAACCCATCAAATTCCAGTATGAATCTCCGTAATGCAATGAAATTCAGATTCAATCAAATAAATTTTTGCCATAATTCACAATTACGACATACATTTTGGCTTAATAACAAACGAATTTGGTAACAACTTCATTGGGTTCCTACACAACTTCAATTATTATTGAAATATTGCTAAAGTTAAGGTAATTAAGAGATCTTAATTGATTTTCTCCTGCTATGTTGCCATGAAGATTTTATACATACTTCCATGTCTCTTACCTAAACTTTTGTAAGATAATTAGGAGGCTGTTGAATTAAATCAAATTAATGGAGCAGAAAATATGTGCATTTCGTGTGGTTGTGAGATTATGTGGAATATTAAATGGTGGAATTATAAAATGATTTCAGGAGGAAGTAGCACATTACAGTATCATTTTGGTGGTTTTAATTTGTCAATCAAAAAATATTATGGTTGCATAAAAATGTTCTTGTGAGTATAATGAGGGGGGGTTTTATTGTTATTTCGTCGTAGATTTTGTTGTAAGTCTGGATTAAATAAGATATTTTTTTCAATATAAAGTAATGGAATTATTTTACGTTGAATCTAGCATGAAAGAAATGACTAAACACATTTTGATTCAAAAATCAACTAAGCTAAGCACATGTCAAGGACAAAACATCCACCCGCAGTTAATACGCCATTAAACTTCCAAAAAATAAAAAGAATTGACCTTGAAAGCAATTTTTGCTTTGTTTCTCGAATTTTAAGCATTATATCTGCTAATTTACATCTTCAAAAACATCAAACAACAAAAACTACCATATCGAAAAACAAAAGAATCTTTTAATTATGAGAATTGAAAAACAGCAGCTACTCTTTTCAGAATTTCCATAAATCAGTTTACAAAAGAATCTGAAAAATTTGTCCCAAAAAGAACATCAAGCAACTATGCAAAATGATTCAAGGGTAAAGTTTAAAACAGAATAATTCAAAGGGACATATTAAGGCAGCACCCTTATTTCACTTTGATTTTGAAAATATTCTCATATTTCCATTTGATAAGAACGAGAAAATCCTTTGATCAGTCATGGAAAAATGTTGAATCAAAAAAAACTTTTTTTTTTCTGGAATCAAGTTTCAGTTTATCGTTGGCATAAAAATTCATTCAACATGTTTTGACTTGTAAGGCACACAATAAGAGTGAGAGAAAGAGAGGCACTCAAGTCATTGAAGCAAGGAATGGAAAATAAAAAGGTCGAGAAAAGAGGCTCTCGTCGTAATATATTCGAGATGAAGAAGAACAACAGTCCCGAGAAGTATGTGTTATGTTTTGGATATTGTGGGTGTCAAGGTCAAGTTTTTTATTGTTTCTGGTCTTGACCAATTTATCTGGCATCAACACTAATGAATAAACCTATTAAAAGTGACAACTCAGAAAATTCCCATCATTAAGCTATGCCAATCGGGTTCAACAGAATAAATTCAAAATATTTATCTTATTCATATCAGTGAATGATGTTTTTCATGGTTGACTCAACAACACGAATAAATAAGATCTATTGAAAACGACTGGTCTTGCTTGCAAGGGAAGTTATCACATAATTTCACTTACTTTACAATTATTCCTTCAAGTTCACTTCACTTAAATAAAAGAAAATCTTTGAATGTTGATAAAAATCATAATCTTATGCTTGTTGTGAGGTCTCATCAACTTTTCATGACACAATATTCGAGCGCATTCGGTGCCTTTTTTTGGCTTTATACACAAGTCAAAAAATGTTTTTTTTTGTGCTTCTTTTTCACTTCACTTTAGCTTAAAATTCACGAAACATCCGCACAGGATCCTTATTAAAAATTCATTCGCCAGCTCTCTTCTTGCTCTTGTCTTTAGCAGAAAATTTTTGCCGCGTTCACTTTTCCTTTTTTTGCTACTCTATAGCTGTATATAGATATATATACACATATTTTTGTTGCTGTTTCGATATGGAAAGATTTCTTTTTTTGTGCTATATCGAAACATGAAAATACACAAAATTCACGTACATTCACTTGGTATATCAGAAAATACTGATTTTTTTCTACTCATTTCTTTCCATGCAGCACAACCATGAAGGAAATTTTTTTCCCTTTTTTTTTTGTTCCTTTCAATGAAAGTCAGCAACAGAGGAAAAAACGTCAGACCCGAGTGGAAATTCGTATTTTTCATTCGGCTTCTCTTCTTCATTCTTTGCTGCCACATGGCAATTGGGATATATAGAAAGAAAAAAGTACAAAGGCGGAGCTATTTGATAACTTATTGTTGAAAATTGGATGTTAAATTTGGGGTGCGGTTTAGAAAGATTCTTGTTTGACTATGTCTGGAAAGTGGATGTAAAAATTACTGGAAGTTCCAAAAAATGAATGAAATTTAATAAAATTTCAAGTCATTGAGAAAAATTCCAGCAGCCCCAAAAGTTGTTTATTTTACGACGCCACTGCTCATTGAAAATACGATACAAGACACGATACACGTGGTTTATTTACTGTTGTTTCGTATAACAAGCATCAAAAGTGTGAGAGAAAGGAAAATGCTGTCTTCCCTCTTCTCAATTGTTTGCCTCAATGTCTTTCACATCTATGTCGACATTCCTTTTGACGTTTTTAAATATTTAAAGAAGTGGCATCAGTTTTATTGTAGAAATATGTAGAATTGCTGTCTATGTAAATGCTGTTCATACACGCTTATTGAAATTGTAAAAAGGCATTTGAATGAAGGATGAAAGGCAGGCTCATATATGAATAAAAATCCTCCATGCCAACACGTATCCATAATATACATCTGATGTGGTTGTCGTTCGAATTCACACTTATGAACAAGAATAGGCAACAGCAACAACAGCACTCAAAAATGAGAAAAAAAATTCTCAAGAGTTTGTGCTTTTAAATAAGTCACTGAAGCGACAACTTATCACATTTCTCCACTCTTTGCTTTACTGAATATCGCATTTAATTACAATCACATTTTTTTGTGCTGTTCCTTTCCTTTTTGTCAACCCGATGCCATAATGTAAATTCGATATGTTTGAAGAATGCCTTTCGCTTTCAAAATGAAAAATTTTCATTTAGCATGAATTTTTTATGGAATGTGACTTTAAAGTGGATGTTGCTGTTGCTGCTGTATGACTGTTTGTACATGATTCACATATTAATTGGATTTTTTTTTTATTTGAAGATATGTGAAAGATTGAATGAGAAAAAAAATTCAGTTATTTCAGCTTTAATATTGAAGATTACGACTCCTTTAAAATTCGCTTCTTGATCAACTCAATTTCACAATTCCAGGAACTTAATCTGTATAAATTGAGTAATGGAAAAGCAATTGAGATTCAAAAAATTTCGTTAAAGGAATTTTTGCTTTTTTAAGCTCATTGATTTGATACTTTGTTACAGCATTGGTATTGAGAATGATTCTTGGAATATCAGTAAGATCAATTGAGATTTGTATTCTTTTGATAATATTCAATGAGGTACTTCAAGGATGAATTTTTTGAAGTTTGAAATTTAATTTGGGATTAGATTTTCAAAAATTAAAGTAAGTTTACATGCTTTAGGTACTTATTTAACTAAATTCTTTACTTTTGTCAAAATTAGGTCCAAATTCTAAATTGCCATTTAATCTCTAAAACATTTAAAAATCCACCAAAAAATTAAATTTTCAAATAAAAACCAAAAATTTATTCAGCATAAAGCATGTAGAAAATTTTCATAATGTAAAAAATTTAAATCTCCACATTAAAAAATTTATGACACATTTCGTACTTACTTCTTCTTTTATTATGTACTGTTTCACGAATTTTATTAACAATTTTACATAAGCTGTGTTAAGGCATGGTTCCATTTCATGTAAGGGGTCGTTCACTTGTTACGCTTGGCTTTTAGGTCAGATGGAGTATGAAAATGACTAACAATGCTGAAGCCCTAGAAATTCAACATATTCATCGTTGCCAAACTTGCGTGACAAAAAAGAAAATTAAAATTTTTCATGTCACTTAACAGGTGAATGACCCCCAAACAAAAATGAAAAATCGCGTTGGGAACAAAACTTTTCAGTACGGACATTCACAGCTATAACTTTGTCGTGTATGTTGTGACTGTAAAAGCTCATCAACTCAACAACATTTTACATAATTTTTAAATTAACTTCCATGCTAATTGTAAACTTTTTTTACGAGACACTTTCTTTTATTATGGAATATTTTTTTTTCCGTTCCTTTTGTGTTTGTTGGGCTTGTTATCTCTCGAGGGGAAGTACGAATGGGATTTTATTATAAATGGCTTTTTATGAAATTAGATAATGTCGTTTAGTTAATTTATTTAGAGATATACTTTTATGGATAAACAGCTGTAAAAAGAGCACAAAATGTTTTTTTTTTCTATGCAGCAACAATGACAGCAAAATGTAATTTATCAAACATTTTAGAAATTCTTGTTGAGAAGTTATTAATGGAAATAAAATGTTTTTTAAATGTTAGACAAAATTTCAAGGGAATTTTGCCTCTTCTTTAGTTAATAACTTGAGTGATGTGCTTGACTAAAGTCGTTGTAATAACAAGCTTTGCTTGATGTTCTCAAGGACTGAGCTCAATTTTTGGATATTAAGATGCCCTAAGAGATACTTGAATAATTTTTTTTTTGATCTTCAAGTATTGTAATAATGATACTAAGGAGGTGTCGTGAAATGCTTTAGTAAAGTGATTCTTAAAAATTTTCACGGTCGATACGATGAAATTTGGAGTTTATCCTTTTTGACAATTTTTGAACTCTTAAAATAAAATTCAAAAAATTCTAACTAGAAATAAAAAGTTAGAAAAGAATTCTCAAAATATCTAAGAATGAGTTGAGTTCATTTAAATTAATGCCCAATCTTAACAACATGCTGCAGATTTCTTCCTTTTAACTCTCAAATTTCAAAAAAAAATCTCAAATGATTAATTGAGTGAAAATTCCATCAAATTTTCAAAAGATCCATGTCTTGAACAAAGCATGCGAATGTCATTTTGAATCCTTTAATGTGACGTCAATTTTCCCTTCATTAAAGTCTGCTTGAAATTAAAGAATTCATCCATACACAAAAGAAAAGAGAAAGAGATAAAATCGTTCACAGAAACAGAAAAATTAGACTCGAATGTCAAGGAGAAATATAATTAAGTAAAAAAAAGGATTAATTGAGTTTAGCGAAAAATTAATTTTCCTTAAAAACGAGACACAACGATGATGACGATGATGATAAAAAAAAATTTAAAATTCAAAGATTGTCGATGAAGAAGCGAGGCTCGTAAAATGACAAAACTTGAGATGAATTTTAAGGAACTTTTGTTCTTTTTATTTCCTTTTGAAAATTCGCCATTAAGATGATTAATTGATAAGAAAAACTTTCCTCATTCCTATTTACTTTCAGTTGTAGATGTGTTTGTGTGATGAGCTGAAAAAACATCAAACAATTAGAAATGACAAATTAATTACATTTCCTTCTAATGACAAATTTACTTTTTCATTTGCTTCTTGACATCCTTCTTTACAAGCAAGCAACAAACAGCTTATTCTCTTAATTTCATTTCATTTCCTTTTCTTTTGGATCCTTATTAATGCAAAACGTGGAGAAAATTTTTCTCTCTACAAGCTCATCTCTTTCATTGAATTTTAATGCATTTCATGAGCTTAGGAAATGTTTTCCTTTCTTTTTATTTGCTACTTGCTATTCATTTTCGGGTAGGTGCATTTTGTTGGTTAACAATTTATTTATGCTTCTTTAATGAAATTCTTTTCTTCATAGAAGTCTAATTCATTAGATATGGTTTTGATAATATTGGACAGTAGCAGTTTTTTGGGAAGCTTGTTTTCTTGAATTTTTGTGCAAATTCGAGACTTACTAAAGCATGAAAATTCATTCAAAATTTTTTTTAAAAAAAAATCAAAATTTCTGATTTTGGAGGATTCTGAATTACCTAATATGTCTTTTTCAGACATTTGAACTTCTTTATTTCACCTTGAAAGACCAAATAATGTGCGCATTAAAAAACTTTAAACTCAAAATTTTCATCTCAACTTGAAACCTTATTTCCTTTTCATATCTTTAAGTAATGAAATTTAAAAGCATCATGAAGAAGAAGAAGAAAAGGAAAGGAAACAAAACTGAGGCAAGTCAGGCAGGCAGGCAATAGTAAGGAGGAAGAGAAAATAAATTTATAAATTATGAGGGGACCCCAAGATATGCCATCATCATAATCATTATCATGAAAATTATTCTGATCTAAAATAAACAAACGAAAACGAGAAAAAATGTTGTTTTTGCACATTTAAGGAACAACTTCTTGTGCCTTTACAAATGTTATGTGTCCTTTTCATTTCTCATTCATTCTCATTGAAAAATTGATGATGCAATTGTGATAAATAATTTAATAGAGAAAGAATCTCCATTTCATGTCACAAGACAACGACAACGATGAGATGCCATGTGCTGAGGCTGTTGATGCTGCTAATACTCACGAACAGAAAAATACTGCAGAAATATCTGAGAATTAATTCTCGTGTAAATTGGAAAATATTTTTATAACACAAACATTAACAATATACAACGTACATTAATATGATATTAACAGCTGAACACTAAAAATTCATTGCCTTGTACGGCAACAGAGCAAAATGTTTTGCTTTCTCTGTCATGCACATGTATTAGCTCTTTCCTTCCTTTTACGATTGCTGACTCATACTCCTTGAACATTTTCTTCAATTTTTACTCATCCTTCTTTATTTTATTGCTGACTGTTGGCAATAGATGGCGTGGGTGCGTTGCATAGGATAGACAGAATTATTCTGCAGAATTCTGAAGCTGTGTTGCGCAACATTCTTAAGAATAATTCTAAAGAATTCTCCAGAATAATTCTGATGAATTCTCCAGAATAATTCTGACAATTCAAGAGAATTATTCTGGTAAATGTCACGCAACATGTCGTCTACAAATTTTTTAGTAAACAGAATAATTCTTAAGAATAAAATTTTTATTCTGCAGAATTCTGCACAGTATTTTTTGATTTTTTTGAACGGTGAGTTTTTAATGCATGTTTTCTTAAAAATAAGAAAAGTGATAATTATTTTTTTACAATTTTAGAATTTAAATAAATTAATAATAAATGACAATAAGCTCAATAAATTTATTAAAAAAAGATAACTATTTGGGAATGGTTCAACCTTTTGAACTGGAGGAACTGCGATCTATTAATTAATATAACATATTGTTTCTTAATATGTTTTGTTAGCTTTTTAATTTAGCAAAACAATAAACGATGTTTCTGTTCATCAAATTCACTTCAGAATTCAAATGAGTAAATTAAAGATTCAAAAAATGAAAATTATTCATGAGAGCGGCCTTTCACTTATGACGTCCATCAAAAACACGCATTTTTAGATCCCCCCTCTGTCACAAAATCTTGGGATTTATACAAGTACTTGTGGTATTAAGGACTTGGGTATTTGAGACTTGTACAAGTCCTGATACCCTCAAGTAATTGAAACCTCTACCTCAGACCTCCTCCCGCCTTAAAAATCGAGCATCATTAGAGAACTAAGGGTTCCCGAAGTCTCGGTCTCGACAAATTTTCGAGACTCGAGACCAAAACAAAACTCCTATAACTTTGATGTTTTTCATTACTTTTTGAATATTAAGGTTTTCAATCATCACATTGAAGAATACTTCAATAAATTCATTTGAATAAAAAATTTGTAAAATAATTAAACTTGTGCTAAAGATATTTGAATTTAAATTTTGGTCTCGAGTCTTGAAAATCCCTAGACCAAGAAATCGGGAAAGCCTAAAGAGATGATCCCTAATAGGTATTTAAATATTCTACAATAATTCAAAAAAATTCTGAGATGAAAAAATTATATTTTAAGAATTTTGAAAAAGTTTATAGAATTCTGGAGAACAATTATGAAATTCTTAAGAAATATTCTGAAAAATTTCAAATTCTGAAGAATTCTTAAGAATTATTCTATGAAACTCTCCAGAAATATTCTACAGAATTCTTCAGAACTGTTCTCCAGAATTCTAAAAAAAATTTAGAATTGTGTCAAGATTGTAAAATGTCTTTAAAATATTAGTTGTTTAAATGTGCGTGAAAAACTAATTTTCAAAAAATACTGTGCAGAATTCTGCAGAATAAAAATTTTTTCTTAAGAATTATTCTGTTTACTAAAAAATTTGTAGACGACATGTTGCGTGACATTTACCAGAATAATTCTCTTGAATTGCCAGAATTATTCTGGAGAATTCATCAGAATTATTCTGAAGAATTCTTCAGAATTATTCTTAAGAATGTTGCGCAACACAGCTTCAGAATTCTGCAGAATAATTCTGTCTATCCTATGCAACAGAATCGATGGCGTTAGTTGAAATTGTGAGGGATGTAGATTCTCTCATTCTCGGAATCCTTAATGACGAGCTTTTATGTTTGTGTCCAGGATGAAAATATCATACAACGTTAAGGATATCAACATAATATATCGATTAAAAAGATTCATCAACTCTTCAGACCCTTAAAATTCTATCGAAAAAAAAAAAAATCGATTAAGACATGCTGATCACCATACTCATTCTAATTGATCCAATTTCATGAATAAAATTCAATCCCCACGAAATTGAAACACGTTTCTGTTCATTAATAAATAAGCAATTAAAATGAAATCAATCAAAAATTTTTACCATAAACTCCATCTCCAATTTGTATGAGCCCTGAATTTTTTATCGGCAATGTAACGGCTTAGTCTACGTGACTTTACTCTCGTTTTAATTTCTCATAGGCCATTCAACCACTTCTGCTTCTTTTATGTGTTGCTGATTTTTTTTTTGTATTTGTTGTGAGAGATTTTTTAGGTGAAAAAAAAATTGTACTTTTGTTTATGTTTTGTCATTGGATCTTATTGAGGCTTTTTTTTAACGTTTTTGGGGTGCTTTAGAGAAGGGGTTCTGGATGATTGTGAAGATGGGTATGGAAAATTATCATTAGATGCATTTGAATTCATTAGAATTTAATAAAAATGTAAATTAACTTGAGTTTTTAAATCTTAAAACTCACCTGCTTAACTCCTGCCAGCTCCAATCCTCTCATTTCTAATTTACTTATTGTTTTATTTAAACTTAAAAATGATCCCAAAATCGCTTGCAGAAACACTTCAAAAAAAAAAGTCAAAAGTCAGGATGAACTGCTGCTTGAACAACTCAATAATGTGGGTTGAATACGCAAGTGGAAAAATATCCCTTGACTTGCCTCTCGTCTTGTTTATCTTCCTTTTCAGTAGAAATGAAAAAAAAAAGTTTCATTTGACTTAACTTTTTCATTGAAAAGTCAATTTGTTATCATGAAATAGAACAAGCGGCCTATTTCACTAAGATGGATAATCCTATCCGAAGATTATCCCTTTTTTCGATCCGAGGATAATCCACAAAATTTTTTCACGTTTAAAATTTCATGAAAAATTGGAAAAAGTTATTTGTAAAAAAATTTTAAGGATTGATGGGTTTCACTAAAAAAAGATAATCCATGGATAGGGATTATCCAGAGATTATCCAGTGGATTATCCGAAAATGAAAAACTTGGGGGAGACCAAGATTAACATTTTCGATTTTCAGTGTGGATAATCCCCTGGATAATCTCTAGATAATCCTTATCCATGGATTATCTTTTTTTAGTGAAATCCATCAATCCTTAAAAAAATTTTAAAAATAACTTTTTCTAATTTTTCATGAAATTTTAAACGTGAAAAAATTTTGTGGATTATCCTCGGATCGAAAAAAGGGATAATCTTCGGATAGGATTATCCACCTTAGTGAAATAGGCCGAAGGAGTTTGAATAACTTTCTGATGCTGAAAATGGAAGTGATGAAATTCAATTTTTGAATGAGCATTTGTTTATTTTTGTGATTTCTGAGAACTTTTTAAGGCTCTTATTTAAATTGAAATATTTTGTGACAAATTATGAAGCATAAGCTTGAAATGTTTTAAAGGAATTTTTGCAACTAATTTTCTAACTAAAAATGTGGATGCTGACCTAAAAAAACTCAGAAAAAAAGAATTTTTAAGTCTAACAAAACTTGAATAAAAAATAAAACAAACTTCAGATTTTTAAAATTTTTTATTTATTTTTCTTTATTTTTTTAAATTTTTCATCAAATAAAAAAAGATTTTCATTTCACAAACTGAACAAACTTGATTTTTTGCCCTCCTTTCACATCATTTAAATGTTAATTCAATGTCTGTGTGTGTGTGTTTATAATTTGATCATGCTTTATATTATGCTTCTTTGATAGAAAGAACTTTCACTTTTCATTCAATATTTTTTTTTCAAATAAATTTTTTTATATATTATCTTATCGATTAACCCGAAAAAACCTTTAATTTTAATTCTTAATATTTTTTCTCACATCAATAACCAATTGTTTTTCTTTAAAAAAAAAGGATAAAAGTTTCACAATTGTCGTGGTATATCTCTCACTTAATTTTAGTGAAATTAATTTTTTTTTTGTTGCTTTATTATTCGTTATCGAAATTATAAGAAGAATTTAAAATTTCACACAAAGAACTTATAATGAATTAATTACTTAACTATCTTGAAATCTCTCTCAATAGTTCTGAATTTCAAGTTTGATTTTCTTTAATTCCTTCAGTTTTCAGCGTTTTGTTTTTTTTTTTTGTTTGTGTAGATAATTCGATATTTTTATGATTTGGATGACAATTTAATTCAACTAAGCATTGCATTATTTTTATAATTGATAAAAGAGACGCAAGATTTTTTTTTTTCGACATTTAAGTATGGGTACATTTGAGGTTGGAAATTATTATGCTTATTTTATTGTTTTTTGGCATAAAGTTTGTCATCAAAATAAATTTTAATCACGATTTTTATTACAATAAATTGAAAACTTTGGAATCAAGTTTCAAATCTAACGTTTTTACCCAAAAAATGAGTTTAGGTTTACAAGAGGGTCCAAGGGTTGATATACATAATATTTTGAATATATTATGACAGGCATCAATTACCCTTAAATAATAATTAGAGTCCAAATTTAAGTAAAGTTTGAAAATGAATTAAAATAAATAATTAACTAGAAAACTAACAGTAACTGAAAAAAACCCCACAGAAAAAAAGGAATAAAAAACTGTTGCTTACACAATCAAATAGGCATAAAAATTTCCAGCCACAAAATATTTTTGCTTCTAATGCTCTTGAAATAAAATTATAAATTTGTTATCTTTCCATTATTTTATATCCTACTATATTTGCTTTATCTCATTTTATGTATAATTTCACCATCATTATAGTAACTTCCTTATATATCATTTAGAGAAATAGGATGAGGTACAAGATTATAGAAATAGAAAAATGGGATAGAAGAGATAGAGATTGAAAAATTTATATTTTTTTGAGTAAGAAGAGAAAAAATTTGTAGCTTCTTTGTAGGTTATTTAAGCTGTCTTAGATTTATAGACTGGTCTGTATACACAGTGTAGGTTGCATTATCAATTTAGGAGAAACTTATTTAAAATTATAAAGTTAAGATTTGACAAAAGGGTACGAAATTGTTTGAAAAAGTTCAGAGGGATTCAAAACTAATTTTTGTTGAAAATTACGGATTTTTCAAAATTGATTAAGTTAAGCTTTAAATCCAAAAATTATAATTTGAACGCCTTCTGACAAAATAAAGTGAAATCTCAATAAAGAGCTTTTTGAGGTTAAGCAACTATCATCTAGATTAAACCTTGATCAAAGTTGTAGTCACCTATTCAGCAACCCTGTTCAATAAACTAAATAATAAAGAAGACGCTAATTTCTCTCTTCTTGTAAAGACTGAACGCGATTCAAAAAGGTATGAAGTAGAAATCTAAGAAAAAATCACTAGCACTAGAAGTTTCAGTCAGAATGAAATTGAATTTGTTAGAAATAGAAATTAATCATCACGATATATTCCTGATATATCTTGATGCGTATGAATACATTCATGACCAATTTTCATAATATTTTTTTTTTTTTTTTTTTTATAAGGCTTGAGAATTCTTTTTAGAATGTATAAGATGAATTTAGTAAGAAAGATTTTTTTTGTCTTGCATTTTTTGTGGCTGTGGATATAATCTATATGTATGTGTGGCTTTTCTTTTGTTTATGTTGTGGTTAATTTTATTATTTTTTTCTACATTCTACTGTCTGTCATGTTATGTTGGACAACTGACTTTTAGACATTCATATTTCCTTTTCCTGAATACATTCGAATATCAGAAATTTTCATTTGACACTTTTAGATTAAAAATTATCTCAATTATGCTGAAAATATGCAAATATTTGGAATGGAAACCAACAACAAGCATGAATGACAATATATTCAAATGTAATCTGTTTTTACGACAGTTATCGAAGGCGTTTTTTTTGTTAAATTTTTTCTAGCCCTACCCTTGCAGACACTCCTAATAAAAATAAAAATTATTTTTCATGAAAAAGTACATCCAAAAAATAATCAGACTCAATTGAAATTGTTAATGTCTAAAAGTGAGCTTTCCAGTGTTTTTTCGTAGAGATCAGATTATTTTATTGTTGGAAGATTGCTTATTTTTTATATACCAAGTCATTTAAATTTAGAGATGGACGAGAAGTTAATTGGAATTGTGACTGCAATATCAAATTTTAACGAGAACGAAAATGAAAATTTTGACAAAATTTCACTGCAAAATCAAAATAAAATTTGAAGAAATTTTAAAATTAATTTTAAGTCAAATCTCAGTCATAAAAAGCTGTGACAAGAATTTAAAATCAAATGTTTATGATTATTAAAATGTGTGGCATTTATTTTCCTTAATTTTTTTCCATTTGAGATTAAAATCAATTTCATATTTTTAAAGTAAAAAAGAAAAAAAAAAAAAAAACAGATTCAAATGTTTTTGTTAATATTTGATTTGATGTGAGGAATTAGAGTTAAGAATGAAGGAAAAATAGAAATAAATTGTTAGTAATGATTAACTGTAGTTAATAAAAGTTAAATTTAAACATTTTAAAGCGTATAGTTTTCGAATTTTTTTCTCATTTTCATTCTTAAGAATTTTTTTAATAAGGAAAAAGATTTCTTCTAAGGAATGGTTAGTGGTTGAGTGTGGTTACGATTTTTGAAAACTTGCATGAGTGAATGTTAATTTGACTGCATGATTTATGACTAGTTTAGTCTAGATTTTTAATTTCTAAGACTTTTCAACTTCAATAGATCTATCATTTCCAGATAAAATTGATAAGATTAAATTACCAATTAAACTACACAAAAGCCGTTACCAATCTCAACCAATCACCAAATCTTTAAGAAGTGTTAGTTTTTCATCATTGTTAGTCAGTAAAATTCAACCCTTTGGACGATTATTGTATGAAAAAATATTTAATAAGAATTTTCATTAATTTGTTTTAGTGTTTGTTAAAATTTTTTTCATCATTTTGAAAGTTCTCATTTTATATATCTTAATAACTAGCAGATAAATTTAAAATATTTTTTTTTTTTTTTGTTTCAATAATGATTTTTAAAAATGATTTATTTCGATTTTTTTCTTGCATTAGTTTTGATACACAAATATTCATTAATTTTTTTTATATATCAATTGTTTTGCTTGTTTCACTTTTTTTATTACAATTTACTTGTTTTTTTTTGCCATGAAGAATTTTTTTTAACTATACTCATTTTTTGTCAGGTTATTTGTGGTTTCTCATCTTTATTCACTTGACATCATAAATTTTTAATTAATTTAATTAATATTCTCTTATTCATTTTGGGAAAAAATGAAGGAAAAAATATTTTTCATTTATTCATAAAATTTCATGCATTTGCTTTAATTCATTCATATGATTAATCTCTATGAAAGATTGGGGTTCGGATGTTGGGAGATTGATTTGTGTGGGACTGAAGGAAGAAATCAACATCAATTTGTAAAAACTTTTTTTTTGTATTTTTTTTTCCTTACAATTTCATTCATCACCTTATGTGGCTTTAAATCTTATTCTTCTTATCAATTAGCATTTTTTGTTCGATTTGCTTCTATGTCTTGCACATTTTCTTTAACAATTCACAATTGGCTTTAATCGATGCAAGTTTATGTCGCATGATTGAGATTGTTGCCTTTGAGATAATTTGAAATAATTTTTTAAAAAAGAAAAAATTTGTAATTTTGTTTTGGATGAATTGGATGAAATATAGGCCCGATTGATCATGTTTTGAGTGGTTACTAGTGTCCACTCATTCACGGATGAAGTAAAAATTTGATCAATAAGCATTGATTTCATACTTAAGTACTCAACCCATAAATTTGCTAAGTTTGGTTCTTTAATAACTTAAGATTCAGGGTACTTTGGTATCGCCCTGTAATTTAATCAATTTAAAGGATATGTTTGGCATTTAAAATTCATTCAAATTAAAATTACAAATTTCCATAATTTTCTTACTAACTTTTGATTATAATTATTCACACCTAGAACGAATCCCAATAAAAACTTGAATGTTTTTTGAATTGATTGTTTCAGTATGTAAGCATGCAAATAGAGAGAGAGAGATCCTTCACTTTTTTTGTAGTTTGCTTATTTTCATTATTAATTAATGCGACATCAATGAAATTGAAAGACTTTTTTTTTGTTTTTTTATTTTTGTTTGCATTTTTCTTAAACGTTATTATCATCATCATCATCTTTGTTTTATTATTATTTATATTCTTTACTTTATCATTATTATTCTTTACAAAATTGCACGTAAAAAGTAAATAACAAGTGACACCTAAGAGGGAAATAAATAGCGAAACAAAAAAAAAAAAACCGAGAGAAAAATTGTTTTTTACAAAAAATCCATTCAACGCAAATAATTGAAATTTAAGAGAATGTAAAGTTTTTTTTTCTGTATATTTTAATTTTTCGGTGAGATTATGATTCTGTTGATGCATGCAAAAGTAACGGAAATTCTATATTCTCAATTTTAATGAGGAATATTTTGAGAAAAGTTTCCAAAATTAAAGAGCTGGAACTTGAGTTAGTGAATTAGTTCACTGAATCCTGAATTTTATATGATCATTGACATGTTGAACACATATTACCAAATATCAAGGAATTAGAGATGTTCAAGAGAGACTTCCCCAAAAGTCACCAAAAACTGAAAATTACTAAAATTTCCGTTAGTTTCACAAACTCATCACTGTAAAATAATTTTATGCAGTAAATTTTGCTCCCCAAAATCGTCAGTATGACACAAAAAATCGCCAGCGAAATGAATTGATTCTTGTTTATTTCTTTTTAAATATTCCATTATCATGTATATATTTTCTTCTTTTTGTTATGATTTTTTTTCTTCATTTTTTCTTTGTTTAAATTAATTTTATTTTCATTTATATTTATTTAATTAATTAGTTTCTTTCGTATAGCTAAAAACACAAAAAATTAAAATTAAACATTTTATGAACAAAAATAGGAGAAAAAAAATAAGATTAAAACACATTTCTTCATTTTAGATGCTCAAACATCATTAATGTTAATGTTATTTTAATGTTTTATATTTAAAAAGGACTAGAATGGAAAAACAAAAACAAGACATTGAAATTCTTTACACCTTTAAATTAAAATTTATCTCTTTTTCCTCTTTTTTTAAATTTTTTTTCTTTTAAAATATTAGTTTGTATATATATTTTTTTGTTGTTTTTCTTCATCATTTCTTGAGGAACTTAATAAGTAAAAATTAATTATATAAATTTTTAATTTTTTTATTTTTTTTATCTCTTCTTTACAATTACAATTTTTTAAATTATTATTTTTATTTCATTCATGAAAATCTTTCAATTTAATTAATTAATTCTGAGAACATAAATAAATTGTGATAACAATACATTAAACTTTTAATCTTAACACTTTTTTTTCTTTCATTCAATTAATTTTTTTTTTATTTGGAAATGAAGAAATTTAAGAAGTTTAATTGAATTTTGCTTTCGAGGTTATCATTTTTAATAAAAGTGCAAGTCCGAAATTGATGTAGACAATTTTCAACTGAAATCTTCTCAAATTTCCTCAAGTCCAACGCGATATAATAAGTTTTCATGCATCTTCACTTTAAGACTTTTTTTTTCTTCATTTTCTTTTTTTTTGCTTATTTTTATTTTGATGATAAATTTTTTTTGTTACCTTAATTTGCATGTAAATGTAATTTCCTTTTAGAAAAATTTCGAGATGAATATTCTTCAATAAAAAAGAGAAGTTTGAGGGGGAGAAGTTTGGGAACGAGGATGAACAATTGATGTGATCTTGAGTATGAAAAATATTTTTGCATGCGTGTGATTAAGAGAGTATGTAGTATGTGTGTAATTGTGAGTGAATTTTGAATGAAAAAAATCTTAGAAACGAAGAAAATGTTTTTTTTTCATCTTTTAATTCTTTTTTTTTTTTTAATTTCATAAATATTAGAAAAAAACGATATTTTTTAATTTAATAGTTTTTCATTAAACAACGATAACAATTTTTTTTTTATTTTTTCACTTTCATCCTTTCACCTTTTTTTAATTTAATTTTTTTTATTCTTAAAAACAGGGACTTTTTATATATTCTTAAAAAGGAGGCAGAACAATAAAATTTCTCATATCAACTTTAAGGAAGTAGGGAGAGAAAAAAAGGACACGAGATAGATTTAGACAGTGAGAGAGAAAGAGAGACATAGAGAGATGTAGTAAGTCACGTCATGTGGCATTATCAGTAACAACAGTAAGAAGTTAGGAAGAGGAGAGAAATTTTCACTTCAACATCTATTTTTATCCCAGCGATTCCGTCCATTTGATATGTTTTAATGAATCGCCAGCCAACAACATACACACACATTTCCCTCATCTTCCGCCTCTCAATGTTGTCTATCACTTAAAAATAAATATCAAGAGAATGCCACAAACACACATTTAACTGTGCTTCATCTAAATTTTATCTCTTTTTATCATCATCAAGCAGTTTTTGTTTGCTTGCTTCTTATAGTTTGTTTTATTTTCTCTATGCAAAATTATCATCCTATTTATCTTTCTTTGCTCAATCATGGAATTAAAAGTAATTCTTTTGAAAGTGAGATTGATAAGGAGAAAGTTTTTATCCTTTTTTTGAAATTAAAGACTTTTCCTTTTATCAGAGACAATTTAAGGACCGTAATTAAATGCTTTGAATTTTCAGGAAATTAATCCTTAATCAAGTTTGCAGCATATTAATTGAGTAATCTTATTGTGGCCTAGAAACAGTCTTTAAGTGCTTTAACTGATTGATTATTATCTTCATCAAAGAAACTTGTAAATCTTGTAGTAAAAGCTAGCTTTCAATGCTTTATAATCTGCTCAGTTAAAAAGCATCACAATTCAGCAATAAATTCTCAATTTCATATTCAATAACTCAGCACTTTTTGGATGGCAATACTTTCAATTAAATTTGTTCATTCATTTCTAGTTGACTAAGCTTCTATCATACGAAAATATCTTTAGAAAAAAAAAATTGGAAATGAATTTTCATTAAATTTTACTCTCATAAAAATTGAATCAATAAAAGATCCTTTGAATACAGTAGTAAAATTGAGTTTTAATTTATCAATTTCATATCTTGCACATAAAATATCCACTACAAAAAAGTATTATTTATTGCTTTTTTGTGGAAAATAAAAATATACATTATAAATGTATGAGATTGTCGCTTGTGGTTATGAATGCAGGTGAACATTTATAAAATCATAACTTTGCTTTAACGTGCTTATCTTATTCAATAAAAAATCTTTTTAAAGCTTTTAAATTGATTGAAAAACTTTCACTTGAATCCTTTTGAGAGTTTTAAGTTTCTTTGTAGCACTTTATCATTGCACTTCTATAGTGTGTAGCAAATAGGATTGAAATCAATTACTATTGCACTGAACGTCAATTACTCTTGAAGTTTTTTCATTGATTTTTTTTCTCCTCAATCTCATTTCAAAATTACTTTTTTAATCCCCAGCGATTAATTCAGAGATAAAAATAATTCAATTTGGTTTCTTTCTGATTTTTCTTGATTAAGGCTTGTTGGGGATCTTAATGATCTCGGCCAATTCATTCACACTTTACTTACGCGATTCTGCACTGCTGACAAGATTTTTTTGAATTTTCTTCTTGAATAAATTTCTATCCCTGACTTAATATGACTATATTTTTTTAAGCAGCACAAGAAAGTCAAACTTATCTTTTCACTCAATTTTTATTAAAAACATGTTTATAGTATTTTTTTCACTTTTTAAGTAACGGGGCAAATTCATCATTCCTTAATAAAATTTTCATTTATCTCTTATAATAATAATGCGTGTGTGTAATGTTTAATGTTTATATGCTATATATCTTATGCAGGTTTTTTCCTTCATTCTTAAATTTCTTTTTCTTGTATTTTTATGATTTTTTTTTTATATAATTCATTCATCAGCATCATCATATCCTTATGTGTATGAGAGGTTGATTCTTTTCTTGCTTGACTGTTATAGAAGGTGAGTGAGTGAGTGAGAGAAAGATGAGGCATAGATGGAACAAAGCGCATCATCCGGCATAGAAGATAAGATTCTTATTTTTAATATTATATTGTAATTCATATTTTTTTTCTGCTTCATCTCGTAGAATTTTTCTTCATCATGTTGTTTTGTAGTTGTTGTTCTTGTTGTATATATTTATATATGATGGGGAGGAAAAATAGAAGTGGATGATAATGGATGGAGACAGAGAGTATGAGAGAGAAATTTTCAATTTTTTTTTCTTTTTGTGTCGTGTGTATATGAGAGATAGATAGAGAGAGAAAGATGAGGATTATTATTATATTCTTGTTTCTTTCTCTTTCCTTGTTGCTCTATATCTATATGCCATCACTTTTTTCATATTTCTTTTTTTTTTTTAAATTTAAGAATGATTATTTGTTGTTTTCTCGCCCTTCATATCGACTTTAAGTGTTGATGATGGTTTCTCGTCCGTTGGTGTTGGTGGAGCATCTTTGCGTGGTGGCATGCGTTCATTAATCGCATCGAGACCTTTCGCTTCCGCAAATGATGTGATTTTATGATTAGGTGAGAAGCCTTGTAATGCTAGAAAAGGTAGATTGGATAATAAATAATAAAAGAAAGGTTAATTATCCATAATTGACATTTATCAATAAATTCATTAAGGAAGCAAATATTTACCATTTTTAAGTGACGTCTTTCCACCAGACAACGCACCAAGTGGCAAAGCTCCAGTTGGTGTAAGTCCCTTCAATTGCAAAACAGATTCTGACTCCTCTCTGTGTGTGGTCGACGATGAAATAAGAAAGAAGACGTGAAAATATTAAAATTTTATGTTATTTATAGCAAATCATATTAAAATAATGCAAACGACGTTAGAACGGTGGCAGCAGGTCGATAAGTCTTAAAATTAATTAACACTCTATGGACTATCTTAAAATACAATTTACGGGCGTTTTTTTTTTAAAAAAACGAATCGAGACCATTAAACTGTCTGCCACTTGATAGGTGTAGTAGAAAGCAAAAATGCACGGTATACTCACCTTAACACAGAAAATACGCGTGCCATTTTACCGATTGCACGAATTTTATTTCTAATGACCTCTTTACGCAAATTAGCTGCATTACCTACACATTGAATGAGAGAATTATAAATTTTATTATTAAGCATGTAGTGCCTTTGATGTTTTTAGACAAAATTTTTTTTTTGTTTTCGTTTAAAAAAATCAATTTTTAAGCATATTTTTTTTCAATAATAAAAAAACACTTCAAAAGCTCTGAGCCTTCATTTATTATTAATTTTTTAAATCCTACAAAATTACTTATTCAATCTGCCATCAACAATAAAAGCTATGAAAATAAAACCAACTACATTGTAACTAATTATCACCATCATACAACTTTTGAAGTGTATTATTTGAAATTAAAATAGGAAACACAAAAATATATTATTTAATTTTATTATTATTATGTTAGTACAAAAATTACATATATACAATTATAAGTACAAATATTATTAAATAAGCCATTAGAATCTAAGGAATGCAAAATATAAAAATTAATAACAAAAGTATAAACATACAAAACATAAGAAGATTGAAGGAATAACAAGGAGTTTAAATTACAAGCATAAAAACAATTAAGGAATAATTAGAAAATTGGGGTGTAGGAGAAAAGGAAACAGTTAAGATGTTAAAACATATTTTTTTTTTCAAGTTATCAAAACTTACTCATGATGATTCTTAAAGTCAATAAACTGAATCTTTAATAAGACTTTTGTTCAGCTCTTGATATCTATTTGCAGTGCTTAAAGCAATGATTGCTATTAGAATTATTCATTGTGCCTAATTATCTAACCATAACCATGAGTAAATTTACCAAAAAAAAGTCTTCAACAGGTGCGTAATTAGAAGTTTGTCGATTTTCAAAAATCAACTGTTTCTCTCTAAATTAGACCCTGTTTCAGAGCAATTAGCAAATTTACTTAATCTCATTTCAACTTTTTACGATGAAGTGTTTTGATTTTGAAAGGTAAAACCTTCTTCAATTTAAGATGCTCCACATGCTTTTATAATTTTCGAGCAAGCTATGCTCGTTTTCTTTTGTAAGAGATAATAATTTCATGAAAAATCTTTTTGTATTATTAAAAATTGTTTTTGTCAAAAGCTTTTCTGAGAAGCTTTCAAGTAAAAATTAGATCTCAAAATGTAATAGAACTCTTCAAATCTTCAAGCATTTTCAAAAATAAGAAATCATCATTTTAAAGTAAATTTCAACAATTATTATAAGCGACAATTAAGGAGGAGTTTGACAAGCTTTAAATTCTAAAGGAAACACATTATTTATCAAACTTTAGTAACTGGTGAGAAGTTGAAGTAAAAAGTTTATGTAAAAGCAACGTGATGAAGGAACTGAAATGTTTTAAGCAATTAAAAAAATTAAATTCACAAGGAGAATGAATAGAAAAATACAAAAAATATCAAAAATTTAAAAATCAAAAATCGCCATTCGAAAAATTCTGGCTTTCATGTGTAATTGCAGTGAAAAAATTGACAAAAAATAAAATTTCAAATAAAAGATAGTAAAAATAAAAATTATTTTTCATGTTGCCTATAATTGCTTTTTTTGTGTTGTATTCTGCAGAACATCATCATTACTATTATGTCCGCATATAGTTGGGGGAAAATACACAATTTATATTTATGGGGAAGCTATTATGAATGATAAATATTTTTTTTTTGGAGGGTGGGGATATATATATTAGGGAGACACATAGAAATAAATATTTAATTCTATACTTTCAGATGGACACTAAAAACTAGTTTTATGATCTTTTAAATATATAGACAATACAAATCTATACGAATAACTTGGTTTGGCTTTACACATTTAGCAGCGACATTTATGAAGCTATATTTTGTTTTGTTCATCAGGCTTCTCATTTATTATCATTTTTTATGGAGAGGAAAAATAGTCTGTGATGCTAAATTTCTTCATTACTGATTATTATTTTTTATATTCAATAATTTTTTTTATTAAAGTTTATATCATGTGTTTGCTGTATCTTTATGTTATGTCTGTGGTCAGGGGTGTATCTGGGAATATTTTATTATATGGAATATAAGGATAGGGATTTGAGGTTGATTCCTATATACCCCTGACTGTGTTATAGTGATTCATTCTATATAATCATCATTCTTGTTTATTCGAATGAAATAAAAGCAAAACTATATAGAAATGCGGTATTTGTGTGTGATAATGGAGCTTTTCTAAACAAAATGTCTTATCATTACTGATTTGTAACTCTAAACAAAAGACGGAGAGATACGACTTAGATTTATCGACAAAAGTTCACTTTAAAGTTCAAATCATATGTTCAGAATATAAACGAATATTTCATGACGTACACAATGAACTGTCGTTGTGGGAATAAGCAAATGTTGTAGTATTTCATAAAAAAATATTATCAAGAGCTTGAGGTTTGATGTGATGCATTTTATAACACGTAATTTAAATTAAATGAAGCTTGACTAATTACGAATCTTCATTACAAAGTCCATAGCATCATTTTCGAATGAGCTATCAATTAAACTGCGATAATTCTTTGTTGAATCACTCTTTACTTATCAGCTTGGCTTTAAATTATTTTAATACTAAATTAAAATGCCATAACAAGTGATTTATACAATTCGTAGTCGTATTTTTTTGCTGATTTACATTCAAAGATAGGAAAACACAAGAGTGCAACTTTTTCTAATTACATTTACATTACGGAAAGTTCCGCTTTCAAGAAATTGAGATTTGAAATTTCTCTTGAGATTATATTGCATTATGCTCCTTTTCTTCAAGGAATTAATGTTCTCGAGTTTAGTGTACAAGGTCATGCAACATTGAAATTTATTATAACAATGAAGTTCGAGCAAATTTTATCATATTCACACCGTTTCACGTTGTGAATATATTGATTTCGATACACTTGAAAAATCGTTTTTTTAGTTTTTTGGCGCCAAAATTCAAAATTTTCATAAACAGTTCGGTGTGAAAAGTTCGGCCTCAAAATTATCTACAAAATACAAAAAACCGCATTGAAAAAGGTTTTGATGCCATCGGACACGACCCCAAATAGTGGTGGTGTATGCTTACAAGCACGTTGGTTCGTCGCATAACTCAAATACGAAAAAATAATTTTTTGTCAAAAATGTCTCAAAATGTGCGCATTATCACTCAAAAGTGCTGTGAATCTTTTGGTGCCGATCCATGCAGACTATTCCGAGAAATTAACGAAATAGTGTGTTTTTTAAGCATATTTTAGCCGATTATTGCAAAATACATTTAAAAAATTTCACACAAATTGTTAATTGAACTTTTTTGATCAAAATCAATAAAAAATGAAGTTTTGTTGAGAAAAAATGCAAAAAAAAAAATTTTAGCCACCAGTACACCTCCCACAAACCTAAATTTTGGAAAAATTCATGTGTTTCACTGTGTGGATGGATTTTTGTAAACTTTTCTGTTTTTGATCAATAAATGCGAGAACTTTTATGGAAAAATACCAAAAATATTTTTAATCCAAGTTTAGTTGGTCAAAAAGTCGAAAAAGTTCAAAAAATCGGCATTTTTTGGACATTTCGCCTTCCTGTGCCTACAATTCGGACTTAAAAATTCTAAAAACCTGTGATTATTGTAGATTATAACTAGACCTAAAAGTCGTACATACGTTGTCATGTCCAAAAACATCAATTAGTGCTTGAAAATTGAGTCCAAATGTAAAAATTCTCGATTTTTTTAGTAACCTTAATTTTCAATCTTATGCAAAGCGAAGCTATGCTGACCCGATCGAGACTTAATCTACAATCTTATGCAAAGCGAAGCTTTGCTGACCCGATCGAATCCTAATCTTCAAACTTATGCAAAGCGAAGCTTTGCTGACCCGATCGAATCCTAATCTTCAAACTTATGCAAAGCGAAGCTTTGCTGACCCGATGGAATTCTAATCTTCAAACTTATGCAAAGCGAACCCGATCGAATCCTAATCTTCAAACTTATGTAAAGCGAAGCTTTGCTGACCCGATGGAATCCTAATCTTCAAACTTATGCAAAGCGAAGCTTTGCTGACCCGATGGAATCCTAATCTTCAAACTTATGCAAAGCGAAGCTTTGCTGACCCGATCGAATCCTAATCTTCAAACTTATGCAAAGCGAAGCTTTGCTGACCCGATCGAATCCTAATCTTCAAACTTATGCAAAGCGAAGCTTTGCTGACCCGATGGAATTCTAATCTTCAAACTTATGCAAAGCGAACCCGATCGAATCCTAATCTTCAAACTTATGTAAAGCGAAGCTTTGCTGACCCGATGGAATCCTAATCTTCAAACTTATGCAAAGCGAAGCTTTGCTGACCCGATGGAATCCTAATCTTCAAACTTATGCAAAGCGAAGCTTTGCTGACCCGATCGAATCCTAATCTTCAAACTTATGCAAAGCGTAGCTTTGCTGACCCGATGGAATCCTAATCTTCAAACTTATGCAAAGCGAAGCTTTGCTGACCCGATCGAATCCTAATCTTCAAACTTATGCAAAGCGAAGCTTTGCTGACCCGATGGAATCCTAATCTTCAAACTTATGCAAAGCGAAGCTTTGCTGACTCGATGGAATCCTAATCTTCAAACTTATGCAAAGCGAAGCTTTGCTGACCCGATGGAATCCTAATCTTCAAACTTATGCAAAGCGAAGCTTTGCTGACCCGATCGAATCCTAATCTTCAAACTTATGCAAAGCGTAGCTTTGCTGACCCGATGGAATCCTAATCTTCAAACTTATGCAAAGCGAAGCTTTGCTGACCCGATGGAATCCTAATCTTCAAACTTATGCAAAGCGAAGCTTTGCTGACCCGATGGAATCCTAATTCAAACTTATGCAAAGCGAAGCTTTGCTGACCCGATCGAATCCTAATCTTCAAACTTATGCAAAGCGAAGCTTTGCTGACCCGATGGAATCCTAATCTTCAAACTTATGCAAAGCGAAGCTTTGCTGACCCGATCGAATCCTAATCTTCAAACTTATGTAAAGCGAAGCTTTGCTGACCCGATCGAATCCTAATCTTCAAACTTATGCAAAGCGAAGCTTTGCTGACCCGATGGAATCCTAATCTTCAAACTTATGCAAAGCGAAGCTTTGCTGACCCGATCGAATCCTAATCTTCAAACTTATGCAAAGCGTAGCTTTGCTGACACGATGGAATCCTAATCTTCAAACTTATGCAAAGCGAAGCTTTGCTGACCCGATGGAATCCTAATCTTCAAACTTATGCAAAGCGAAGCTTTGCTGACCCGATGGAATCCTAATCTTCAAACTTATGCAAAGCGAAGCTTTGCTGACTCGATGGAATCCTAATCTTCAAACTTATGCAAAGCGAAGCTTTGCTGACCCGATGGAATCCTAATCTTCAAACTTATGCAAAGCGAAGCTTTGCTGACCCGATCGAATCCTAATCTTCAAACTTATGCAAAGCGTAGCTTTGCTGACCCGATGGAATCCTAATCTTCAAACTTATGCAAAGCGAAGCTTTGCTGACCCGATGGAATCCTAATCTTCAAACTAATGCAAAGCGAAGCTTTGCTGACCCGATCGAATCCTAATCTTCAAACTTATGCAAAGCGAAGCTTTGCTGACCCGATGGAATCCTAATCTTCAAACTTATGCAAAGCGAAGCTTTGCTGACCCGATGGAATCCTAATCTTCAAACTTATGCAAAGCGAAGCTTTGCTGACCCGATCGAATCCTAATCTTCAAACTTATGCAAAGCGTAGCTTTGCTGACCCGATGGAATCCTAATCTTCAAACTTATGTAAAGCGAAGCTTTGCTGACCCGATGGAATCCTAATCTTCAAACTTATGCAAAGCGAAGCTTTGCTGACCCGATGGAATCCTAATCTTCAAACTTATGCAAAGCGAAGCTTTGCTGACCCGATGGAATCCTAATCTTCAAACTTATGCAAAGCGAAGGTTTGCTGACCTGATGGAATCGTAATCTTCAAACTTATGCAAAGCGAAGCTTTGCTGACCCGATCGAATCCTAATCTTCAAACTTATGAAAAGCGAAGATTTGCTGACCCGATCGAATCCTAATCTTCAAACTTATGCAAAGCGAAGCTTTGCTGACCCGATGGAATCCTAATCTTCAAACTTATGCAAAGCGAAGCTTTGCTGACCCGATCGAATCATAATCTTCAAACTTATGCAAAGCGTAGCTTTGCTGACCCGATGGAATCCTAATCTTCAAACTTATGCAAAGCGAAGCTTTGCTGACCCGATGGAATCCTAATCTTCAAACTTATGCAAAGCGAAGCTTTGCTGACCCGATCGAATCCTAATCTTCAAACTTATGTAAAGCGAAGCTTTGCTGACCCGATCGAATCCTAATCTTCAAACTTATGCAAAGCGTAGCTTTGCTGACCCGATGGAATCCTAATCTTCAAACTTATGCAAAGCGAAGCTTTGCTGACCCGATCGAATCCTAATCTTCAAACTTATGCAAAGCGTAGCTTTGCTGACCCGATGGAATCCTAATCTTCAAACTTATGCAAAGCGAAGCTTTGCTGACCCGATGGAATCCTAATCTTCAAACTAATGCAAAGCGAAGCTTTGCTGACCCGATCGAATCCTAATCTTCAAACTTATGCAAAGCGAAGCTTTGCTGACCCGATGGAATCCTAATCTTCAAACTTATGCAAAGCGAAGCTTTGCTGACCCGATGGAATCCTAATCTTCAAACTTATGCAAAGCGAAGCTTTGCTGACCCGATCGAATCCTAATCTTCAAACTTATGCAAAGCGTAGCTTTGCTGACCCGATGGAATCCTAATCTTCAAACTTATGTAAAGCGAAGCTTTGCTGACCCGATGGAATCCTAATCTTCAAACTTATGCAAAGCGAAGCTTTGCTGACCCGATGGAATCCTAATCTTCAAACTTATGCAAAGCGAAGCTTTGCTGACCTGATGGAGTCTTAATCTTCAAACTTATGCAAAGCGAAGCTTTGCTGACCCGATGGAATCCTAATCTTCAAACTTATGCAAAGCAAAGCTTTGCTGACCCGATATAGAGTTTTGGAACGGTGTGAATATGCACATGAAGCGTGATCCGCTTCATTACTAGTTGCTAGTAAAATTCAGTTTGTAATCGACGGATCCATTTTCTCAGAAATCATAAATTATACAAGCATGAACTTTTCACGTTGCATTATGATTTCTTTTTAAATACAAATTATAATCGCCATTTCCATATTGTGAGAGAAAATTTTCTTATTTATGAATGGAAATAATGGAAAAGTTGTACATTCTGAATTAATAAGGAAAAGGGAAAAAATGTACTTTTGATCAAGAGAGGGGTTTTCTTATAAATAAATAATGACGAAATACTTCTTATTTATAAGTTTCATTCTTAGAAACATTTTTGTACTTTAATTTTGTTTTTTATTTATTATAGAGCTCGATATGTAATCATTAATAAAATTTTGGGTATTAAGGGGGTCATTTACTGTTAAAGCTCATTTTGATGAGTTTTAGTTAATCAATTCAAAACTCCAAAGTATAAGGAAATGGATTGATTTTCAGTCGAATAGAAATTCGTTAAATCTAAGCAGTATCCTCCCACACAATAAATATTAAAAAAAAAATTAATAGTAATAAACTAAAAGATAATCAACTATAACTATACAGAACAGAAAAATATATATATTATTATTTATGGAATCTAAAGATAACCTATACTATGTAAGCGTCTCTAAATATAAGCGTAAAATTTATTACTCATTGTTGTTGTGGTCATTTTGAAACAACACAAATAAAGAAGAAAATTATTAATGGATACTAAAAAAAAGAGGGATAGAAAGAGAACCGAACGAAAAAAATAATAATGAAAAATAAGTAAATGGTTTTCATAATACATAACAGAAATTTTCATTTTTTTAAAAAGAAGGCTTCTTAGTAGTTAGTTGAAAGAAAGAAAGAAAAATAATGGAAAGAGATAACGTTCATAGAGAAAATATTAACAGAAAACAGGAAGTCATTAGTAATTAATTAAGTGAAAAGAAAGGCTAAGTACATTGAGAAGATTTGGGAGGAAGCTGTTTTTTGGCTATTTGTTCTTTTCTTTCCGTTTGAATTTTTCATCATCATTACATCTCTTTGAGGAGATTTAAAGCTCATGTACGTCAAGGATTTTAAGCACATAATTATATTATTGAAAACTTTTATCAATTCTCTCATATTTCAACCAAATAATGTGGGTAGATTGATGATCTACAAAAGTCAAAAGGGACAGTTTAGCTTTTCTTTAAGTTTGTTAAAATAAGGGTCACATATTTAAAAGAAGAAGGATACATTTTTCTATTGAATAAAAAAATATCAATTTTCAAACTTCTTTTAGATAGAATTAAGAAGAAATTTTTAGAAAATAAAGTTGAAATTTTTATTACACATTTAGAGAATTAAACCAGATAAAAAATCGAAAAGCGAAAAGAATCTGTTCAAAAAGGGGGAAAGAAAGCAAACAAATTTATGATTTTAAATCTCTTGGTGCAAAATTCAGACATTTACATTTAATAAAAGATGACAGAGAGATGGAAAGAACAGAATTGATAGCGGGATAACAATTATTTGAAAGAATTTTGTACGCCTTTTTGCCTTTTTCACATTATTTTACATGAGATTCTTAACAAGGAAAAATTTAAATTTCAAATTCTCACACATTCCCAAGCTTATTTACTTAATTTTTGACTTTGTTTTCATTTAATACTTTTTTTTTCATCATTCAATGTATTCTAAAAGTAAACATGTCCTATGTTGTGGATGGATTCTACTGCTAAATATATATACGAAGCGTTTGCATACCCACAATTCCTCGTTATAAAGTTTGCTGTATGTGGAAATATTTCAATTTTAATTGAATCTTTCGAAAGCTTTTTGAAGGTAAATATACCGAACGTATAAAATGTTGATTTCATGATGCTTTAAATTAATATTTGAAATGTAAATATCCATTGATTTAATCAAACTTCCTAAAATATTGAAAGCCATAAAAGCTTTTAAAGAAGATTAAGAATGAACTCATGTGTCACTTAATACTGCTTTAAAGTATATACATTTTTGGATTAAAATGTTATCTCATTCCATGATTGTTGAATTACGATTTTATCTCTGTAACTTTTCTGCTAGAATAAATTTCAAAAATCACTGTACCGAAAATTTTTATTTTATTTCATGATGATTTCATATTTATGATCAAATAGACAGTGAGCAATTATAATTGAATCAATCCAAATGAAAATGTAATAAGCGCCATCCTCACTTTGAACTAAAATTTCTCGTGTGTATTAATACCATACATATTACATTTGGTATCGTTGGAAAGCTTAATATAGTAGCTATCTACCACTGATAAAATTTTTTTATTTGGACTTATGCTTTTTTTCACAGAACACCTCAAAGCTCGAGAAAACATGCAATTTTCAAACTAAAATTTTGTGTATGTCGTGTGCACAAAATTCATAATTTTTTTTTGTGATGATAGCTACTAAGTACCAACTAAAACCCGCCACTTAAATCAATTAGAATTAATCAATTGGTGTCGAGATATGAATTTTTGAAGTTTCGCAAATTTCAAAAAATTTTTTTTTTTTGTAAATTTATACTTTGACTCTTTATCTCATTTCTCATGTATATTATCACCATACATATAATGTTTTATATCGTTGTAAAGCTTAAGACAGTAGCTAGCAATATCTGTAACAAATTTTTGATATAAAGCAATTCCGTTCCTTACAGAATGCCTTAAACTTTTACAAAAAATGGGATTTTCAGATAATAATTTTATGAACATCTTGTGAACAAAATTTTTTTGTCTTTATTGTATCATAAATTACCTACAATAAACTAACAAACGCTTTTTAAATCAATTTGTTTTAATAAATTGCAGTTGAGATATGAATTTTTGAAGTTGGGACGATTTTTTCATATTTAAAAAAAGTAAAAAATCATAAATTTTCACTTTTAATCTTATTTCTCGAGTATAAGTTCACCATATTTAATAATTTTGGTATCGTTGGAAAGCTTAGAACAGTAGCTAAACATGTATGTAGCAAAAAATTTTTTTTGGACTTCTGCTGTTCCTTACAAAATGACTCAAATTTTTTGAAAAATATACTGTTTTAATTCAAATTTTCTGACTGTTTATCTAAACTTAATGTAGTGCAAAGTATGTTTTAGGTGTGGTCTTACTTAGTTGCTTTCACAATACTAAAAACAAAAATATTTTATGTTCAGAACTTACAAAAAAAATCATTAAAAAATGTAATATTTTTCAAAAAATTTGAGTCATTTTGTAAGGAACAGCAGAAGTCCAAAAAAAATTTTTTGCTACATACATGTTTAGCTACTGTTCTAAGCTTTCCAACGATACCAAAATTATTAAATATGGTGAACTTATACTCGAGAAATAAGATTAAAAGTGAAAATTTATGATTTTTTACTTTTTTTAAATATGAAAAAATCGTCCCAACTTCAAAAATTCATATCTCAACTGCAATTTATTAAAACAAATTGATTTAAAAAGCGTTTGTTAGTTTATTGTAGGTAGTTTATGATACAATAAAGACAAAAAAATTTTGTTCACAAGATGTTCATAAAATTATTATCTGAAAATCCCATTTTTTGTAAAAGTTTAAGGCATTCTGTAAGGAACGGAATTGCTTTATATCAAAAATTTGTTACAGATATTGCTAGCTACTGTCTTAAGCTTTATAACGATATAAAACATTATATGTATGGTGATAATATACATGAGAAATGAGATAAAGAGTCAAAGTATAAATTTACAAAAAAAAAAAAATTTTTTGAAATTTGCGAAACTTCAAAAATTCATATCTCGACACCAATTGATTAATTCTAATTGATTTAAGTGGCGGGTTTTAGTTGGTACTTAGTAGCTATCATCACATCAAAAAATTATGAATTTTGTGCACACGACATACACAAAATTTTAGTTTGAAAATTGCATGTTTTCTCGAGCTTTGAGGTGTTCTGTGAAAAAAAGCATAAGTCCAAATAAAAAAATTTTATCAGTGGTAGATAGCTACTATATTAAGCTTTCCAACGATACCAAATGTAATATGTATGGTATTAATACACACGAGAAATTTTAGTTCAAAGTGAGGATGGCGCTTATTACATTTTCATTTGGATTGATTCAATTATGAATTTTAGTTTTTCGTAGAATTTCCGACTTTAAATTACTCATTTCAAGTGGTTTCAACAGCTTTGATACTTGAATGCTTGAGTTAATTAATGTGATTAAAATTACGATGTAAAATATAAATTCTGAGACTTTGTGAAGTGTGGACACTTGAATATATTTTTAAGGAAAGTCAAGGATGTGAGCATAGCTGAAATGAGAAGGAATTTGAGTGCGCACGCCTTAAAATTTTGTGCATCATTAATGTTATGTTACTAAAGTCCTCATTCACTAATATGAGAGGAATTCAAGATTTTTGTATGAGGTATGACAGGATGTTGAAAGAATTTTTGTGCTTGTTTGTTTGCCCCAAAGGTAGACAAAAAATGTTGTTTCTTCTTATTCTCTAGAATATTACCAAGATGCAAGACATACCATTACCAAAAGATAAAAAAATACATTGAAGGATGAATATTAGTACATTTAAAAAACACCAAATCAGTTCTGCGGAAATGTTAATGTGTACATACTGTGATATGTGCTTATTTGAAATTATCATTTTTCCTTTTTTTCTTGTTTCATGATTTTCTCATACAAAAATATAATATATATATAATTTTTATTTCTATCTACATGCAACTGGATGTTTTATAATCGAATTTTATAAAATTCATTCTGTTACTTCTGGCTGAATTGTGAAACCCTTCACCAGAAGAAAATAAAGGAATCTTAAAATCAATACAAATATACATATATACGAATTGAATAATAAAAAATAATTAACAAGAGAAATATCAAAAAAATTCGAATTAAATTTACGCAACATACGAGACTCGTGTGCAATTAATTCACTTATTTAATCTCGTTTGTATATATGAATATTTGGGAAGGGAACATTACGATGTGGAAATTCAAGTTAATTTTCTTGAGGGAAGGTCTATAAAATAGGGTAAAATTACGTGAATAAGAAAGTATATATGAAAAATAAAAATCTTCACATTTATTAATTTCTTGTGTATATGTATTATATTATTTAATATATTTAATTTGAGCAGCACACCATGGGAAATTTCTATAATTTCTAAGGGAGCCTCTAACCAATTTATTTATATAAAAAAAATTAAACATTGATGAATGTCAAAAATAAAAAAAAAGTTTCGATCAACACATATATAGATAATAAAAGAAAACATTTGTTTTGGGGGTTGGGTGGGGAACGAAATAAGTAAGTCTATTTTAAATAAGTAGCCACTTTCCATAACCATTCCAAAAATAATTAAAATTAATAATTCAAAGAATGAGGGAACATTGGAATGAGAATTTATATCTCTTAATAGCTTTTGATGGAGTTCAATTAATACTTAAAAGCTTTGACCATGAAAACAAGCTTTTAGAGACATCGACTTGTAATTGAAAATCGAAGGCATGAATTTCTTCAGATTATTGACCGTAAAGGCTAATTTAATGGAAATTTTTACATATGAAATAGAATTAGGGGTGCTCATTTAGAAAAAGAAGTGTAGAAAGAGCAAAACTATGATTTGTTAGGAAAATAAACTCCAATAACGCTTAGTGAATTAGAAATTGTGTGAATAAACTTAGAAATATTTTTCATGTGATGAATTTTGTTAATAGAAATGCATTCTACATAATTTTCATTCCAAAATTTCCTCTTCCTTTCATCCATGATTAAAAATCATAAAAAAATAAATAAATAAAATTAAACTAAACCAAAACAAAAAATACAAATTAAAAACACTTTAAGAAAATTTTTGCTGTCATTTCATAATTAAATAATAAATGAAACTCATAAAATACCAACAATGACGAGGGATGTTTCATATATAATATTTATAGGAAATAAAAATGACTCTTATATATTTAATGAATAATACTAAAAAACATAAAGTACTTTTATATATAAGACATTAATATACAAAGGTCTCTTAAGTGTTTTTGTATTATAAGATTATTTTGCTTATTTTTGGTTACTTCAAGTATGTTTTTGATTTTTTTTTTTCTTTTTTACTTGATTTACTTACCAGAATACATAACACGATATGATTATTATTTGATAATCGCAATTTCATAAATAATTTCATTCAATATTTTATCATATTTTATATTATTTATACGATTATATTTTGCGATTATTTTTCCCCACCGTTAAAAATTGTGTGTAGATAGGTGAAGTGATAATGGTGAATATCCAGAAGGTAGAAGATCGATGAATAATATCAAATAATTGACAATAATTAAACAATTGCGATTAAATTTTTGACATTTTTTGCAATTTGAAAATTATTTATATTGTCAAGAAAAAAGATAAAAAGAAGAATGAAAAATAAAAAAAAGAAAAATAATTAAAAACAAAATCAAAAAGTATTCAATATGGTGCGATTAATTTTTTTTATCATTATCATTATATTCAAAAAAGAAAGGTAGAAATTTTCTTCATTTTTGCTGCCTTTAAGTGAGAAACTAAAAAAAAAAGTTGATTGAAATTTTAATGAAGATTCATGGAATCTAATCTTAATCTAACTATTAAATAAACTTTCAACAACTTTATAAAGAAGCTTTTCCAATAAATTTATTGCGTTATGAGAATTCATAATGCAATCGTTCATTAAAATTTCAATCAATTAAATGCACACTATCGTATAATTAAAAAAATTCAAACCATTTTAATGCATTATTGCATTTCGTTGTCAACAGCTGAATTATTTTTGTGTATTTATATTTCAATTAAATGACTTTCATGTCTCAAATTTTAATTATACATCGAATTCTCATCTGACACAAGCATTCAGCTATTGACATCGAAAATTTAATTTATTAACAATATAATTTTTTAAAAAAAATCAAAAAAACTTCACTCCTCGTTGCATTTTAAAAACAAATATAAATAAGATGGAAGTAATTTTAAAAATATCTCTTATATCTTATATCACAAAATAAGATAAAAATTAATTATCAATTCAAACTTCATTATTTACAAAATTAACTCAAAAAACAGGGAAATATAAACGGTAAAGGAATAAAAAGTTCGTGTGAGAGAGGTTTACAAATCGGTAAAAAAAACACAAAAAAAAAAAATATATAAAATAATATTAACTCAACTAATTGGAATGTACAAAATCTTCCTTTACGAGACATTTCCGCTCGCAAAATTTCGTAATTATGATTAATTTATTTTTTCCTCGGCAACATAGTGGTGAGTATCTCTATCAAATATGTTTCTAGAATCCTTGCGGAAGGAGCGTTCATTTATGATGTTCAAAATTTAAGATTTAAAACATTTTTTTCAAAGTTATTCAAAGTTTATAAAACTAACTATTCTCTTTTGAAATGTTTATGTTTCACTCCAAAAGTCTAATCTATTATGAACGTTTTTTATGAATAATCCTCAAGAGTCAAACGTCCTTGAAAGCTATCACTGTGTGAGCTTCACATACATACGCACACATAGAAATTTAACTGACTTATTAATTTTCCTTTTCATAATCAATGAAAAACTTTTTACTCACCATCAAATAAAGGAAACAAAAAAAAACTTTTCTTTCATCCATCGCAAAATAAAGACGAAAGGAAAAGAAATTGCTCTTGGGAAAAAAGTGGGTGAAACATTTTTCGTTATGCTTTTATTGTTTCTTATTAATGTTCTTTTTCAGAATGCTGAACAAACAACAAAAATGTCTCGTTAAAAGAAAATAATGGAGGAAAGAACAAAAAATCAACAGGCAATTAACTGGAGCAAATCATAACACAGTAACAGAACAAAAAAAAAAAAAGTTGTTGAGGGGGGGAAATTTTATCGTTTTTAGTTTTATATGAAATTTTGTGTCCAATATTCAAAAAGATTTAAATTATCTATTTCTAATTAAAAAAATTTCTTGTTTAGCGCTTTATAGCACACAAAGGAAGATTCCTTTTCAAATTTTAATTCTTTTAAACGAAAAGAATTTCGCATCAAAAGGGTTTTTTATAAGCTTGTTTAAGTTAAGGTTCACGAAATATGTCTTACTGAATAGAATGTAATATTATCACATACTGTCAATCTCTATTTTTTATTTAGCTAAATAACCCACATTGTGTATTGTTCATTTTAAATAAATGTCTGTTCAAAAAAATACCCAGTTGCATATTTATGATGAAGATATACATCTAACATGTGTTCATAAGCATTTTTGTATGTATTTCTTCTTCTTCTAATTATTGTTATCATTTCATATTCTTTTTCTTTTTGAGGATTTCTTTCTTTCAGATTTCATTTGTTGTGAAGTAAATGAGAAGGAAGAAAACACTGTTTTATGTTTGTTAAGCACAAAAAAAAAAACATTGGAAGTAAAGTAAAAATATAAATTGACAAAGGTCGAGACTAGAGGTTCCAAAAAATGTGTTAATGCCTTTGTTTCTAAAACTTTTGCGATATGATATTTAAGTTAATAAGATAGTGTCTAGTTTCTCTTGGAAGAATCAAATCCTTCAAAAGTTGATTGAAAATTACTATCGTGGGAAATTTAGTTTTGAAAGCTATCAACTAATTATATATTGATTTTAAGCTTATTGCACCAATTCTCTGTGAGTGATGAGCATTTTGAAGTGATTAAGGCTCTGTCCTACTGTATAAAAGTTAAAATAATTAGCGTGAAAGCTAGTGTATAATAGAAATTGAGCATAGAGCTTATCTACTAAAGGAATTCATTAAGGTAAATTATACTAAGCATTTAAGCCAGAAATAGTTTTTGGAACCTCTATTCATATGAAAAGATAGAAAGAGAGTAAAATGTATGCTGATTTTCTTACAAAAATCGAGTTAATTAAAGAATTTAAAAATCTTCAACAGAAATTATATATAACAAAAGAAAAACTGTCAAATTAACAAGAAGTAAAAACAAGGAAAGTGAGAAGAAAAGAAAAACACAAGAACTCAAAAACACAACCACAACAACATAAAAATATATGTTTTAATATGATTATTAAAAATTTTGGAAGCTGCTTTAACAAATTTCAAATATAACTTTTGCTTTCATTTTATCTTCAATTGCAATTAACTTTTTTTTTGGTAATTTAAAAAAAAATCAAAAGAATTTCAAAAATATTCAAAAATTTTCTTTTTTAAGAAAAAATCTTTCAAAAGTAGAAAAAAAACTTCATTCATGAAAAAAATATTGTGAATATTGCGAATATATGCTAGATATGTATATATATAAAAATTTGAATTATGTATGTATAATATATATAGATTATTAATTAATTTTGTGAACACAGTCAATCAAAAAGAAAATCTTCCTAATCAAAATCAATTATATGTAAGTAAGTACTTTCATGTTGCTTTGATTTTAAGGTTTTTATAGTTTTTTTGTAAGTTCTGAATGTTTTTCACTTACCCGTATTCACTAGATTCAAATTCTGTTTGATTTCTACATTTTTTTTATATTTATTTAATATTTTTTTCATTCAGTTTTTGTGATATGATTTTTTTTTGTTTTTCGCAAGCCATAATGTCATTTAGATACCGAAGACATTATTCATGTATTCACATTCATTTTTCAGTTTTTGCACAATTTTTGTTTCATTTTTTTTTTTTTTTTTGTTCATTTTCATTTCATCAAAATGTGAATTAAATGAATATTTTTTTTTTTTTGTTTTTTGAATGGATTTGCGCGTCGTAAATAGCAGATAGGCACAGAAGAATTTATATTTTTAAATATTTATAAGAAGAAGGATAAAAAGTAAAAGATTTTTTGATATTTTTTGATGGTGGTAGGTGAAAGAAGAAGAAAAAGAAAGAAACAAATAAGTTTAAATTGTAATTAAAAATTATAGGTAGGTAGGTTTTTAATACTTAAAGCATTAAGTAAAGGTTTATTAAGTATATTGTATATAGAGATATAATAAATATAAAATAAAGTAAATAAAGAAGATAGATAAAAATTAAGATCATCACTTTATGGACTAAAAGTCGTTTTTAGTGAAGTGGTGTGAAAAAGTAAATTTATGTAATATTTTAGGAATAAAAAGAATAAGATGCGAGTTTGCGGGGGTAATAGAAAGACATAATGGTGCAGAGTTCAAAGATAAAAATCTTCTTACGACTTAACAGTAAAAAGATGAATTTTTTCCTTCATTAACAAGTAAAGAGATAAAAATGAGATATAAAAAGAGGAAAGCAACAAAACCGGATATGGGAAAATTTTTATTATTTCATATCATCAATCTTGTGCATTATTGCCTTTGAACTGTTAAAGGATTTTTCTTTCTTTTTCCTATAAGTCTCTTCAAGAGTTTTTCAGTGCTGATATCTGCAAATTCTGCTAATATAGTGTCGTACACTATATACTTCATTGCGATAGATTCTGAGCAGATTAGCAGGATTTATAAAGCACTGTGCATAATCTATAAATGCTATTTAATTTAAGAATTGAATTTGAAAGCAGCTCGCATTTTTTAAAGCAAAATTTTCATAGAAGAAAATAAAAATTTAATAAATCTCGAATTCGAGAAAAAATTTCAAACTCATAAATTCAATTTTTTTCTCTTCGATATTTTATTTGTGCATAAAGAAAAATGCGCACTCACGTGTTTATTATCATTCTTTATAGCAATCAATAAAATTATGTATATATACTGTTTCAAAAATGCGATAAATTTTGAAAAGGTACAAAAAAACGAGAATTTAAAAATAAACTTAGTGATATAAGAAACAAACAACGGAAGTATAATTGATAACTAAAAGAGAACAATTGAAAATAACAAAAAAACGTAATTAATAAAGATAATAAGACGAGAAAAAAGTACAATTTTGCTGTTGTTTTCAGCACTAAAAAATCGTTTAAAATGTAATAGAGAAGTGATAGAGACATTTATTGACTTGTAAATCATTCAGAGAATTGATGCTATTTCAATCTTACATACAAAGATCGTGAAAGATTTAAAATAAATGCTAAATATCTAATTAAGTAATTTACTTCCATCGAATTATAAATTTTTTATATTTTTAATTTTTTTGACGTTTTTTTTAGAATATTGAACACATTAAAATTTCTAAAAACTTCTATTGCGAAGGTAAAAAGAAGGAATAATTAAAGTAATGATTACATATATATCATTATTATAATCATATTATCCCGAAAAAATAACGTGTTTTGCCTTTTCAGAGCTCATTTATATATAAAAAAATAATCAATAATTATTATTGTATACATTTTATATAATTTTAAAGAGAGAATTTATATAAAAATTAGAAAGAAAAATTATACGTTTTTATATTGTAATACATGTTAAGGGATGAAAATTGAAAAACGAAGGGAGAAATTTTTACTTAAAAAAATTATTTTCAAGCATTTACAATCGAACCTTTTTATTCGTAAAATACCATTTTTTCACTCATTGAATCATCGTTGTAGCAAAAGTAGAGATGATTTATGAAGACACTATTGAGAAAGAAAACAAGACAGTTTTCATGAACTAATTTCTATAACCGCAATATCTCAATGAGGAAAAAAACCTTAGCTCTCACATTAAAAATTATAAATTCTTTATGTAATTTATGTGTTCATGAGTCATGTTGACGACACTCATTGAACTTGTGAATGAAAAGTTTTTAATTACTGATAGACCGTAATTGACTTACTGTTGGAATTAAATTTTATATTTTTATCAAATATTTTGACTTATCAAAAATTGATAAGAAAAGTTCATTCTTTAATTGAAATAAATAATTTTTTTGTGACTCATATCGGAATCATTTTATCAGTAAAGCACTTAAAACTAGAAAAATTCCATGTTGGTCTTAATGAAAATCCACAAATAATGCAGAATAAAAATTTTTGAGACGGCATGAGACTGGTTTAATAGATAAAAATCGATGATTCAGTCGCATAAAATATTGAAAGAAAATTATTTCTTTAGAAAAGAAAGAAATGAATTCAAAAAGGTTTGTAAGTCTTTGCTACAATTAGAAAACATTCTAAATTGTTTCTAAAAAATTATTTAAATTTTCTAACAGCGTCATTATTACCTTTTACAAAATGTCTAATTCTATAATTGGAATATAAATTAGTCATAATCCTATTTAGCGAGCTTACTATATAACTGTTAATGACTCTCAATAGACGAATCAAAAAGGTATTTTACTCATAAAGCGAATAGACTGTAAATGCTCAAAAATTTATGAATATTTTTAGATTATTTTAATCAGGGAATAAGTAAGTTTAGATATAAAAAGAAAAATGTATACCGAGGGTAGGGAAGAGGGGAATATAAAGTAAATAAAATATTGGAAATAAGAAAAATCTCTTCAGAATAAAATTATGACAAAATAATAATAATAAAATAACATTTGACGAGTAGATCGAGATAATTTACCGTTTATAAACAGGGAAAAATTATAAATATTTTTTTTTTTGGCAAATCAATCTCATCTCACAAAAAATTAAAATAAAAATAGAGAGAAACATAAAAAGAAAAATAGTGGAATTAAGAAGTAAGAGAGAAATGAAGAAATAATTTAAATATAACAACGAAAAGAGAAGAAAAATGAAAATATAAATATATATTTTTTTTAATAGAAAGAAACTTAAAATCCTTTCTCTCAATTTCACGAAGAATATTCGGTACGATAATAAAATTGTCAAATTGAAATAATTTCTTACCATCGGCTGCGGAATTGTTAACAATTTTTTCATATATCATTTTTGTGTTGTAAAGAATGCCGAATTGAATTTCATATACACAAAAAAAGTTTATTTTTTGTGATATTTTTATACGAATAGAAAATGTTTTTTGCCAAAAAAAGGGAAGAGAGAAAAGAGAAAAAAAAAAATTTGATGTTATAAAAAATTTAATATTTTCGTTGTACATTTTTTATTATTATTATTATGTATCGTAGAAAAAGAAGAGGAAGAAAAGAAGAATAAAGAAAGTTTTTTTTTTTCTTGTGTTATTAATGATTATCGTTTCTCAATGGAAATAAAGAATATTAGGATAGATAGTAGATGCAGTATTAAGTTGAATTAAAAATTATTTAGCAAATAAATCTCATTTTTTTCTGATTAAGGTTTGTACATTTAAAGACGAAAATTCTTGAAGCTTTTCTTCTGACTGAATCGAATTTGTGTTCACATGACAAGGTTTTTAAAAATTTAAGAGGGGTTAATGTCATGAAAATTTTCCGCTGCTCTCATTTTTCATCACTTATTCATCAAGTGTCACAGCAAAGAAAAAAAATGTAGCAAATCGAGGAATATTTTAAAGATTTTTGTCAATTAGACCGGAAACTTGGAATTCAACAACATTTGAAATATTTTCCATTCAAAATGGATTTAAAATCAACAGCTAGCTTTCTTTGTAAAATAATTATTAATGACCATCTTTAACAACTCATAATCATCAAAGAAAAACAATTATAAGGCGCCATAAAAAGTAACATTATCAGAAATCAAAGACAAATTCAAAATTGTCTAAGTCAAGTTGATTAATTCTTGTCAATTAAAGATGATTGATCATTCTTCAACTTGATAATCAAAATAATTTAATTGCGCCTATCAAACTGATGTAATGTAATTATTATATTTATCAATCAGTAAAAACTTGATCAAATGTTGAATTTATATAACCCGATCAATGTCAATGACATCATAATTGAAATGTTTACATTTTAAGCTGTTTAGCAGATAGAAAAAGTGTCTAGATTAAGTCAATTGATTATTCCAATTTGTGATTTCAATTATCAAACTGATAAATTTGGAAATATCAAAATTGTTACAATTTAATTTAATTTTTTTACTTTTTTATGTGGAAAATAACCTGACTAGAATAGCTTCAAGAATTTCCTGTCTATTGTATACACCTTAAAATTGTCGTTAGATTCTCTAGCTGTTGTGAAATTAAGACAACATCGCGGTGCGAATTAAAAAATCAACTCTCGCGTGATCCTTTCATTAACATTATTAACAACATTAGTCTACTTGAGAAACTATTATTCTGTGAGAATAAAGCTAAAATATTTTTTTTTCTTTTATTTTTTTCTCGCGCGCGCGACAATTATTTTGCGTGATGTAATTAATAACCAACGAGGTAGTAAATAGAAGCGAGCAAAAAAGATATGAGAGATGAGGAAAAAAGTGTATTTTTGTTGTGTCGTTTTTGTACATAAAATGAGGAACAACACACAGTTAAAAATATAATAATAATTTAAATTTCAATATGTATAATAATACGTAGGCGATGAAAATTCATGAAGATAAAAAGGTAAATTTGAAACATCTATGATGTCCCTCATTTGTACAGTCAAATAGGAATTATCAGTGAAAAAAAAAAATAAAACATATTTAACATCGGAGTCAAGGGCAGTCGTGTGTCGTCACGACATACAATTTCACTCACAAATAGATAGATAGATAGATAGATTTGTAAAACGTATTAACTCATATGTGAGTGAGAGTTGTAAATAATATTGACATTCCGAGTCAAATTAAGAAAATATTTTTTGCTTTTTTGCTTTTTCATGGAGGAGAAGGAAATAAATTATATTATTTTTATTATTATTTGCGGTGTATATAGAGATTTGATTAATAAATGAAAAATATATATGAAATATAATCTAAAAAATGAATGAAAAAGATTGTTAAAATAAATAAATAAACACTGACCTTCCTCTAATGTGTCATCGCTCTCACTCATCAATTCATCATCCGAGCATATGTTAAGTACATTAACCAGCATCTCTGTGACCTTTTCGCCCACAAATGGCAGCGACCAAGTAAATACATCCATAAAGTTTGGAAGCCAATAAGGATGTGGCGAACAGTTAAACTGTCTTATATTCATTACATTATTTTCATATTTAAGGACAGCAGCCTGTCATGTATACACACATGTTTGTGAATATGCGAATATGAAAGGGAAGAAAAAGAAGAAAGTAAAAATCAATTTTTGTATCCATTTCTCCTGAGCTTATAATATAAAACTTGTGAGGATGTGGTCATTTGTGACCGATGGAAGCGCATTTTCTTGACTACAAAAATTTCCAGTTAAAGAAATATTTTGGATCGGTCAAAAATTCTCCACCTAAACTGAAGTTTGATTACATATACCGACAAACCAACAAACAACCTTTTTTTCAAGAAAATGCGCTAAAAAAACTATGTAGAAAATTACATGAGACATAGAGTGTAGGATAGAGATGGAAAGAACTAATAATCATATGATATTGACTCGTGGTTATTATCAGTTCCATTTATATGCACATAAAAGGGAGCATTTTGTCTATTAGATTATTCGTAATTTGTAATCGAGTCAATATGTGCGATGCGAGAGCGCCTTAGGAACTGAATGCTACTGTACTTATTAAGAAATATAATCATCGTTTCATTATCACATATGGGGTATATTCAGCATATGCATATACATACCTTGTTATTATACACATCCAAATAGTTAGGTGCTGAAAAAATTGTTATAAGAGATGGAAAACCGGTGGTAAGGCTCTTTCGATACATTCGATATCTAAACAAAATTGAGAAAAAGAAAAACAAGGAAATTAATATTGCGTATATGACCAATATATCCAATAATAATAATAATAATGATAATAATTACCCAGCATCTTGAGCCTCGTGAGCACGAATGATAGATAACAAATTGTTATTTTGCAAGAAATCACAACACGCCCGATAACTATAAAAGTATGAACATCCACGAACGGTATTGTGTGAATAAAAGTCGGTATTTTTCTCATTGCCAAAATCCTCTAATGGATCACTCCATAATAAATCGCACATTGGACCATATGCCGGTGGCTCTTTGAAACGATCAAGCTTTCTTATATCATCCAAATCCTGAATTTCTGGTGAAAGACCGCCATGCACACACAAAAATTGTTGATTCATTAATGCAGCTAATGGCAAACAATCGAAAGCATCCATGCAAGCATCATAAACACGTTCTGAATATTTAATTTTACCTAAATTACACAAAAAGAAAGAGAAATGGTAAAATGTTTAGGGAAATTAATGTCTCTAGTTCTGTTGGTGAAAATGACCCTTGTTGTCTCACTCTTTTTTTTCTATTTCTCATTCTGTCTGACTCGCATATAAGTGACAATATTAAGTTTGTCTTTAGCACGAAATTAATATAATTATCACAATCATCACGATCATTATAGAAAATATTTTTATTATCCTTCATTCCACCTTACTGCTTTATCCATATCCACAATTGCGTTGAGACAGAGACATAAGAAAGTCTTACAATGCAATAAATAAAATTAGCGTTCACATAAATGTTTGCAGCAACTAGCAAAAGCTGACATGTATGAATTAGAGCACGAAGGAGAACAAGCAGTCATTAGTGATCATGAATATAATTTTTATAGTCTTTATTGTTTCTGTCATGTCTGTCGATATAAACATTCTTTATTTTTTTTTCTACTGGAAATTACTTCTAGTCAGTCTCAATGACTAAGGAATCTCAAAATATTCCGTTCACAATAAATTCTATTGTGCAACAGTCTAATCTTTTGGTACGTAACGTAATTGACGTAGTAAAATAAAAGAAACACGAAAGAGAGAGGTAATTCAAGTATGTCGAATGTAATAAAGCGTAAAAATGTTGTCACCTTAATAAATAGTTATATGTGCATGTAATTAAATGTTCAACTTACATTCTTGCTTAAAAGTAAAATATTCAGTCAAATGCCGACATTCGTGATTGCCCCGCAATAGAAATAATGTTGTTGGATAACAAATCTTCAGCGCCCATAAATATAGTACGCACTTTAGGAAGAAAAAATAAAAATAAATAAAGGAAAGAAAAGAGAAAATGGTCAGCTGTACAATATAATAACAAATAAATCAATATTGAATGTACCTCTATGCTAAAATAGCCTCTGTCAACATAATCACCAAGAAAGAGATATTTAGTCGTTGCGGGTGATCCACCAACTTCAAATAACTTCATTAGATCGAAAAATTGACCGTGAATATCGCCACATACAGTTACTGGAGCTTCAATATCAATCATCGTATTTTCAGCTTTTAATAATGCAGCGCCCTCTTGAATAATGCGCAATGCTGTCGTTTCATCTACTCTACCCTCTGCGATAAAATACTTTTTCAATAATTCTAAATTTGGTTGTCCATTTCGGCCAACAAACACCTCCGCGACAGTTAATTTATGTTTTGGTGGAAATTTAACGCCTAAAAGAAATGATAGGAACATAGTGGTTAGAAATAAATATATGTATCATCAAACAAAAGAATAAGTTGTCGACGACGGCAGGCTGTATAGTAAGAAGAATCGTAAGCATTTAAACTACATAGAAGAAGAAGGAAGACATGAAAAAAAGCTCATAAAAGATAGACAGCATGACGATGAGCAGAGAATAAAAGGAATTTTAAATATGCACATTACATACATAATATGATGTTTTGCTGATGCCTGCTCATAGTGGATTATGTTGGATATTATATGAATGAGCGTGAGAAAAAAAAAATTGTATTTTTTTTCGCATGCTTTCAGGCTTTAAATCTTCTTTTTTTTCGTCAACTTAAATCTTCCTCAACTAACTAGCAAGTGATTTTAAAATTGGAACAATTCAGAATATTGCACGGGAAGTCGTCCATGATTTATGGATTTCATTTCTACGACGACAGATTAAGGACATCGATCTACATAAGAGTAGAACGTGAATTTTTTTTTTTGGCACACAAGAGAGTACTGCAAGAAATGACTGCAACGCAGATTCTTATTTCTTTTTTGTTGTGTGAATCTATTGCCAATGTCAATTTTGACAGAATGATAAATTTCGACTGATTACCATTTTTAGAGTATTTGTGAACTTTCTTATGCTCGTACATTTTTTTAATTTTGATTATTTACAAAAATTTGGATATGATCTGTAAAAAAATATGAAAATTCATTGATTTGCAGTTTAACTAAATCTCATTAGTTAATCGTAGACAAATGAAAGTGTGAGTGAATTCTATGAAGCAGTTTCGATCAATCACGATAATTTATCAGTCAAACATAATCCAATATAAGTTCCATTTCAGCATTAATTAACAAAATAGGGGATTTTAGTGCTCATTCGATTTCTTCTTCTTACTACCATTTAGCTCAATTAAATTGTTTATCGACCATTTTATCTAATCTTTATTGGTTTTAGATTAGAGAATTTCCTACGTAGCACTTCCACGAAGCATAGACTTTGAGGAACTTAAAAATAAATAAAAATACTTACTATCTACAACCCTATCCGTAGTTGATGGCTTAGATTGTGGCGTTTCCGATTCACGTTGTTGTGTTTGGTCTAATGATTGTTCTTGCTTAACAACAGACGACATTTTTGCTATTTATTATGTATTTTTTTTTTTTTAAATTAATTAATAAGACTTTTTAGCGATTACACTGTGTTACTATTTTTTTTTAAAAAATATTTTCACTGTTTTTAAATATGACTAATAATTATTAAATATCCTGATTCTTCTTGTTCTTCACTTGATTTTTTTTTTTCTTTAATTTAACACACACATAAATGATTTAAAATTCGGCTTTTATGCTTCTTGTTGTTATTTTCAGCTTAACTTTTTATAATTTTTTAAATATTTTTTTTTTTTTCTTGTATAACTAACTTCTTTTATATATTTTGTTTAACACTAAGACGATTTTTTCATACAATTATTAACTACACATATGATGAAAGAGCAGGCAACAGCAGCAGTAGCACAGAACGATAAGAGATACTGCAATGAAAAAAGATAAAGTTTGCGTTAGAAATAAATTTTTATGAATGAACAAGACGAAGTAAAAAAAACTGGTTAAGAATTCACGAATGTGTGCAAAGTGGACGCATTTTTGTGACAAGTAAATTTTTCTTTAAGAATGACAATATTTTGCATTCTTATAACCTAATTTTTGCATTGTCAAGAAGACAATTTTATTTTTGTGCATAAACGACCTTGAAAGCTTTATAGTTCTTTATATAATTTTCGATTATTGTGGCAGTAAAAAAAATGTCCCATGTCATTATAAAATGACATACTTTATTGTCATGACCGTCTTAACTTCTTTGATTTCATATAATAATATTAAAATTTATTAGCCTAAGTGAGCTCATAAAAATCAATAAAATTGGCACTTTATTCTATCGATTCATTAAAACCTCACAGCAGATTAAGTGAAAATGTTTGTTGAAGCTTAATGTGGCGTAAAGACAACCACGTCACATGAATTTGTTATGTATGTTTTTATCCATAGTCATAGTCTAGAATCCGTGTCTGTCGAACTCTTGTGTCATGAAAGAAATTCTAAAAACTTGATGGCTGTTTTGAATTGGAATTTTCGAGCAATTTTTTTTCCGCAATACCTCAGACAACAAGTTTTGCAGACACTAAATTAAATGAGATGCGAATCAAAAATCTTATATTTCAATCGGAAATTCCAAAGTACGTAATTTTTAGTAGTCTAATTATAATACATTTTACGTCCATATCAAAGTTCATGTTATTCATTTTTTTGGATTTAAATGCCTGAATGAACAAATTCTCAAAGAGATTAAGGAATTGCTTAAAATTAAAACACTGAAAATCGTTTGCCATAACATAACAAAAACTTTAAGTTTTTCTTGCTTTATTCTCTCAAAACACATCTCCAGGCACTAATTTCGTGTCTGCAACATGAACTGTTGTACTTGTTTTAATTGAATAGTACCATTGCTTTTAATTCTCTGCTCAGAAAGATTCATGAACTAAAAATACTGCAGGAGAGCTCCAAGCAAACCAATTCAACCTTAAAGTTGGTAAAAAATAATGAAAAAATAAAATGAGCAGCAGAGGAAAATTGCACAGTGGCATAATCAAAAAAAAATTTTCCTTGAAAAATAGCACAGACAACGTGAAAAACTGTTAAATGATAATGGATACGCTCGAGATAATGCGAGACTCGAATCGTGATAAAATAATTTAAAAACAAATTAAATTTTTTGAATATCTTAAATTATTCAAGTCAGTATCAACTTCAGACTTTTCACTTTATGATCACTTATTTCTTTTTTTTCACGAATATATAAACACAGGTTTTTTAGAAACACAAGAATTGTGCTTTGCTTTGCTTATGTGTCTCTCACATCTTCTTGTTTCTTTTTGGGTGTCTTACTGTTTTTTTTTTCTAGTGTAGTAAATTAGTGTGATTTTCTAAAAAAAGATTTTATTCGGCATTCACTCTTTTTTTCTTATAATTTTTCTTTTCTTTTCTTTTTCTCTATATGAGACGATATATTCTTTCATACTACCATGCGATTTGTATGATACTTTTGTGTGTAAAACCGGTCTGATTAAAATTATGTGCTGAATTTCAATTCGAATGCTTAATCAATTGAGAATATCATTTTAGAATCTCTAGCATGTGAAGTCATTTATTTATGATGTTTTGTGTATTGATATTTTGTTGAGATACTCGAAGGATTTTCAAGAAAAGAGAAGACATCATTTACTAAAAATCCCATTCCAAGAGTTTCAGAAAATGCCAATTCTTAAGCTAATTTACATTTGAATGGAAATAACATGCACGGAAACGAGTCAGTCACATTTAACAGACGAGTGAGATGTCAAATGTATGCACATAAAAATGAGCGATAAGAAAAAAAAAAATCAATTCTTTCTTAGAATTTTAGAAAATGTCAAAACTTTATTTCCAGTTCTGTCACTTCATTTAAGAATCATGTGTTAATTTTGTTTGCCATTCTGTTACAAACCCAGATGCTTTTGAATAGGCGTGTTAATCGCATGGTAGTTCATGACCTTCACTCATTAAGTATGTTTTTATTTTTTATATATTTTTCTTTTCACTTCGATCATTTTCAGATCTTTAGTTGGGAGAATGCTCCTCTCTTTACATTCCGACACACATTATCGCTCTTTTTTTGTTCAAATGAAAGTATATCTATACAAATATTCACCGAAACAAAAAAGAATTTATTGAGGGGCGGAATAGCCGACACAAAAAAAAATCCTCATGACTTTTTAATTAGGAAAAATAAATTTCGTTTCATTTTCATTTTCACCACAACTTGTTACTCATAACTTTTTTTTGTGTGTCTATTTAGTATTTTTATTCAGTCATATTAGTTATCTACTTGCAAGAAGAACTTATCTTTTAGTACAAATATATATATTTTTATTTTTAATTATCACCATTAAAATCAATAATCAAATATTTATGTACATATAAATGTATCAGCACCATATAGCATGTATCATATAGCACTTATACACACACACATTTTCTCCCTCATATTCTCTTCGTTTGTGGATATATATGCACAAATTGTATTTAGGTATAGATTTTCAGTAGCACAATTTACTTCTCAATATACTCGTATCGTTTATATTTGCCTCGACCCCGTACGTACACACTTTATTAGAGAGTTTAGTTTAATTTTTTTTTTTTTCAAATTGTTTGCTTACTCGCTACTTGCTACTTTATGATTAAAAAGCAATGCGACATGCAATTAATTTAATTAAATAGAAGAAGAGAGAAAGAGGGAGAAAGAATTACAAAAAAAAAAGAAAAATAAAAACAAGTTGATAAGTTGTTGTTGATGATTTAATAAAAGTGCATTTCTATTCTCCTAATCTAACCTCTCAATATTGACCTGATTAAGTATCATATTCCAAGGATTGATTTGCTATTCATACATTCACAAATAACAGCAGTCATGACAATATATTTATACTTTATGGTCTCTAACTTGATGATCTCATGTAAACCAAAATAAACTCAAATTAGCCTCACTAATTGAATCCGCTTGTGTTAATTGTATGAAAATATTTGAGCTAATTTAATTGAATTAGACTTATCAACCGTCGTTATTATGGCAACTCTTTGCAGAGCTTTTTCTTTGAAGTCATTTTGGTAAACTTAACAACTGTTTGTGGGCTGCAAAAATAAACTCTTCTTTATGATGACAGAGAATGGAATTAAGGGGTTTTATAAATCGAATTTGTGAGGTTTTTCTGAACATTTGTAGTGTTTTATAAGAACGTAAAAATTTGAAAGGTTTAAAATTTGAATTTTTTTTTTTTTTTTAAACCATACAATTTCGACTTAAAAACAATTGATAGGTTTTAGATTAATCAAAACATTTGGAAGGTTTTGTGGCTAATACATTTAATTTCAAGTTGCCAAGAAAGACTCAATTTCAATAATTAATGACGAAAAATTGAGATTTTTTCATTAAATAATGAAAATGATTTAAATATGAAAATAAATATGAACGAAAACTCATTTTCTTAGTGAGCTAAACTGACAAATTTTAATGACTCAATTAATTTTTCATGGACATTTGGAATATTAAACTTCTGCATGTGTACAAAGAGTCTGAAAATTCTCTGGGACTAGACTTAAGTCAGTCAATTAGGGAAAATATGTAAGCGCATATTTATCCACAAAAGTGCACCAAAAAGAAAAAAAAAATCTTTTTTTTTTGTCTCAACTTTTCTTTCCTTCCTTTTTCTTCTCTCACGAAGGATTTTCTCACAATTTTCATATTTTTTTTCTATACTTTTTTTTCATTCATTTACTTGTATATTTTTTACTATTATCACCACATTATGATTTCACTTTGCTTTTTTACAGTTTTTAATTGCTTTATACTTTTCCTCATGTATGTTAACTTTATTATTATTCTCTTTTTTTATTTTTTAATATATATATATTTTTTTTTGTGTTTCGCCTCTTTTGAGAAAAATCAATATGTTTACATTGTGCGCAGCTAGAGCAGAATGAGGGAAAAAAAGATTTTTCAACATTTTTCAGCTAAAAAAATTTTCCTCTCTTTTTCACTTTCTCTCCATTTTTCTCTCTTTCTCACTCACTTCTTCTTTTTATTCTCGGATACTGCAGGAAAATTGAAAAATTAAAATTAAAAAAAACTAGTATAACGGTGGTCACTCGTGACCGACGAAAGCGCATTTTCCGCGATCAGTAAATACACAAAGAATTAAAACCCTAAAAGTATAAAGCCTAATATTTAACTATAACCATTCTTTATTTACCAGAAATTTAAAATTTATAGATATTTAATAAAAAGTTATCATACGCGACATAGAATTTAAAAATAAAATAAAAATAAGCAAAAAAAAAATCAGCAGCGGGCTAGGATCGAACCCATGACCTTCAAATTAGGAGTCGCGCGCTCTTCCAATTACGCTACTGCTGTTCATTTTTTTGAATTATTCACTTGACAATTTGATTATTTATATTGATGAGTTTTTTTTATAAAAACGTATATTTTTATAAGTTTCACAAAATTTTCCGGAAAAACTATGAAAAATCCATGAAAATAGAAAATTAAACAATAAAAATATCAAAAAAATATGAAAAAAGTACCTAATCATCTATGAAAAAATTAAAAATTTTAACAAAAGTCCTCGGAAAAACTCGGGAAAATTGTGGAAATGGAAAATTATGACATTATTCAATATTATATGTCATTAGAAATCAAAAAAGTATCAAAAAAGCAAAAAAAAAAAAAAATTGTCATCGGTGGGATTTGAACCGAGGACAGCTAAGGTTTTGAAAAGTCAACATTTTAGTGCATTTTACCACACTAACACATACAAAGAAATGGCATTTTTGGCACTTTTTACGCTGGTTCCAGCAGAGGAAGTGACCATTCGTGCTGATTTTTGGTTACATGGTAGCCAGACATGTCACACACATTTTAAGCCAAAAACCACATCAAAAAAGCTTAACCCTGAGGAGGAGATGCGATGACAGACAGACAGACAGACAGACAGACGGACGGACAGACAGACAAAGTGCGGATAATAGCGTCCTTTTCCCAAGAGGAAAATGCGCTAAAAATGATTTTTCTTTCCCACTATGTGTTTAATTCTGTGATAATAGAAGTAGCACTGACTAAGTGCACGACTAAAGGAAAAATGAGATGAGATATTTGATGGGTTTAAGGAAAAAGTTTTTCTCGTGAGCTTTTGAGACTGACTTTCTACAAACTTGATGATCTCTCTTGCATCTAACAAGCAACAACCCCTCGAGAAACACAACCATTTCTTAGCGATTCTCAGAAAAAAAGCTCTTCATTTATGGATTTTTAATGAAAATTATGCATAGGATAAATTTTCCAGTTTTGTGTATTGTGTTCATTTACTTATAATGTCTATTAAAAACTTGACTTTTGACCCCTCCCCTTTCTATTCTTCAGAATCTAAGAATTGAAATCTTAATGAATGACTTTATTGCGAATTTTAAAAAATTAGAAAGGCTAATTTTCTTGACCCCTTTCCACCTTCTCTGTGACATCGTTTAGAATTGACGCCTGTTTTTCATTTCTCTCTCTTTTTCTCTTTTTTTTCACTAGCATTTTCTTCTCTATTCCATTTATCACACAATTCATGCAATTTGCATTATGCTTTTGCTGTATCATAAATTTTCCTTGAAAATTTTCACAGGATTTTACCCAGAATTTAATTTAAGGAAATGCACTTGAAAGTTTTCATTTAGTTAAAACTCTCATTTAATAAAAGCTCATTAATTAAATGTTGAATCAAATACAATGCGATCCTAACCAGCTTTTTTTTTGACGCCATCTTTACATTGTCCTCGATTTTTTTCATACAAGTAAGATCCAGCTAGAACTGAGATCCAAGATGGTACGATCCTTACCTACTGATGTGCATGCTTAAATTTTACAATAATCACAATTAATGCTTGTTTTTTACCACTTTTGCAATTGCCACAGTGATACAGAATTAAGTCTGTTAGTCTATTGACTAAATATCTAATATAAAACACACAAAATTCACTGAAAAACCGTATTTCTTATATTTTTCACTCTTTTTAATCTTAATTAGCAGTTATTCCGTCTTATCCTGTGATTTAATAGAACCAATTTTATTTATATTATATATTTAGCCTTTAACACACCGTTTTAAATACTTTATTTAACAAAAATTCGCATTAAAACTTTTTCTTCTCAAAAAATTGGTTTTTTAAGACAATCTAAGTCGCCTTCACAAAAAATTCAAAAATTTCATTAACGGTAAATTTTACGAAAAAAAATTGAAATTTTGGAAAATTTAAAATTGTTTGACACTTTTCTGCACTTTCACTGCATTCCTGTGTCTTAATTTTACATTCTTATTGGTAAAAAGCTTGTGTCAAAGTATTCTTATTAGATTCAGAGAATATTCGTTGAAAAATTACTAACTTTTTCCATCATCGACATTGGATTGTAAAACGGTCGAGAAAAGTTCAAATTATAGTTTAAAAAATAAGAAAAGAGCAAACGTTCGATTTTGTCTGTATGTCTTCGATAAAAACATAAATTTCAAATTTAGAAATTCCGTTGAAAATTAATTTACAGTTAATTATGCTTCAAGTAATTTCATTAGTTTAATAACTACTAACAAATGCGCAGATGCACAAATTAGGCGGATGGCAAGCATTTTTACTTGTTCTTCAAGCTTCAATGAAAATTGCATCAAGAGGAAAAATCTTATTTGAATTTATTGTGAAAATGCAATTTTCTTAAGCTTATAAAACCGTCTTTTCTGCGTGCATAATGTAAGAATATTGAATTTTAGAATGTCGTCATCAAACGCAACGAAAAGTAAGTACAATTTGGTGACAAAATATACAATTTAGTCGGCAAAAAATATTAAGCCGACATAAATGAAGAATTTCGAAAGTTTTATTAATCTAGTAGAGTTAAATAGTTTTGTGCCACATTGCACACGTTTGATTGACTTTACAATGAAATTAAGCTAGATAAAACATTAAAAATTTATAAATAAAATTAAAAAATATACCACAAAATTCCGTCCATTTTTGTAGGTCGTCGAAGAACTGTTTCGGATTCTCATAAGCTTATAGTAAAGAGTGACGAAGTAGTAGGAGCGTTGAAAAAAAGTCGTAAGTTAATCATATTCATTTCTCTTTATTAAAATAAGTTTTAATGGGGAACAAAGTACCAATTTTGTATGGCTGTATGAGTTATCACTTACTTATTGTCTCTATTTTGATGATTGCATGCACAATTCAATTCACAGTATCATCAACCTTAGAACTACCCATATCAAAGAATGATTTATCGACGGGAAGCTACGATGATTCATTAGAAGATTTGTTTAATAACGCATTGACAATGCCACTAAAAGTTGCAAATAGACATTACTTTTGTGATATATTCTCTCGGCAATCTATTGGTTCTTCAGAAGGAAGAAACTCGAGTAGTCCCGATATCGATGATGAGTGCATAAATTTTCTTGCGAGCATTCCACACGGCTGTGAAATAATTCAACTTATACCAAAAAAACCTACTGCTGTCATTCCAAATGCAATGTATCAGCCAGAATGTACAAATATACAAAAAATATTAAAATCATCATGCTCTGCATTCCGAGATATATCGGAAATTAATAAAATTACAAAATCACAGACTGACAACGATGATGATGATGATGGTAAAAAAGAGGGAAACGAGAGGGAGGAAGCTGTCGATGGTGCAAGTTCATCTAGTCACGTTTGAAAAAAAGATAAAATAAATGAAAATAATCACACATAAAAAATTAATAATCAATATGAATACAGACGACACACACACACACACAAAATACACATATATACAACTATCTTCAAAAAAATTTAAATACACACAACAAAGTGATACCTGAGATCATTTCAAATCTAATCATTCATCATCAATCATTCTAAGAATGAAGTTTAATAAGATATTAAATTTAAACACAACATGTAACGAAGAGGCTTAAGACATGAGGTAATAAGAAAATGAATTTGAGAAACTCAAAATTTTCTTCTTTTAAAAAGGAACAAAAAGACACAAAGTCACCACATGTCGGTGACTTGAGCGCATTTTTATCACAGTATGGATCAATTTAGGATCTCATGTTTATAAAAAAATTACTATTTTGAATCTAATAGGATATAAAAGTTGGCATATCCATCAAAATATTTTAACGATGGAACCAAAAAAATAGAAATTAATCAAAATTTGACTAAATTATTTTAATGACTAGGATATGTGAAAATTGATGGTCGAAATCTAGGTGTACAGTTAAAAAATGTTTTGGATATTTCTTAAAAATTAGATTAAAAGTTTTTAAAATGCCATACTCCGAAAAAAATGCGCTAAAAATGGCAACTGCACTTTCAAAAGTAATCAAATGCATGCTCGTCTAGGACGTAATTGACTTTTGAAAGTACGACTGCTCGTAAATCTTTAGGCAAAAAAAATTATTTTTTTACATTTTCTAATAAGTAAGGATATATAAAATATGAGAAATAAGATACGACTGACTGTCAAAGAATAATAAAAATTGTGAATTTCATTTTTTTCCGTGTATGTATAACAAATAAAAAAAAAATGTAGTAAATGATCAAAATTTTATATTGAAATGAAAAATAACACAGAGTTAAAGTAAGAATGAGAGAATAAATTAAAAATTCTTTTTCGGAAACTTTTAGAAATTTAGAAACAAAATAAAACAGCTTTTTGTTTTGCATTCCGCTCTTTTTTCATCTCATGTAAATGATTTTCAGATGCTGAAAGGCATGGCACATCAAAAGGAACATTTTCATGAAAGCAGATAATAGGGGTAGAAAGTATTGTGCCAAAAATGACTAAAGGGAGTTGTTCAAAATTGATGTTGCTAAATTTACTCCTGAAAATTAATAAGACTAACCAATACTATTTTCCTAACCTTATAAATAGAAGGAAAGTCCCTTTGAATCTGCTCTTTAAAATCTTTTAACTCATTCTAAGAAGTTTTTTTTTCTGAATGTCGCTCATTTTTCCAACTTTCTAATTTCCATATGTAGATGCGAGTCATGTAATTATTTCTGTATTCGGTATGCACAGTCATTGAAATGTTTCAAAATTAATGATGAATGAAAATGATTAAGATGAAAATTATGCAAAGCATAAATGTTTTTTTCTCCTACATTCAACGCAAATTTCTTTGGAAATTAATTCTTTTCGTTGGGTAAGTAGGTTAACAGCATATCATTTAAAACAAGCCATAATCACAGAATTCTCTTTTCTGTGACTTTTTAATGGGGATTTATGTAATTGAGCGGTTCAAAAGCTGTTCTAGGAAATGCTTTTTAAAAGAATTGCTTTGAGCTCTTTTGAATTATTTTTCATGGTAAAATTGTAGGCTGATTCCTTAGATTTTCTATAGCTTGAGCTTATTTTTACTGCATACTGGATGAATGAGAATGGCAGGCAAAATTGAATCAAAAGAGTCTTGACGATTGTTACTTATAACTAAAGTTACGTCTGGGTCTGTCCGTAAGTCACATTTTAGTAGAAAATAAGACTCACTCGTTCTAAATATTATAAAAAAAAATAATTTTTTCCTTCTAGGGGCTGGTCACAAAGTACGTTACGAGAAAAATCGTCTTTTTAGACCCCCCTCTCCCTTCGTTACGCTTTTTGTATGAAAATTATTATCTTTTGTTTGATCTGTTACAAAATCTTAGACACCCCACCTCCTCCCCCTAAAAAGTGAATATACTAAGTGAACAGCCCCTAGTGGACTTCTTCCATAGAAACTAATATTACCATGTCAATCCCTCTCATCATAATTTCAACTTAAGCATGCCGCAACCGAAGGCGGTAAAAATTTCGGAGTTGAATAACACTTGACAACCTTTTCATCGCTAAGAAGGAAATAATCCTGAAAGAAAATCTACAAGTGTATATTTCACAATACTTACATAAAATTTCTCCCAAGTTCAACAACATTAAGCAAGTGTCACTGAAAATTCTATGCTCCATTAAGAAAAAAAGGCATTTAGAATTGCTTACATTTTATAGGCTTCTTTCATTTATTTACGATATCTGCTCTTTGTCATAAATAATTTTGAATGAACAATTCTCATAAAATTCATTTTCATTTTTTTTTTTATTTGCAATGCTTAACTATTAAGGATTATAAATCTAAATGAAATAAGAAAGAAAAAAAAATGAACAATTTTTTTCCAAAATAAAAGAAGAAGTGATGTGTATGCGATATATAAAATATAATTTTTTTTTCTCAAATAACAGCAAAAATTAATTAAAATTATAGGTGATGAATATTTTTTTTTTAAATTTTATAAATATAATTTTTGGGATCCAATCATCTTTTTTGCTTAAAATATAATTTTTTTTTCATCAATATACAAATTTCTATACAATCCAAAGCTTTTTTTATTTTTTAAATTTTTTTAAAGATTTTTTTTTTCTAGGTTTAAACTTTCAAGCGAACAGTGAAACTAGTTTAAATATTTATTTATATTTTTCATTTATTTCTGGTCTTTGATGTGTGAGTTGCTGGGGGTTTGATTGTTCTGGGATTGATAGGTAATTGATTCGAGTTGAGTTGAAGAGAATTGATTTGTAAATAGGTTCATTTTTTAATTCGTGAGACTTATTATGACCAGCTACACTAATTTATTAAGCAAAAATTTCAAAATTTCTAATGAAATTTTGATTTGCTTCTTGGTCCTTTAGTTTTCAAATTTTCACAAATCTAAAACTAGACCTTAAAGTCTCTTCAAACTTTTCATGAAAAACTCAACTAAATTTCAAATTCCAGCTTTACTTTCCATCTCTTCAACTTTCACCTTTCCAAAAGGTAATCGAAAGTTGATGAAAGCTTTCTTTCAAGACAGAAGCCATCCTCATCTCTCACATTTTTAGCGCATTTTTGAAAACTTGTTTTCAAAAAGGAAGCTCAATCATGCACTTTGATCGGTCGTTCGGGTCCCAATTATCTCTTGATCTAGACTTCGTAGCAAGCTCGGAATTGTTTTAATAGCTTCATTGAATGTTTTTATTCCCGCCGTTTATATTGAAAAGTCAAAAAACACTCATTAAATAGCTTAATTCATCGATTTTATATTTCAAAAAAAAATATGTAAACAATGCAGGGCAAAGCTATGCTGATGATAAGTTTGAATTTTTTCTAACCGTTAAAAAATTTGAAATTTTTTTGACCGTTATTTCGGATTAAATTTTTTTCTTTTATACACCTTTTTGTTTAAATAGAAAATTAACTAACATTTAATTTTTTCATACAAAACAAATATAAGTGCGTTTAGAAATTTGAAAAATAATGGATGTGTTCAGAAATTTAAATTTTTCGCTGATGGAAAATTTTGAATTTCAAAAAACCGGTAAATCGTAAAGCTATTTTTTGCATTGAATATTATAAAAATCAATTTTAAAGGAGTTTTGATCTTTAGTTTAAAACTTATTATTGAAATGCATTATGATTAAAGAAACAGCAATAGAGTTTTAAAACTCGACATTCTTTTCTATTTAATCAATTGCTAATCGCTGCGTCAAAAATGCGCTGAAGTCCCTCGATATAAACGAGGACTTTTGTAATTTTTTTCTTTTTTTTTCTTAATCCCAGACAACAACTTCACCTTGAGGAATTTTTTCTCTTACTTCAATTAATTTTTCATTTGGATTTTCTTTTCAAAAAGCCGAGAAGAAAAACGAAAAACAATAGAAAAGGAAGAAAAGCAGATTAAATTTCCGAGCGATGAAAACTCCTGATCCTGCTTGGTAGCAGCTACTGATGTATTTTAAAATTATAGAAATTGTTACTAATTCAGCATCAGAAATTGTCATTTAAGGTCACCAAGTAATAATCCTCATTTTATGATTTTTACACATCGTTCGGGTCGGATGGATGAAAAGCAAATAAAAAAATCATCCATTCGTAATTCTTGCTTGTATTTAAAATGGAAAAGAAGAGTTACTACATCCTATATAAAAATCACGAATAAATCTTTTTCATTTGAATTGGATATAAAAATTTTTTTACGGCATAAAATAAAAATTTTGTGTTATGGAAGGGAAGGAATCCATAAGAATTAATAAATATTGTTGATTATTATTTTTTTTTATTCAATTCTTGCTGCTGTTGTGTATGTGATGTAAAGAATAAGCTGTCTAGAGGCGCTGCACAAATTGCTAAAATATTTAAGCTGCACTTTATGTGACTATGACAGTATAATAAGTAAATCCAACTACAGTGCGACTACTCAGAGAAAGTCCAATGCGGGCTTGCCGAAAGACTAAAAATGAAAAATAAAAGGAAGATAAGAATGAGAAGGTCTTATTAAAAAATCATCAAAAGGAAATATCTCATGTTTTATGTAAGAATTTTTTTCGGAACGAGAAGAAGAGAAGAAGTAACAATGTTGGGTGGAAAATTTGCATGACAATCAATGAAAAAGCCTTGAATTGTGTACACAATAAAGTTTCTCATTAATTGCCTGCTTCTGTTTGCTATTTAAATTCTAAATGGATTAATTAAGTTTTAGCGAGGAACTGAGTTAGGAGAATGAGGTTTTGAAGATAAATTTCTAGGAATTTTCACTACGTGTAAATCCAAATCTAGCGCAGTGCACTCATCTATCCTCAAAGCCTCCTTACTTGCTTCTCGTATTTCGATTTGAATTTCAATTTTGTGAGGATTTCTGTACTCGAGTGGGATTGAAAATTCAATACATTTGTCATCGTTTTTATGGATTTAAATGAGATATTTTGCTGAGCTTTACACGAATCTTAAGCAGTTCATAAATATATCACAAGAAGACATAGAAAGTTATACATTTATGTCAATCATTCTGTAGCTTCAAGACACTTGTAAATAAATAACTCAAGAGACTTTAAAAGTCTAAAATGAAAAATTAAATGCAATTTTTTATCGTATGAAAAATAAATAAATATAAGTACGGAAAATAGTGGAAAGTTTTCCATTTTCTCACGTACAGTTTCTCGTCGTGTCATTTTAAATTTTTTAAAAGCTATCTGTATACTGCAAAAAATATTATTTTCACAGCAGAACTTGACTCGTAAATTGTTGAATTCTAATTCCAATTAAAATGTCAAGTGAATTTAATCGAATATGAGAAATCTCATTGCAGGAACTGTAAATTGACATATTGCAGCTCAGATGCAACAGATGGAATGGAAAATTTTTGAATTGTCTTGAACACTTCCACTTTCTGAGGGCTTTAACTTAAAATTCAATTAATAATTCCAAAGTTAACATCCTCATAAAAGAAAATCCATAAAATCGGGACAATAAATTACATCTTTAAGAAAAAAAGTATAAAGGATGACTAAATAATCTTACACTTAATTCCATCGCTTTAATGCTGTTTTTTATGCTATGAACAATATTTTTGTTTATTTGAATGATTTTTTTATTGTTGATGTTGTTGAATAATGAAAAAAAAGGTAGACGAAAGAACATAAAATAGCTACGCAAAAATAAATGTGTTGATCCACATTGACATGATGAACTGATTAAGTATAACAGATGATGACAGGCAGCAGGCTATGATGAACTTTTTTTTTGATAATATTTTTGTTGTTTGTGATGAGACGCGTAAAAATTTATTAATTTCTTATTGAATACATGCATTCATGATTTTGATTGGTATATATGCACGGCATGTTTGTTTGTTTACTTTGCATTACGTTTACTTAAGCGTGATTGACGAACTGAAAAGGAAGAGACAGAAAAAAAATTATTATAAATAATTCATTAATCACAATTAATCATAGTTCGTTGGGTTCTTGTTTTCTACTAAGACAATCACTATACACGCATTTATTTTAGTTAGAGATTCCAAATGCCTTTTTGGGTTATTTATAATATTCAGAGAGAGTTTTTGGCTCATTAATAATTTATCTCGGACATTTTCATGTCACGTATGATAATAATTTCTTGTTAAAGTCAGTCTTGGTAACTTAAAGCTTTTTTGCAGCTATTCAATTATGTTAGCTTTTAGATCTTTTTATTAATGACTAATCTTCAGCAATTTTTAAGACTTTCTTGATAAAATCTCAGAATTTTTGAAAATCTAGTCATAAGAACATCTCTGAATAATTTGGAACCTCCATTCCTTTTTTCTATCATATTGTTAATTTACATCCTAAGATTCATAAGTTCATATTATTATTTATGTTCATTCATTGGTTAATTTGATTATATCGATAATTAATCAATTAGTAATACAGAAATAAATTTGCAATCCAGATTAATTAGGTTCATAGTTGTTAATTGTTATGGACGAAAGAATGTGACATTCTTCAGTGACTTGATTAGTGAACAAACAAGTTAGATGGCATTTTTTATTTAGATCAGCCCTTTTTCTTGATTATTTAATGGAACAAGATGGGTACTCTTTTAATGTAATGATGAAGTTGTTGTTGATAAGAAAGGTCTTAATGAAATTTTGGTGGATTGTTGGATGAGGCAGAAAATTCTTAAATCAATAAATTATCAGGAAATTTAAGGTGAAATCAAGTGAATTAATTGATCATCTCAGAGAAAAATAAGACAGAGGAATAAGGAGGAACCGTTACAAGTCGGGTGAAAAGTCAACAACTCTGTTTGGAAAAGGACATTCAGGACAACATCTTATATGTGCAAAACTTCACAATAATTTTTGTCATGGTTAATTCATTTTCATGTTAATTAATGCACAACACGCATCAGCACAGAACAAGAGGAAGAGGCAGCATATCAAACAATAACAATTTAGCATGTACTAACTTTTATACTTCCTTCTTTGATGAGATAAATTTGCGATCAGATAGATTTTTTGAGGATAGAAATTTGATTCTGTTTTGTGTTTATTTATGTGGGTGTGGGTTGGTGTATGTTTAGCTTTTCATTATAATAATAGTTTATTTTAACAAAAAATGTAATTAGTTTTACAAACTATTCGTTGATGATTTTTTTTTTTTTGTAAATTTAAAAAATAATTTTTTTAAGTCGTAACGAATTTGATTTTTTTTGTGAATATTTTTTTTTATCCTGTTTATGTACACAACAATAATAACGATAGTATGTTGAACGATGATTAACAATAGATTACAAAAAATTATTGTCAAAAATAATAATGATAATAAAATGTGATAAAAGAAAAGAAAAAAATAGTAACAAGTTAATTAAATGTCTGCTTTAGGTGCAATTAATGTCTATTATTATTACCTATAAAAAAGATAGAGATAAGAAAAAATTAAAAAAAGATTAGAAAATCATCTCCAAGTATGATGTCCATAAAAAAATAATAAATTAGGATTAATAAAAAAGAGGAAAAAAATTGTTAGTTTTAAAAAAAGAAAATTTTAAAAAAAGAGAAAAATGAATGACAAAAAAAATGTTTGTGTGTGTGTATGTAAATGTAAACAGCAGTAGCAAGTAGCGACATTAACTGGTATGTAATGAGTGTTTATGTTATAAAAACAGTAAAAGCAATTACATCAATTAATTCAAGCTTAATTAAGATTTTTAAAAAAAGGCAGTCACAAAAATATGAAAGAGATTTTCGCAAATATTTGCGCAGAGAAAACGAAAAATCAGCAATAAAAGTTTTTGTGGATCTGTTGATTAGAGCGCATTTTTAAAGGAAATTTGTAAAATAATTTTTTGGGATTTTTATTTTTTGAAAAAAATTTAATTTTGTGTATCAAAGTTATCAAGAAAGTTTAAATACAAAGGAATAACAAAATGCAAAGTATCTGTCTCGTCTCTAATAGAACCAAATTGCAAATAGAACTACTTAAAGTCCATTACTCTCCAAACTATAACTAATCACATGTATCCCATAAGTAAATAAAAACACACATTAGACAAAGCGTCAACAACCTTAATCCCTTAAAAATCCTCCTGTAAAAATTTCCCTCAGAAAGATTTATTATGTACAATGAATGGGAATGTCACAGCACAAGTATAAAATATTGTAGAAAAATGGGTTGCGGCTTTATGAACAGAAAAAAAGTCCATCGAAATTTTATCGAGACTCATAAATTTTCTTTATAGATGCTGTGACCTTATTTTTCTCTATTAGAAAATTTGTTATTTTAAATGAAATTATCTGTTATAATTAACGAGAATTTTTCACCACAGATACGAGAGTGTAGACTGTATAAATCTGCAGTCACAAAGAAGAAACGATGAAAAAAGTTTTTGCCATTTTCAAAGCTTGAGATTAGCAGTCAGCTAAACCCAATTTTCCTCGAGTCAGTATGAGATTTGATCTCTTCTTGTCAGAGATTTAATCTACCGGAAAAGAAAAATGACTTGACTGCAAAGGCATTTACCTAAAACGTTTCATTTTGAAGCAATTTAAAGTGAATAATCGTCTTCATTGTCACATGATCCACTGCGAGACTTTTAACTTTTCTCTGTGCAAAAGTGTTAGATCTTATCATGAGGAAAATTTTATAGCATTTAGAGTCTGAACTGAGCCTCTGCAAGATTTGCAAAAATTTTCCACATGAGATTCAATTTTTGCATCATTCGATGTCATTTCGTGTGATTAATTGCATTTAATTAAAATTCATGTAAATAAATGTAAACATTGAGGAAGTAATTTACAAAACATCAAGCCATGACCAAAAAATTATTTACCAAACAACATTAATGCCATTAAAATTCTGTGCTTATTGATAACAGCAGATTGAACAAATTTTTGACCAATTTAATGCAATTTACATGTCCAATTTATCATGTAACTGCTGATTATGGGATTTCGTTATGTAATGTGCTACAAAGTTCTGCTTATGTCAACAAACATGATGTTTGCCTACAGTCACAAAAATTCTGACTCATTATTCTTGAGAAAATTTGTCAGCATCCAATTTTAAACCCTTTTTATTTCAAGATCTTGCCACAAGCCATATTCATTTTTTTGTACCAACAACTGAGTCATCGTTCTATGTATTTTAATGCTGACATTTGGTCTCTGTCACTATTCTACAATCAATTATTCAGAAATTCTTCATGTAACGCAAACAATGTTTTGAATTTTAAAATTTTTAGCCTTAAGTAAGAGCTACCAAAGCGGTATTAAATATTGACTTTAAACATTAATGTCCGCGTACCATGAAAATTCATTTTTTTTTTGCAGAAATTGTTACGCGAACTGAATTAAATTACAGTCGTCAGATGAAAGACCTTTTAATTAACTCATACATAATTCCATGTTTATCTTTTCCAACATCTGACTTATATTTTTTACATGCTCAGTTTATATAAATTGCTCGTACATGGCATTTTAATTTTGGAAAACTTCTGAGCTTCTGACATTTCCCATGTAGCGATAAAAAAGTTTCGATGTATGGATATGAGGAAGAGTTGAAGCATTCCAAACATTTTTTATGAATGTAAGCAAGTTGGGTGGTAATTTAAGGTGAATATGGGAGGTGCATTATAGGATTTGGAAATTAACTTTTAGAAAATTATTGGTTTGGTTCAGTGTAAATGATTCAATCTCAAATTTTACTAAATGCTCCATACTCTTCACGGGTCGATTTTTCATATACTCTCTAATAAAGTTAAGTGCATTATACTCATGTATAATTTTTTGTAACTGATAGTCATCATGTACATACAGCTTTCTCATGTTCCTAATAGACACCAAGACAAACTACACAATATCACATTTCACTATGCGGAATAAATTGTTTTTTGCAGACCATACATGGAGTTAACAAGATTTGTTGAGTTGATAATTAAGTAACCTAATATGTGTTGTTTTACCCCGTGTTTGAGATCAGATTGTGCAATATGGGTATAATACATGACAACTCAACAGTTACACATTTTTACGAGGAAGTCCCCATTAATCAATATAAATGTTTAAACTTGTCAATCGGCATTTAAAGCTATCAATCAATACACACACGAGAGAGGAAAAAAATTGGGATTAATGAGAAGCCACTTAACGTGACTGTAAAACTGTGTCAAATTTGAGATCAAAAAATTAGCCACAAGTCAATCGCTTCGTGATTGATTAAGACTCATTTTGATCTGTACTTTCTCTCTCGTTAATTTTTTTATTTGGCAAGAGTAAATTGTTCGGTAAATAAAAATAATTGAAGCTTGTGGACGGAATTTTTCGCTCACAAAAAATTAGACAAAAAAAAATCCAAAAAAATAAACACAAAAAAGCCTTAAAATTAGCAACAAAAAACAAACAGCACAAAATTCCAAGCACAAAAAAATGACAAGTTATGCAAGGAACACATGATATTCATAAAAAAAATTTGTATGGCTCGTGTACGAACAATGCGGAATACAGAAATAATTTCAGCTTCTTCTTCATTCTTTCGCTATGGATGTTTTCATCCACAACACATTAATCATACGAGACTCTAAGCGACACAAATTCATGTCAGGGAGAAAAAATGTTAGAAATTTTCTTCGCCTTTTTCACAAATGCTCACTACTTTTGAATGCAGATCTGTTTTATTGTATTATTGGATATTATCAATCAGCATTAGTTGAATTATTTGAGAGAAGCAGGAATTGATGCTAAGATAGAATTATTTTTCAATCGCCTTCAAAGTGTAAATTATTGCTTATTGGAAAGAGTATTAGAGAGAATTAAAGAATCAGAAGAAAAATCCCCAATATGTGGATTAGCTTAAGGGGTCATTCACAAATTGTGTCCAATTTTAAGGTTTAAAAATTCAAAAATTTATTGAGTTTCATTTGTGAATGGCCTCTTGAGCATCCCACCAAAAGTTAGAGGTGTTAGACTAGCAGCAGCAGTTGCTGAGTAGTGTACATGTTACGTTTAAATTTGATTTGTTTTGAATTGATGTTGTATCTGATACCTTTACCGAGATAGTGAGTGAGTAAGTATATTATTGTATCATAGTCCCTGTTTTCCTATGCAGATTAAAAAATCTGAATTGAAGGCGTAATTCTAGATCTTTCCTTACTGGAAACATAACAGAAAATATGGACAATGTTTTTAATTGGTTTTGTGTTTTGATTTGTAAAAATTTGTATTTTTTTAATTAATTTTTTTTAGATTTGCACATTTTTAACAGTGTCGTTGTTATTAATTAATATTAATAATTTTTTAAGAGATATGAATGTTTTTTTAAGGATGAAAGTACATTTCATCGCTACTAGAAAGATTATTTACGTCAAATAAATAAATATTAACAAGTCTATTTAATAATTGCTACGACGACAACAATAATGAGTAGACTTTTTTTGAGTAGACTTCTAATTTTAACTAAGTGAGTTGGCATGAGATTTCAATGCGCAAAATGTCTTCTTTTGATATTTAAAATGATTTCTGTGTATCAAAAATTTTTGAGTTTCTGGCTTATTAAAAGTTTGGCACTATAAAATTTGAAGCAATTTATTATAGATTTTAAGTATTGAGTCTTTAAGATTTTAGAAAATTCCTAACTAGGACAAAATTTTCTTTACTTAAGTCTTCAAAAAAGAAGATCATTGACAAGATAAAAGCTAATTACTAAGTTTTAATGCATTCAAAAGTTGGTGATAGAACTAAAATACATCTAAAAAGTACATTGCATCCTCAAACACAAGGTGAAGTTCATCAACACCCAAAATAGATCAAAAAGATCACATAGCCATAATTTTTATTTTAATTGCCAATGTTGAACATGGATATAAATCCAAACAGCCAGAAATTTTGCCCTGGAGACAAATAAATTTAAATTCTCATGAATATCGTCCGTTGACACCATGAAAATTCATCTCACACAGAACATCATTTTCATTGAATTTCCATACCATCTCCATTAACTCTATTACAACATCGATAGTAAAAATATCTTTTTATAAACAATTATATCACGTTTTTCGCTAGAATATCAAAATGCAAAAAAGAATCAGTATTGGAATCTATCTAAATATAGACAATAAACAGAATCATCTGTCTCGTGATTTTTGTTTTCGTTCATTGTAAGATCCATACATATTCGCTCGATATATCTACCACATTGATAAACAAAAAAAAAACTTTGTATTTGTGTATGATTATTGCTAATATTATAGTGTTTTAAAAATAGACTTAAAAATCATAATGACAATGAAATTGAAAACAAAAATATCTTTTGAGGAGAAAAAAATATCAAAAATAATTTTTTTGAGAGCGAAAATTAAAAAAAAAAAATCACAAAAAATTCTCACGTAAAGTAAAAATTTAAAGTAAGTAAGAGCGAGATGAAAAAACCAGCTGAATTTGACTTGTGTTTGTGTATAAAAATGTGCGTGGGTGAAGAAGATGGGTGAGCAATGTGTTTGTCCGTTTTTTTCGATCGCTTATTGAAACATTCTTCTTTTATATACAAAAGAATTGGCTTGAATGTATTCAACTCTTGTGCTTGGGTCGAAATTTTTTATTTCCCGAGATTCCTTTTCAATACAATAGATGTGAAAACTGAATGAAAGGTTTATAGTCAGAACTGACACAGAAAAAAGGGGGCAATGAAATTAATTTCCACCTTTCGTGGCTGATATTGATTATTTTCTTTTTTTGGTTCGTAGCTGATAATTATTGTGATGATTATAGTAATTGGAAGCGAAAAGCCACATTCCGCAAAGGGTGGATTTTTCAGCACCTTTGGAAAGTTATTGTCAGGTGTTTGAGAACTGCTGACTTATTTTACGTCAGTAGGAAAAATTAGAGAAACATGAACGTCCTTGACAATTCCTTGCAAGTAAATACAACAAAAACTTTTCCAAAGATCATTGTCTATTGAGATTCTTTTCTTCTGCTCGTTTCCTTCAACCTTCAATCTTGTATCTTGTAATTTAATTATCCCATAAATTGGCCTTTAATCAGAGACTTTATTTATAGGAATTTCTTTTAAAATGTCTTTTTTTGAATATCATGAATTTTCTTTATGTACAGCTTATTAGATAATACCAATAACATTATTTTAAGCCACAAACATAGCATACAGCACGAAATCTAATTAATATTAAATTTTGAGGGTGAGTGATCTCTGAGTGATATAAATTGTTGCCAAACTGATGTTCAGCTTATGGTTTTGAATGAGTGAAAGGATAAAATCTTGCTTGGGGAAATATAAAAGCTTTGAAAACTGTCTGTTTAAGGAAATTGTGGTGAAAGTTTATGAGTCAAGCTAAATTTTTGTTACAACTGCATGTTTTATGATTGACAGCTGCTTTTTATCAGGAAATAATGCAATATCTGTTGTAGTGCCACTTAAAATACAAAAGAGTCAATTGACTTGGATTTTATGGACATAACAACCACCATTTGACATTCTTAATATAAAAACCATATTGTTGCTAAAATGACAGTTTTCAATGCTTATTGTCACTCAAAGTCAACAAATATCGCTCAGAGTTATCACTTTTTGCTGTTTATGTTGGATGGCAACAAGTTCATGTCAATTGTCATCAAACAAATAAAGCACTTGTTCACATTGTTGACCATAAAAAAAGGAACAAATTAAAAACCAAAGAAACAACAAAAATAAAAAAAAAGTCACAAAAGGAAACAGAAACAAATCCAAAAAGTATAGTGTGTGTGTGTAGTTATTGTAAAAAAAGGATTAGATTTCATGCTGGTGATATGTATCAAAAGGCTTTTAGAAGTCAGATTAAGCAGAAGTATTGGATTTATTTTTTTGAGTGCGAATGGTCAAAACACACTCGTGTGAAATAAAGAAGTAGCAATGAAAAGTGTCATTGTCGACAGACTTTTTATTCTTTTATTTTCTGCTGATGTAGTAAAAAGAGTATTTTTTAAATAGAAATGTAAAACAAAAATAATAATAATAATGATGAGTAGTAGGTGCGTTAAGTTTTGTTTTTTTTTTTTGTGTCTCAAACGATTTAAAAAATCTGTCATCAATTTGTTTTTTAATTTCAAATCATTCGAGACGAAATGTAGAAATTTATTTTGTTTTTGTTTAGGTGTGTTTGAATGTGGTTTAGAATAAGTAGAGAAATTTTGAGGAGCGTCTTTGTTGAAGTGGATCATCTTTGAGTTTTGAATTCAAGTTGAACTATTAGAAATAAGATATGCTACACGTTTTGCTTATTTTGAGTTGAATTATGTTAAACTTGTTGAGTCATTGACATCAAATTTATCCTTAATATGTTATGGTTTTAAAAATTTAATTTTTTAAGTTTATTCATCTTTTTCGACAAGCTTGTCATAAATTTTTGCAAAATTTAAATGATTAAGAATCAAACTTATGAACTTTAATTTTCAATGAATTTTTTAAAGATCGAACTTACACTTCAAAAATTATACTCATTGATCAAAACCAGAAAGGCAACAATTTTAATAAATATGTCAATTAGAAGTATATACATCCAACCCCCAAGTTCATAAGAACAGTCAAGAACAATCCACTTCAACAAAATCGATCCAAAGAAAAAATATTTAAGTCAATTATGATGAGTTACGAGATTAATTATAATACAATTAAAAATTATGAAAAAATAATGTATAAAAATGAGACTCACATATTAAATAACAGAACAGAACTTTTTCATTTCTAAGAAAATATACATAAACTCTCAATATTTATATGGTAATTATTTTTTGCTAAACGCATCAGCTTCTATTCTAATATAACATAATGTAGTGTGATAACTTGCAGTAGTTGTAATAATGATGTGCATAAGCGGCAGTTGCTTGCGTTTGAGTTTATTTTTTTTATAAAAGACAATATTAATTATAATTTTTCTGATATTTTATGACTTATTATAATATTTTTTTGTTCCTCATTTAGAGTTTTTTCTGATTCTATTTTTTGATGACATTATGAAGACGAGGACGAATGAGAAATTTATTTGAAATAGTGAATGTGGCATAATGTGGCATTATAATCATTAATTCATTATTTAATCGTCATCTTCGCTGTCTGATCGCTCACCTCTGATCACTTGATTATCGGGATCAAATTCAAGTCGCTCTATACGAACTGTAGGGAAGTATAACAATGAAGAAGGAATAGTTGATCATGAGATTCATTTTTATATACACAAATGATACATATTTCATTTTATAAGAAAAAAAACACAATTTGAACTTCTTACTTATGAATTTAAAAAAAATGTTTCATTTAATCCTTAACGCATCTATTTTTGTGGTAGTCACAAAACAGATTAAAATTCCCTCTTAACACAAAGTAACAACAAATAATTTTTATGTACTCAACGGCAACCATATAAATTCAAACATCGGTTATTTTACGGATACGCTTTCATTTCGAACTGAACTTTTAGAATTTTGAACAAAAATTTCCAAATTGATTTCCAATTTTTGATTATTTTCTGTTTACCTTATTTTGTAAAAGATTTCTTTCCAATTTGATTGAGTTTGAGTTTTTAATTGAACCCAATGTCAACACTGTTTTAATATTCAAAACTACTCGAGCGTTTTCAAGTTTTTCAATAAATTTAAATGACAAGAAAGGAAACTCGATCAAATTTTTCACCTAATTTATTTACAAACAGATAAACAGACAAATAAATCAACAGTCTCGTAAGACAATTAAAGTAAAATAAAAGCGTGTGAAAAACTGACATGAAACAAAGGAGTGAACGAAGAAAGAAAAATAATTCTCTTCTCTTTCTTATTCTTATTATTTACTTTAGTAGATAGATTATCGGAATTTTTACGTGAACAAATGATGGACACGAGGAGGAAGAATTTTTCACATTCATATAACAAAACGTGATTACCTCATCATACTATATTTTTATGCAATGTGGCTCGTGGTATAAGTGTAGAAGAAGAAAAAAGGGGGTGATGTGATTAAGAATGAATAAAAAAAAATTATTGAGATTTTTTTGGGATTTCAAAAATGCTTTAGGTGCAAGATGTGAGTAAGAATTCATTCATCTTAATTATCGCATGGTGGTGATGATGCATGATAATCTTTTGTGATAATAAATTCCTTTTCGTTTGTATTTTTATCAATGATTGTTGCAATTTTTGTGCGAGGGTGCTTAATGAATAAAAATGTCTTTCCACCGACATCTGTTAATACGTCCGTTGCCTCATCTGAGATTATATTTATAGTATAAAGATTATTCTCCTTCTCGATTGTCTATAATTATCGACTAAATTCTTAATTCCTAATTTTTTTTTCTTTCTATTTGTCTTAACTTTGTTTTAATCTCAAGATTTATTTTTAATTTAATTTAAAAATATTTTTTTTTTTCATGTGCTTTTCAAGTCGTTTTTAAAAGAATCAATTTTAAATCATTAGGAAAGTAATACTCACTTCTATCAATGTTACGTTGCAAATGGGCAGCGACTCTGTGTCTAGCATCATTAAACTCTAAATGAAGACCTAATCTTAGTAATGTGGAATTCTTTTCCACTAATTCTGTTATTTCCATTTCGATCTTGTTGCCTAACACAGTTGATCGCTAAAAGAAAAGGAGATGAGAAGAGAAAGAATAAAAGTGAAATGAAGATGAGAGTGAAAATAGTAAATCTTTTTTGTATTTTCATCATCTCATTGTATGCAGTCGGTAGACAGTTTATATTTACTAATAAAGAAAGTGAAAGTGCGAAATAATAATTTTTTGATGTAATTACGATGAGATTTTAATGAATTTTCATTTGGATAATGCGATTTTAAATTCACTTGGGAGGTACGGCATATAAATGTGTAATAATTGCTTCTTAAAATAAAAATTCATTGTTTAACTCGCAGTAATTCGCAAAATATTTTCTAATCATGAAATATTGAAGTTATGATAAAAATTTACAGCTTATTACGGTAAATCTGGTATTTATTACCTTAATTCATGAGTTTCAAGATAATTGAGAGAAATTCAAGTTTTGGCTGTTAACCTGTGACTACTGTTTTATCTTAATATCAAAAGAGCTACTACAACTGCCACAATGATATGATCAAAAATTTCAATAAAGCTACCAACCTGATTTGAGGCTCTGAATTCCTCAACGCTCATATTCTGCAGGAGGGCTTTCACTAAAACGACAATCACTGGCGGACTTATGAAATTTGTTTCCACATTCAATACACGAAGTGTTGTATTTTTCTCAACTGCCTCGGCAAGCATCAATGCTGTGCGATCAGTAAGTCCTACATTTGTCAATGAGAGTGCTTCCAATTTGTTATTATTCTTCAATCCCGCAAAAAGTTGCTCAAATCTCTCATCCGAAATATTCTACAAAAATAGTTAATTCAAGTATCGAGGGAAGAAGGCAAAGAAATAATCCAAAATTAGAAAGTTGTTTTTGTTGGATATGATATTGCGCTGTTGCAATCTATTTAATGCATTAATTATTACATAATTAGAGAAATATTTTTGCAAGTGCACTACTTGATATGAACTCATTTTCGACTCCATTAAGTCTCAAGTTTTGGTATAAAAAAATATTTCTCGTATATGCAGGAAATGCAGAACAAGTTGAAATACTTACTTTAATGTTATTCCAATTCAAATCAGTCAATTTATGATCGTTGTCTTTTACACGTTTAATTGAATCCTCAACATCAGTTGTGTTTGGCTTCTCAGGTGGATAAACTTTTGGTGTTGACGCTTTTGTTATACCATCCCAACCAAGTCCAGCAGGTTGATGCTTATTCAGCAGTGATGCATGGTATTGATCTTGATTCATCTGTAATGTAAAATGTCGTTATTAATTACATGTAATTATTCATAATTTTTTTTTATGCATGCACAAATTTTTTATGGGAAAATAAATGCACTCGTCTTCGTTTTGAGTCTTGACTCAGTAATTTATGAAGTGCTTCCTAATGCATAAAACATATATATTTTTAAAAAGAAAGATCTTCTTAGGCGGCATGAAATGCACTTCAGTCAACAACCTTTAATAGATTTTTCTTACTCCTCGTGCAGTGACATTAGTCATTATTTTAAAAATAAATGCAGTTATTTATTTGCGTGACTATGCATGTTTAATTGCGACAAGAAGATGCAGCATCAGCAGTAAAAAAATTAATGAGTTGACATTTACCATTTGATGAAATCCGAGAATAGCAGCTAAATCAATAATTTCCTCTTGAGTTGCATCTGTCAATGCCTGCTCGTACTCATCACCCAAATCAATTGCGATTTGTTCTTCAGCCGCTTGCATTCTTGCTTCTTGTGGTGGTGGAATCCATTTCTTTCCACGAACTACTCCAGGTACGAAAGGTTCCAAATCTGGTATGTCTGGTGTCTCTAGTGCCTGTTTATTGATGTGCTCAATTAATTTTTTACGATCTAATGGACCCGTTGGTTCCTTTTCACATTCATAACTGGTACGTTGATGTGGTGGTAAAAATGAATCCTATTAAAATGAAATTAAAGAGACACAGCATGAAATATAAAATATTAGATTTTGATTGCTAATTAGCGGTTTATAAAAACCAAGAAATAACTGTGCAACAACACGACTATACTTTTTTGATTCTGCAAATTGGTCGCTTTCGCTCTGCAAATTAATCATCATTTCAAGTCATAATTTTGTGTCTGTACCTCATTAGATTTGTGTTTAATTTCTACAAAGTTGTGCCTTTTCTACACAACTTGTAAGCTTTCAGCGATATTTTTGTACATCAGTAGCACGACTACATGTAATAACTTGTTATTGTCGGAGTTTTTTGGTATTTCACGATTATTGACTCGAGTACTGTCGTACTTTATGATCCCTGACATTTTAAGTGAATAATCCGTGGGCATGGCACGTTTTCTTCACTATTTAAAGTCATTGATCGTTGCACAAATGTTTCTAAATTGAATCATTAAGCTACTTACATCAGGATCAACTTCTTTAGCTAATATATTAATCTCCTCAGGTGACAATTGAGCTAGGAGTGCATCTACATCAACGTCATCGTATTCACTTAAATCTTTACCATATAATTTTGCTGGTGTCGTCATGGTTGTTGTTTTTGTGGTTGATGATGTCTGAGAAAAGAAGTAAACATTGAAAGTAAGTAATGATTATATAAATACCTTTAGCATGGTAAATGTTTGCGATAAGTGTTCAATGATAAGCCCGAACGACACAAGTAATACTTGGAATGTCAATTTTGTTTATGCACACTGAGAGTTGTTGTTATGATTAATAATTTTATAGCTTTTACGATTCATGCCTGCAGAAAATTATATTTTTATTAATTTGACCCTTGATATTCAATGTGACAGCTATAGAGCAAATGATTTCATCACTTTTAAGCTTAGAAATTCTTTCGAGCTGATAACTTTTCACTCAGTGCGTTCAGCACGAATAGTTCAATCACAAGGTCATTACATCAATTCTCAATTAACATAGATTTTAATTCCAATATTACACTGTAATGTTCGGGCTATTTAATGTTCAATCCATACAAATTCATTGTCTTCTTGATCCATTGTGTGTCTATTTATTTATTTAACAATTTTATTCAACTTTTTCGATACGACTTGCTTGACTATTGACAGTGAAATAAACTAGCAAAAATCTTCTCTAATTGAGAGTATAAAATTTTCTGTCTAATAATAATTACACGAAATTGCACAGTAATAAACGAAAAAAATATTAAATTATTAATAAATAGACATCGATTATTGTCAAAAGACAGCAAAAAGCGAGAAAATATTTTATATTTGTAGTCAGTCGTCTAATTGAGAGCAATAGACTAAATTGAAGTGAATAAAAGGCAATGATTGTTCAATTTTAGAAGAAATCTGTATCTTATTTTTGGAATGGATAAATATATCAGCGACAAATTCACGGTTTAAACTGTAATCAAACATTTTTAGATTTTTTACTAGAACTAGATTCTTTTGCGCATTTTTTGGCAGAATGAGTGTGGGTTTAGAGTCACTTTGAGAATATTATTTGTGAACTGGGATTCAGTTTTGATTATTCATATAATTTGAGACCCCATATGTTATATTAAAATGTTTCATTTTTATCACTGACATCAACTTCCAAAGCCACAAATTCGCCTTATCCACAATAAGTATTACCACAAACAAATTAGTTTTGCCGATATTTTTGTTTTGCTAGATTTTTTTTCTGTTATCGCATCCGATGAGTGAATACATACATTTATAGACGTTCTTTTTAAAAATCCAATGCGAATTTAATTTTGCGCGCAACGTGCACAATTTAAATGATGAAATAAACTTCTGCTTTTAATTGAATTTGATAAAGCGTGTACAATATTAGGTAAACCGACTGACTGTTTGTTGCTGCTGTTGCCAATGCCTTTTAATTAAATTGTAACAATCACAATAAGAAACACACCTCTGCATTGTGTGTGCTCGTTGTTTTGCCTCTTTTTCTATCTCTCATTTTTTTTGTACATTTACATTATGCTTCGTCGAGTTTAAAATAAATTATATTACTTTTATTATGCTCTGTATTTTTTTGTGTGTAATGAAAATGTACATAAGTTCATGTATAGAGAAAAAAAATATATCATACAAGAAACTCCGCGAGTTGTAGTCATGCTTCTTACTTTATTAGCACTTTTTCTTCAAATGCTTGAGAGAAAAATATTTCTCATGTGTGGATGAGCATTTTGTCCACTTATCAGTTGATTCTGATAAATTTGTTTTCAATTATTAGGTCATTTTTATCTGCACACGTGCATATGTAGCTACTCAAGGACAAATAATTGTTGATCATTTTATATGCATGGATTTTCAAATAATAATATTGCTAATTTAAGTAAATTCAAGGATTAAATGTCAAGGAGGAAAGAATAAGTAGAGGATGATTGAGCTGCTAACAAATTTTTGATCATATAAACGAGTGAAAGCTGTTGAAATTGACAATTTTGTGTACACTATTCATTCACAAATATCATTACAAGCTTACAATTAGGAAGTAGATTCTAATAAGTATCATGTTAAGTACATACACATAGTTTGAATATTTTTTGATACACAATCTTAATCAAGACTTTTTATCGCACAAAACTGTCTTATCCACATTAGATTAAGGTGCCAATTTCAAAAACAAGTTAAAAAGTCAATAACCAGCTAAGACACAAATAGAACTACTATATTGTATATATAAGAACTTCAACATCGATCACAAATTGAGCAAATCATAGGAAATGGATTTCATTTCAAACTTCTTATCCAAAAGCCTTCAAGCATTACTAAACGCAATATTTCTTCCAATGTTTACAAATTCTCTTTCATTCATTTTAATGCATTCCATTAATGTTACTGACATATCAAATAGAAAAATTGATATTTATATTGGTAGCAATAACAATTCTAATTGAAAATGCGCTGTCGTGACTCGTTTACAATTACTTTTCACTCTCTATTTCCTTCTTATTTCTTTTGTTTTTTTTATTGCCACACAATGTATATTTCGGTTTTATGCTTTATGAAGAGAGCAGTTAAGTAAGTAAGAAACAAGAAATAGACGAAATGTAACTAAAAATTCCCATTGAACAAAGATACATATCGGTATATCTCACTATGTTTTATTCACAACAATTGTTTTTGCTAATGAAACAATTTTTTTTCTTCATCTTCTTTACCGCAAAAATGGAGTTTTTTTTAATGTCTTTCAACTTTTCTGAGGATGACATCATGCCTCACGATATACACAACACAAAATTTTATGAATATCCAAGGTTGTTTTCAACATACAGAACCATTCATATTTATCTTCTCTTCATCACTCGTCTTATTATTAATCAATGGGTGGTGGTTTGTGAAATGTAAATATTAATTCAACTGCTTTGCCTTTGCAGTCGTATGTATGGATAATTGTAAATTAATCCTATGATAACTTACACGAGACTAAAGTTTTGCAAAAAATGTTTACAGCTATGTTTTTTTGCGGATATTTTTAATGTTACACTCTGTGACTCACGAAATGAAACTGAAATCGTCGCAAAGTAAATGCAATCGATAATTGGAATAAAAAGAAGAAAAATAATTTTAGCTGCTGGAGAAATTTGAAATTTTTAATTCCGTTAGATGTTGATTGGTGTCTGGGTGGGGATTTTATTTCATTATTATTACTGACATGTGAAGTTATAGAAAAGAAAGATTTTTAAATTTTATGTCTATATGCAGCATTAATTTTGAGAAATTTATTTACAAACTGAATGTAAGCATAACAACAATAATTTTTTATCGCTTTTTTTAACGGCTTTTTACACATTTTGATTTATTTTCACTGCTAAATTTTCTATGCTAAAATAAAAATCGTCGAATTTAAAATTGTGTCATTTATTCATGTTTACAGCTCACAAAATTGAGATAAATTAGCACCAATCATTCATATTTCATACAATAATATTTCAAAACTAAGCGCGAATAAGTATTTCATATATTTTCGGAACTAATACTTGAGGTTTTATATGTGTTGGTAAATTTTTGTTTATAGTGATAAATTTGAAAATTATTTAGACGTTATGGCTTTTTACAAATACAATAATTGTACAATTCTGGTAGAAATAGTCCTATCTGGTTTTTAATAAATTTGAATGAATAATTATTAAAACAGAGAGAGTTATGTTGCAAGTTATCTGTAAAAGGATTACATTTTAGTTACTTTATTAACCTTTAATAAACTGAAAACCTAAAACGGAACTGATTAGTTCCAAAAGTACATTTTATGTCCAAAATTTCTTGTCAACTTTGAACATTCATAACTTCTAAACTATTTAAGTTTTCAAGATGATTCTTTCAGTAAACTTTAGTTAAACATAAATCTTATGATTTTTTTGTTACGTCATATTTTATTGAGAACTGTAACATCATTTTTTTTCGCCCCCAATATTTGAAAATATCGAAAATTCAATGCATGATTTCTCAATGACTATAATAGATAGAGACATGCAGTAAAAAGTAAAATGTTGGTTTTTAATAGTTCTTTAAGAAACATGATGACAAAATTGGGGAAAGTTCGTAAGTTTTGACAAAAAATTAAAATTGTGAAAAAATGTGCTTTTTGTTATCATTAAATTGTTTATTTCCATTATTTGCTTAAAGAATAATCAAAAACAAATTACATAGCAATATTTGTCTTAAAAATACAAATAAAATGATATATAACACAATAGGCTTTGTACGTCAGTTAGGGAGAAAAATTGTTTTTTGTGTTTTTCATATATTTCCTTAAACTCATTTTTTGTCTTATTACAGCAATGTATTCTTTAGTTCAAGTTGTTTTCAGATATTAAGCATAAAAACAGTAAAATAAAGCACATTAGTAACAATTTTTAACTTTAAAAATTATTTACTTTTTGTTGTTGTTGTACTCAAATTTTCAGAATATTTTTAAAGTTAAAAATTGTTACTAATGTGCTTTATTTTACTGTTTTTATGCTTAATACCTGAAAACAACTTGAACTAAGGAATACATTGCTGTAATAAGACAAAAACTGAGTGTGAAGAAATGTATGAAAAACACAAAAAACAATTTTTCTCCCTAACTGACGTACAAAGCCTATTGTGTTATATATCATTTTATTTGTATTTTTAAGACAAATATTGCTATGTAATTTGTTTTTGATTATTCTTTAAGCAAATAATGGAAATAAACAATTTAATGATAACAAAAAGCACATTTTTTCACAATTTTAATTTTTTGTCAAAACTTACGAACTTTCCCCAATTTTGTCATCATGTTTCTTAAAGAACTATTAAAAACCAACATTTTACTTTTTACTGCATGTCTCTATCTATTATAGTCATTGAGAAATCATGCATTGAATTTTCGATATTTTCAAATATTGGGGGCGAAAAAAATGATGTTACAGTTCTCAATAAAATATGACGTAACAAAAAAATCATAAGATTTATGTTTAACTAAAGTTTACTGAAAGAATCATCTTGAAAACTTAAATAGTTTAGAAGTTATGAATGTTCAAAGTTGACAAGAAATTTTGGACATAAAATGTACTTTTGGAACTAATCAGTTCCGTTTTAGGTTTTCAGTTTATTAAAGGTTAATAAAGTAACTAAAATGTAATCCTTTTACAGATAACTTGCAACATAACTCTCTCTGTTTTAATAATTATTCATTCAAATTTATTAAAAACCAGATAGGACTATTTCTACCAGAATTGCACAATTCTTATTGGATTTTTTTATTAAGTCTTATAAGATTTTTAAAATAAATGAAATAAAATATTTGTAAAAAATTTTCCTACTGAAGTTTAAAAAATTGTCAACAAATTTTGCAATAGATACACTTGAGATCAAGCAAGTGCTATGTGTAAGATAAATTTATTTATTCAGATGATATTTTCAAAAATTTTATTTTTAGTTAGTCATAAATGTGTACAATTAACTGAGTATAATTTATTCTATCAAATGTTTTGAGGGTTGTTTAGCGATTAAACTTGTTAGCTTCCGCGTAAACTTAGAAGCTGTTTTTTTTTTCAAGATTATTGTCAATTAAATACACCCTTTTCCTCTTAGCCTTCAATCCGTTAGCCAAAATTCCAAAAAAAAAATAAAATCATAAGTGAATTTGGAAAAAACCTATCCAGCATGCTACAAACTTACTAAGGATAAAACGCCTCAGAATCCATCAACAAAACGAATTCAAAATGCTAATTTTAACCCTCATTCTATTCATAATCCTTGATCTTGTTCAGCAAACATCTCCATGATCTCTAGATTGTCGAAAAAGATATGAAGGTTAATGCCATTATAAATATGTCTACAGAAACACATCCTTAGAATAACAAAAGACGAATGAAATATAATAATTTGAATACAATCACAAATCAGCAAAAAAATGCCAACAATGATTCCCACGTAATCAACCTCATTCATTGTGAAAAATACGTTTGAAGGAGTAAGAAGATCGTTGTTATCTTTAGCCTCGCTCATCATAAAAAACTCGTTCAATAATATTTTTTTTTTCTAAAAAAAAATATTTTTTTATTCTCGCAAAAACCGAAGATAAAAGAGCAATAAAAATTGAAAAAGGCAACAAAAATTTTTCCAAAATTATATTTTGGCCGAATTTAAGAAATAGAAAAAAAAGTTAAGCATGAAGAAAATCAGAGATAAATTAAAAGAAGAAGATGAATTATCAATGAGTGTGTTTTCCAATTTTTCTCTCTTTTCTTTCCTCTCCGTTTACACAAATACAAGACAAATTTTCATCTTAGCTTATTTTTGTTAGAAAAATGCCGGCTGATAGATTCGTATGAATGACTGACTGATGTGTCTGTTGATGCATATGTTGCTAAACTTGAATGAGAATTTGTGAAGTTATGCATTTAAAATGGCTTAACAAATGAGTAAGTTTGGTAGTATTTTTGATTTTAAGTCTTTCAAAACGTGATTTGATGCTTGAATTTCAAAAAATTGCCTTCTGACTGATTTAATAGGATTTAATTCTTGAAATGATTCTGACTTAAATTTAGTAATTTTAGTAAAAATTACATTCATTTTAATAAAATTGCATTAACTGACTTAAAATTTCTATTTCAAAATTTCCATTGACTACATTTGGAATTTAATATGATACTTTAAGTCTAATTACGTCAATAACAACATCACTCGACATTGAAAAGTTCAGTCTCATCAGTTCAAGTGGATTTCTAATTTTTCCATTGCAAAAATGCGCATCAAATTTCCATTTTGACATCACAAATAGCTCTTTCTAACTAGATCTTTTTTTTTCTCTTCTCCCTCTAGTGTGCTTCTCGGTTGGCAACGATCCAACGATCTATAATTGGAGATTGGAAGGAAAGCTATTCACTTTTTTCTCAAGGATTTCATAGAAAGTGACGTCGCGATTTTTACATCTTCTCTATTTATTTTCATTTCTTTGCCGGAAGCGCATATGACTTAGACATGAGATGTAGTTTGATGTATGTGTATTTTTGGAGCAAGTAATAAAAGAAAATTTTAAAAAATATTTTATGCCATGTGTGGGCAATTAATTGCACGAAATTGTGTTAATACATTTATTACTGTGTTCGTCAATTAGCTACAAGTCTAAAGATTCACATCGTTTATAAAGTATGCCACATGCTTGACTCTTCTACCTACAAACATGAATCGTTACTTTATTTTTTGTGATCGTCGCTGCTTCTCATTCACATTATTTTCAAAGTGGTTTAGATGCTTGTACAAAATTCATTAATACATATGGCCATAAATCCAATAAATTTTCACTTTCCTTTATGCTTTCATCCTTGGCATTGTAAAAGAAAAAAAAAATATTATTGAGAGAATGAATATTTTTTGTTAGGTCGGCATTACTAATCGTAGCGGCACGCGAAAATATGAAGGGCGTGAAATGATTTTTTTTTTCGTTTCTATTTTGATTTAGGATGGGAAATAGTTTTGGCTTTCGATCCACAAAATAAGTTTTTAAGCACAAAATAACGACTTAAGGGAGGGTTTATAAGTCAAATGACATTCATGCAAATTTCATTCATCTATGGCAAGAGTTATGGTTATTGTCTATGTGACATGTTTGTCGCCTTTTTCTCTTCTTTTATATCTTTTTCAATATTTAAGCATAAATTTATTGCCTTTTCGCACGCATGCGGCTATTTTGGGGGTAATTTTTTAGTCAAACAAAAACATGTTATTGTATCTTTATGTGTGCTGCTGTTAATTTGAGAATGAGAATATTCTTCTTACATTTTCATTATCAGACAATTTATTTTATGGCTTTTGCTGATTTCAAGCAATTTTCGAGAAAGAAATTTGCACATTTTGTGGTTGCATAACTTTTCGCAATCTACAGCAACTTTGAATGAGTGGAGAATGGCAAAGAGAATGTTCATTTATTCACGAAAAATTTTCTTAAAAAAATATTTATTTATCTTGTTTGTGAATCTCTCAGTGGTTTTCCATAAGAAACTTTTCAAAGCTGACATTTCTTGATTCTTTTGAATGTCAAAAATGATCTGCAAAAGTTTGTTGATTACAGACTTTTAAGACTTTAAGATGGTAACGATTTTTTTAGACTCTGAAAATTATTATTTATCTAATTCTTAACTTTTGTAATTTCACTTCCAATTGGAGCTAATTTAATATTTTGAATTTGCAATCAAAGACCAAATTATGTTAAAAATCATCTCCAGTTCCAATTCACATTATCCTCTTAACCAGGCTCTTAACATTCATTCATTCAAATCCATTCCGGCTTCATTCATCAATCAACGTCATAAAAATTTAAATGCGACCTCACAACTCAAACACAATCCAGCCAGACGTCAAAGGAAATGCAAACTACCTGGTTGCAAACTAAAAATCTGTCATCACTAAATTATAAATCTGTAAACACGTAAATAAATCTTCAACTTTGTTACACTTGGATGTATTTTAAGAACGTTCACGTATCAGAGTATTTGTTTATGAAGCGCCAGAAAATTCGCACAAATAAGGAATACCAAAAATATCTCGCATTCTGACACTTTGTTTACAATGAATCGAGAATATTTAAAGCTTTATAAAGGCCATTTGAGCAGTAGAAAAAAATAATTTTATGTGATTATTGCACTTCAAGTCTTTGTGCGATTCTGCTTTTACCTTTGTCGTCTTTCTCCTTGTGATGTACGTCTCCTCAATTTCCTCGTGATAGTAATCCATTTTTGTGGTTATTGTAAGAAATTTATTGCAGGTTTTTAAATTAAAATGTGTAAATTTACAGCCCTTATTATTACTTTATTATTATTTTTATTATGATTCTTTTTTCGGGTATTTAAATTTTCTTCACTCACTGACTATTAACTTTTTCCTACTCAGAAAATATTTTTTCACGCGAGTGCTCTTGATTCGCATTTTCTATTGTGAAAAAAATTTTGTTTTTATAATTTTAATTAAAATGAAAAATTTTATTTTCTTTTTTTTTCTTCCTAAAAATTTTTCTTAAAGAAAAATAAAATGGGAAAGAAAATATTCCACTGATTCCACACAGTCGGAGGAAAGTTTGCTTTGATATCACTTTTAATTACTTTGATTTAGTGGATAATGAAAAATTCATCATCCAGTGATTTTTTGATGCACATTTAAGGAATTTTTAGTGACATCAAAATTTTTCACAGCTCACAGCAAGGATATTAATTTTTATTTTTGAGGGTAGCTTCCTTATTCCTTAGTAAGGATAGCAATTATCCCCCAAGGGAGTCTAAAGAGCAAATCCTCAAATTTTCACTTGTCTATCTGCTCGTTTTTTGGAAATTCAACTAAAAATCGAATGAAAATTTTCAATTTTCTTCCTCTTTTTCTTCTATTTTTCCGCGTTTTTTACGATCTTGCAAGTAGACAGTTTCACTCCAAATACTTAACTAAAGGAGCAACGAAGCTTGGTTATTCTATCCAATATTTCAATAACGTTATTTTTTATATACTTTATATACATCTATCTTATATTTTTTTCTCTCCTCACAACTAAGACTGTAGGACCAGCAAGTAGGAGAATGTGAGTATCAAATGATGTTATTAATGATCCGTGGAAGCGCAGTTGTGGTAAGTCTTATTTTGTTCTTTGATGTTGAATTATTGAGATAGCAGATATCATGACATGTGGACAAATTGTGATTGATTTATTGTTGACGCATCATCATTGATAAAAAGTTCTTTTGTTATGAAAATGCTAGACATGTTGACGTAGGTCGGAATCTAAAGTGTATCTCAGACGTAAATATGAATTGGTGACTGCCTTTTCATCATGTAATGTTAAATCGATTGTCTGATTGTAGGTTTTGGAAAAATTAGTTCAAGTTCATTCTGAATGCTGAATTCTGTCTTACAACTCTCTTGTTTCACCTTTTGAACAACAATAATCTCATTCAACAGGTAGTAAATTCCTCAATAACTCAACAAATAAGGAACAACAAATTCAAAACCACAGCCTGACTGACAAATGTAAAACAGTAAACAATGTCACAGTCATTCCGTGAAAATCAGCTAGTAAAAAAGAAATAAAAAAATTCCAACTCACAAGATGTATTTTGGCGCTTGTGAAAAATTGAGATTGTCATCAAAAAACATTTTTTATTATGTAGAAAATTTAATTTCTTTACGGGTTTTCTCACTCTCGTGAAACATTTTCTTCTTAGCTCTTCCTTTTACTTCAAAAGTCCGCATTTTCATCAAAAATAATTAATAAAGTCACATATATGTGTTTTAGAAGACGAATGTGTGCTTGTAAATTTTTTGCCATTTCTTCTTTTTGGATGCTTTGTTTGTGACACATTTTTTGCAAATATTAATTCCTGGCTGGATAGATTTTTTTGTGTGAGTTGATTTTTTTCTTCTATTTAAACCACAAAATGATAATTTTTATCGTCCGAGAGAGAGCAACAAAAAATGGAGATTAGAGAGACTTAACAAACAATAATAGCAAAAATATCAATTCTTAAATGTAAATGAGGCATATATACCCCCATCAAGGTGTTGGTAGGAAATTTGCATTCGTGTTTATTTTACACCTTCGGGCAATTTACTTTTTATTCCATGAAAAAAACCACACTTAAAAAATATTCTCACAAAATTTATATCAGATTTATTCAAACAACCCGCAGTCAAAAGCATCAGCAGACAAACAAACAATTGTACGAATAAGAAGTTACACAAAAATGATGATGAAAAGCTTCTTTCTGTTTTTCTTTCGCATAAAAAAAGTTAACGAACAAAATTGTTGAAAAATGTTATGCTTGCTAAGCCCACTCTTTATATTTTTTGAGTGATTATTTTCAATGATCTTATTTCAAATTGTTCTTAAATTTTTATGGAACTTAATTTGTTTCTGCTACTTCAAATACATTAAGTAGGTAAAAGTCGGTTAAAGCTTTAAACAGCTTTATAAAACTGATGCTAGAAAGACTCAACTAATGATTTTTGAAAAATTATATCGATTATTTCCTGATGTGCGCAATTCATGTTCGACAGACTTATCGAAAGTCTAGGGGTATTCAATTAAGTTTGTTCGGAAATCTCAAATTCAAAAAAAAAAGGTTAAGCTTTTTCTTGAATTTGATAACTTTTTTAGAGTTTTATCATTTATTTGACTTTATTGTAGTCCTTAATCATGAACTGAATCATTTTCTTTAAAAAATTCTGCATGAAAATGATTTAATTTGAGTTTAAAATTTTTCGAATTTTCGAACAAGGGGTATTTAACTTCGAATTTTGCATGGCAGACAGACAAAAATGACATTTTTTGACTTTTGCTTGGAAACTGTAACGGTTACAATATTTGAATTGCTCACATCAGATTATTTCATTTCATGAGGAAGTAATTGAAATTTTCAATAATCTAAGTGAACTGAAAGTTTTATGAACTGTCGAAAATGTAATCAATAAATCGAGAGCAAAAATTTATTTTCATAGCTGCTTGTAGATCTAACTTTAGCTGATGTATATTAAAAATGTATTAAAATAAATACCTGACACAGTTTCAGTCTTGAAAGGAATGGTAACATCCAGTAATAGAAATACTACTCAGTCAATGACGCTTCCATCTTCTTTCTCTTCAAATTGCAACTACTTCAAAAGTTCAGATTAAAGGTTAAATCTCTGTTTGTCAGTTTTTAACACTCCAAGATTCTCAAAACAATTGGGAAACAAATTTTCAATTAATCACGTTTTCCAAATGTTTACTTAGACAATTAATCTTCTTATTTTATTGCGAAAATTTAGATTAAAATTTTTATTGCAAAAACTCATTTTGTTCTATTTTTAGACTTTATTTTATTGCATTTTTGGTCGATAAAACGAATTTTTAGATGACGAACACGGTTTCGAAATTAGCTCACTTCAATACTTCATTAAAGACAGCAGAAAGTCTTTGGGAAGCAATCAGTAAAAAGATAAGAAGACATTTGATTAATTCCGTTCAATAAAGGTAAAGTATGTGACTATTGTGCAAATTAGATTCAAGACTCAAGTCTGATCAGATTTAATTGAATTCACAATAATCCACTTCATCTAGATACTCACAAACAAAAATAATCCAAACTCAATTTTATTCATATTAAAGAAGAATAATGAGACAGCACGTGAAGCTTCTTATATAAATGAGATTTTCGGTTAAATACCAAAATTATTTTCGCTTTCTTTCTATTACACAAGAAAGTGGCATTGAGAAAAGATTTAAAGTTTTCAACTAAGCATCATCATTTAATGTCTATTAAGTTTTACAAAATGATTATGATGATGAAGCATAAATAAAGAAATAGACGTTGCGGAAGCAGAAAATAAATCTTTATCGAAACATTTTCACAATTTCACTAAACTTTTCAATTTCTTTTTACTTCACTTCATGTTAGCAAAACAGATCAGATCATTAGAGTAGTGGGGTATAATAACAAAATATGAATATACGGTATCTGGAAATAGATGTGGGGGAATGAGTGATCATGGCATCTAGAAAATCAAAACTAGTGTTTAAAAATATAATAATCATGTCTTTACACCATCGACAAATAATCCCAAATGGATGTATCATCAACGTCTTCAATTACTAATGAAAAAACATCACATCTAATATTTTTTACTAAAATATAATTTTTATGGCCACATTTTCGATTTCGCATTAAAAAAAACTTGATGGGGAAACCAGAATACTTCCGATCATATCTCAGAAGATGTTTTTTAGAAAAACAAAAAATATTTTTTTTCTCTAATTTTTTTTTTCTAAAAATATTTTCCATCATTGCATGCATGTACATTGAATCACGTAAGGAAATAAACAAGTAAATAAAGCAGTGAATTTATTGAGCTTTCAAATCTGCATTGACATCACATAAATTATAAGCAAGTGACACGTTATGACGTGTAGAGATTTTTAATAAAAATTAAATGGTGATTTTTCATCGCGGCAATAAATGGAAAACAGCAATTTGTTAAGTTCTTTCTAACAACCTGTTTTAGATTTTAGGTCAGTTGTTTATTAGGTCAAATAGCTATTAGTATAATGTAAGGAACAAAATGTCGAAAATGTTCTGTTTTCCAAACTGACAGCACATCCAATATTCATCATTGCTAAAGGCTTAAATCAATACAAGTAGCATCATTTTTTTCTCTTTTTAAGATTTTCTACCGAATCTGGTTGAGTTTCCTTAAATTTAGACGCATGGATGAACTCTTTTCCTTATTCCACATCTTGTTGAATAAAAGCAAGACGCAGAAGGTTTCGATTCATACCCTTGAGGTTCTCAAATGTGGAAAATTTTTGCATAAAAAATATTAAAATATTCAATCGAATTTATTTTTTTTTCCTTTTTGTTGCTTATGGCTTAGGATTGAGGGGAAAACGATGAATTGAGATTGAGTATTTATGGATTCAATTCCATACATATTTTATAGATGGAATTAAAGAGTACATAAAATTAATATTGAGAAATTTATCAAATGTTTTAAAGTTTTTTGCAAATCAAATTAATGTAAATTATTTTGGGTTATGAAAACTTTTAAGGTTTTAATAATCATTTATAGCATGAAAGGTGTAGAAAACTTTTCATAAAATAAGTTTAGACCAACAAAAAACATAAAACCATTACAAAATCCAATATTTGCAGACATTTTGAATAAAAAAAAATCTCAAGCTTTGTCAACAAAAGCTGAAAGCTTCCTTAAGAGCGTCTTCGTAAAAAAAACTTCTCATAATCATCAACTTTTGTATTTATTCAGTACCATTTCATTTTTCTATCACTTAAACAAACACTTTTAAGTATTCAAAAAACAACAAGACAAAAATATTTTAGTCCCAATGTCACTCAGAATAATTTATCCCTTTACAAATATTTTCAATGAAAATCAAGTCAAATCTCATATTCATAGTCAGATTTATTTGGATTACTATTTTATTGACAGCTTGGCATGTGTGAAATAATTTGCATCCCAAATATTCATGATTTTGTCTTGTTTAAGAAATTTTTAAGTAATGGAAAAAAATCTTTGTTGATTGAAAATGTATTTAAAGTTGTTGGAGCATTGAACTTTTTTAGTCAATAGTAGGATTTTCATGTATTCTAAGTGATTTCTACTGATGATTTTTGGGAAATTATTCATAAATGGCAGCAATAAATTTTGTTGACTAGATTAGTAATGTAAGTATTTTTATGCATCTTCCATTCAGGAAGTGAAGCTACTAAAAATATCAATTTAAAAGCTACGTTATTTTTAAATGACCCTCAAATAGAAAATGTAAGTAAATATTTGGATAAAAGTGAGATTCAATGCTTCAAATTATGCATATGATGTTGTTTAAATATTAAAATTTTGTTGCTTTATCTTACGAAACTTGTCGGAATTTAATGGATACTACATTGCAACATTAACTTACAAGCGCATAATTTCGAAATGAAATCATTTTAGAAATTTTCCTAAATTACAAATTTTGTTTGATTATATTTTTTTTTTTCAAAAAAATGAATTTTTGTTGGAAGATTTTAATTTTGTGATGAATTATTTAAATATCCACAAATTGTACCACAACTTAATTAAGAATAAAAATTAAAAATCAACGTCATTATCCCATTATTATATTTCTTTAGTAAATAATAAAAATTATTTTTAATCCCTGATGTTGCATCATACATTTAAAATTCTCACTAAAAGCTGAAATGCAAAAAAACCCATCTGAACCAATTATCATGAATCATTGCTGACGAGTTTACATTTTGTCGTACGAAACAGAATAAATCGCCTAAAGATTCAATTTATGTGACGTGTAAATCCTGCAAAATAATTCAATTCATACTCAAACATGGGAAAAAAGAGAAGACAACATGCTGAATATTTTTTTCCATTCAATTAAATTTTATCGCTCTGAAACATTAATTTTATTCTGATTGATTTTATTTTCCAGGAAAAAAATTTAAAAAGCTTTAAAAGGGAAGCAAAAGCGTCACACCTGTTACAGAAATCGGAAAATAGAACGGCACATAAATTTTGAATTTTACTTTCAATTTTCAAGTCTAAAGATTTTCTTTTCAAGCATATTTTTATTCAGTTTATGAGGCAATATATTAGAATTTTTCACTTCTAGTTGCCATTATCCCCAAGACATTATCTTATAAATTATCGTTATATTGGTTATTATAGTATGATAGCTGAGTTTATGGCTCTATTTTCTAGTTATGGTCAATAAATTTACACAATCGCTTTATTTTTAGATCAAACGAGAATTTTCATTATAAATGCTGTGTCTTTAACTTTTAATTGAAAATAATTGTCATTATAATCCAATGTGATGAAAAAATTGTTTTTTACATTAAGTCTTCTTGCTTTCATCCCTGCTTGCCTGCTTTCATTCATAAAAAAAGTTTTGCAAAATTGCCATAAAATTTACATTAAATAGGAAACAAACTTTTAGTCCCTTAATTAATGCTGTGTAAAATCTGTAATGAGTTGTTGAAAAGGTTAAAAATGTAGAATAATATTTTCATTAATTAATAAGACTTTAAAGCAAGATCGAAAAGTTCAAGGACGAATATATTTTGACAAATTTTTCATGTGAAGGTCAAGAGTGAACATTTGGGAAATTTTCTGAACTGATGCTCAATAAATTTTCTCATTTTGATTAGATACATTTTTAAGGAGGGAGATTCGTAATTTATGTCTTGGAAGTAAGGATTTTGATAATTCAACCTCATTCTTAATTATTTCGAAACTTTCATGAGAAACAAACTCGTTTCCAAATTCAAACATCGTTTCCAAACGACCCCAAAATATATATTCAAGATCAAACAGCCATGAACAGCAATATCCTCCCGAGATTCTCGAATTCTCCAATTAAAAGTCAATATTATTTAAATCGCAATAACCTGAACGACATTTGAAAAAACACCAGAATCTCATCTGCCTTTGATTTGTGAATAGAAACATCTTGTAATTCAAGTGAGGATCACGCGAAACAGCTCATTAAGAATCAAATACAAAGATGAGGATGAGAGGAAGGAAAGAAAAAAATTCCAAGCTTAAAAATGATTTTTGGCTCATTGCTTTAATAAATGATTTGTTTTGATGACAAAAAGGCATAGAGCCAAAACAAACAGACAAGAAAATTTAAAGATAATGAAATAAGAGATAGGACAGTGTCAATTTTCCAACATTATCTACTAATTTGGAGTCTAGGATGTAAATTAGTTGACGTTAGAAATATTTAAATGAGATTAAGTTTCGAAGTTAAATAAAATGTCTAGACGTAAAAGTATAAAACAATTTGTAGGGTATTAATTGTCAGAAAGTAACATTTTATAGAGGTACTATTGTTTATAATCTCTAATACTAGGTATTAAGGAAGGTTTAAGGCTATGTGACACTTGAAACTTATTTATTCATTCATAAAGTTTCCTTTTAAAAAGATTAAATATTCAAAGATTTTCTCAAGCTTTACTAAATGATTCTGTAAGTTTAATGACTTGGAAAATGAGATTGTTGCCTACATGTCAATTTATTGTTGAAAAAACGCAGACATGCCCTTGATCATTTCATTGTTCATATTGGAAAAAAATTCTGTCAGTTTCGACTTTTTCCATACTGCTGAACTAATTGAATGTGAAAGTTCAAGAGCACTTCCTATTTGAATTGAGCCTTGAAATATTTTTTTTTATTTTTTTGCTAAAATTTAATTTTATTCAAAGAGCTTCTAAATGTTAATTAAATGGAGTAGAATTTGCCACTATTGGAGCTTTGCTTATTGCAGTGTATTATCACAACAAAATCTCTTTAATTTATTTTCAATAATTATTTAGAAAATTAAAGTAAGTTTTTGATCCATTACTTCACTAAAAACCCAACAAAATAAGTAAACAACCTCCAGATCTATAAAGAATCTTGCATCCAATCACAATAATTATTCATTTTAATTTTTCATTACTCTGCTATTTCCTTTCATTCATTGTTCAATCCTTCATCCGATGAATTATTTATTTTCCATTCAAACCTTATTTATTATTTTTTTCCTTTCAATCTTATATTTTTTTTATTATTTTGCAATAATTCAAAGAAGTAAAGAAGCATAAAAAATTCACAAGATGAAATACAGATCTAACAAAAAAAAGTATTATTAATTAATATTTCATGCTTGAATGCTTAGGCTTCTTGACTTTGATAAAGATAATTTTTCATTTCATTCTTTCTTTATACAATATTTTGAAATGTATAACAAATCCAGCTTGATGAGCTTTTGTGATTCTTTCTCCAAATTTTGACACTTGAGATAATTTTACTCGATTTTTTCGTGCAGACTTTGAGTTATAAATTAAACTTGAAGGGAAAAGGATTTGAAGAAATATTTTTTTTCATCCTAAAGGTTTATTTTGATGAAATGAAGAAGTTTGAAGGAACCTTCAAAATTGTTGGATTGCCTTTCACGTGCTCAATTTTACCTTATATTTTAGAAAGCTTTAAGAATTTCCTTAGAAGAATTATTATTGTCAAGAATACTTTCTGATAAATTGAGTTGATTCTTACAGAGAATTATCTTGAATTGAGAATAATAAACTGTAGCTCATAAGAATGAAATATTTGAAATTTTTATTAAAATTGTTAAAATATTGTTCATCATTTTAGCACTTAATAAAAATTAGGAAGGAATGGATCGAAATGATTTATAGTAAATTAAATTTCATTTAAACTTTACATAATTCCTAGAATTTTAAATTAAAAATTACTATCCAACTCTATGAAAACAAAATGACAGTCAACCGTCAATCAAGTTAAATCTATTGTGAAGTTGGAAAGTTTTCATTATTTTTAAGGGATAAACATCCTTTTTCCATTTGGAGATGTTAGGGATGTGAAGCATTTTAAGAGGATTTGAGAGATAAAATAAAGGTAAATACATTTAAGTACCATCGGAACTAAAAATATTTTTCTATGGAAATACTTGGGAAATACAATTTCAGTTCTGTGATTGATCATGTGTAGGATAGAAAAAATTAAAAAGGCTTCATGAAATTCTTTTCCTATGTCATTGTGGGTAATGGAAGAAACACGTGTGAGCAAACAAAAATGTTTTTTCACATAAGGGGTTGATTGAAAGTTATGGATTGAAGATTCTAATTCAAATTTAATGAATAAATTCACATTAAACCTCATTTATTCATAGTACCAAATCCAAAAGTAAACTAACTGTTATCGACATAATTTTCATATAATAAATTATACAGCTAATAGCTCTTGTCCATAAAACAACCGAAAATCATAATATCATTGCCAATCACAGCAATGTACGAGAGAATGACTAACAATCTGAAATAATATTTGATGTGCATAATTATGAACTTTTTTGTACTCATGAAACATCTGTGTTCATTCATTAACCGCTCATGTACATACATATATACACCATTAAGCTGCCAAAGACTCTCAAATTCGTCTTATATACTTTCGAGACTGTAGAAATGTAATTATATTATCATTTTTATGAAATTAAGTTTTCATACACCTTATGTTGAATTGCTCTCTTGAAAATCATGAAGACATGACACACATTAAGTGAAATTTTGTTTTAAATTAACTGAGAAACAATGTAGACGACAACAATTCCTTAGTGCTGTGAGTTAATGTAAAACTTTTTTCTTAATTGCATATTTTAAATGAATAAAGGAAAATGCATTTTAAAATTAAAATGAAAAGAAAAATAAACTTTTAGTAAAGTCAGAAACAAATTTGCGTCACCTGCTAGACATCAGAATGTTGGAAGAGATGACTTCTCTACTCACTCTGTGATTTTGTGTGCAGAAAAACAGAAATCTTTGTGATGAGTAGTTGTTATATATTTTTTTTTGCATGACTGACTGAATGAATGCTTTACGTCAAATCGCTTCCTTTGAGTTTATTTAATATTTTCTTGCCTTCGATTTTGGATTGACAAAATGTAATAAGGAAATTTTTATTCATTTTGAGCGCGTTTTATTTTATTTGAATGAAAATTATATGAATTTTTGTTTTAATTTTATATATACTATTTGCCATTTATATCATACACAAATTAATTGATGTCAATAGAATTTACAGTGAAATAAAAGGTTCAAATCCTAAGATTAATATTTTAATTTCCTTTATTTTAATATGTATTTTTTTGCAAATTTTCTTCATAAATATATTTTTTTGTTTAAAAATCACAAAATCAGCCATAATTTTTCCACTTTAAAATCTCAAGGATAGATGCGCTAAATATTTAGCTTACGACAATCACCCACTTGATCATCATCATCATAGAATTGTGGATATATAAAAAATTTATCGAAGATTAATATTTTCCAATATTTTCCTCACTCATTTCATATAATTCATTCAAAAAACATATGCTCTAATCTAATATTCTCTCAATAGATGTGTATATAAATATATATGTGATATATATATTTTTTTTCGAAATGTACATATTTTTTTCCATCTCAACCGCTCTTTTTCTTCTTTCCTCAAAAAGATTTTCTATAATTATATGCTGATAAAAATAACTTTATTTTGTGTTTAAAGGGAAGAGAACGTAAATAATGTCTAATAGAAAATGAGCAGTTTTATGGCATTTTCTTTCAAAAAAATTTCCACTACAAAAGATCATTGAGAATGTGTAACATCAACTCCTATCTGCGTCTATATTGCTGATGTTCGAGATTTTTTTTTCTACATCGCTTCCTTGTAAATATGGGCGGCGAATGTTAGAATTGAGTGACATTTGTGTTTATTCAAATAAATCGTGCATAATCAGTGCACATTTTACGAGATTTTATGGATGGAACATTGGAGGATTGAGCTACAAATTTTATGACAAAATGTGTATTGTGTGTCTGTGTGTGTGTGTGTTTGCATATTCTACTCACTTCCTCAATCTTAATGCTCCTTTTGACGGTCTTTTTTCGGACCGTCGTGGTTTCGAAAGTTTCTTCCACTTCAATCTCTGCCATAATGATAACTTTTTGTGTGTTTGTAAGGCTGCTTTAAAATTTTTATATTTTTTTATGGATGAATTTTTTTTATGTAACGTCACAAAATTTCCTTTGCCAGATTTTTTTTTTTCTTCTCTTTTTTTCACTGATCACAACTTTTTTTTACTTCTTCTTATTCAGCTTCTTCTTTTGTATTACTTTTGCTGTATATTTATATTTTCTTTCACTGTAATATCATCAATTATTATTAAATTTTATGATATTCTTTTCTTCACTTTAAATACTAATAAATTTTGCCACTCATTCGTTGACTTTCTTCCTTTAAAACTTTTAATTTCATTCACACGCGGCGCTTGGCTGAGCAAGGAAAAAAAAAATTCATACAGTGGAACTAGAACCGATAAAAATTCGCTTCTCTTACTTTAATATTGTACAAAATAGTTGTCTAAACTATACTGCAGCACATTCATGCTCACTAGCTGTAGGCAACTGACACGAAAGTTATTTTCTCAATTTTTTTTTGTGTATATTTTGAGGCACATACTTGCTTATATTCATATTCATCTCTGTATTTCTTTGTGTATAGATTATTTTTCCCCCAAAAAAAGACCATCAACATCATCATCACGATGCGGGAATAAAGAGTCATGATGAATAAATATTAACTCTCATGGTAAATGTGTATTTGTAGCAGAGATGATCGCGTAGCCCGAGAATGTTTCGTCGGCAGCCAGCTCAACTGCTATTTTTCTTTTCTCAATCATGATATCTTTTTTGCTACTGCTTTTTTTCCTCCTCAACGACATGAAAATTGACGGGAACAGAAGAAAAAAAAAATGTATATGAATTGAGGAAAAACTTTTTTTTCTTTCTTTTTTTTCTTTTTGGTTGTGTGCGTCGACTGCCTTCAAAAGAATTTTTCATACAAAAACAAAATATGTATACATAAGACTTTTTCTTTACATTTTTAGCAGATTTCTTTGGATGATCATTTTGAGTGGTTTGATAGGTTTGTCTAGTTTGGGTGATTATTGTGGAATTAACAAAAAAATTTCACAAAATGCTCGTTAAAATTTCTAAAAATGAGGAATCTGGTGTCAAGTCCTTATATCCAAAGCTTCATTTATACCAACTTTAAGAAAATTTAAAGATGCTATAAAAATAAACGATTCATAAAACTTTGTCATTATTGCAGTCACTCAGTACTTTATTGCAATCCATCACTTCCACTCATCAATCTTTAATTTAAACTTCCATAACTTCACAATAAAACTCTTTCAAAACTGTCAAAACATCATAAAATTTTTATCATTCAGTCAATGCACCACAACCATCCACGTGCTCATCAATTTATAACTCGACATTTCATACTTTTTTGAGATGCTCTCGGAAAGAAAAGAAATGAAAAGTTGACGACTCAAATCAATGGTGAGTAAATAGAAAGAAAAGAATGATTTGAAAGTCATGAAAATTTTTTTTGCGAAGAAAAATTAATAATTTCTTTCCTGACAGAGTGAAAAAAAAGAATTGAGAAGCAACAAAATGTCGAGATTGAAAAGTTTTCTTTTATTAATGAAAAAATTTTGTTTGGTTTTTATGGCGCAATATTTAAGAAAAAGAAATGAGAAAAAGTAAATTTTATATTCAGGAACAGCATTGTGAGGTTGTTGAAAGTGAAGCCTCGGAAGTGAACTCATGAATTAACTTTATGAGCAATGAGAATCCTTGAAATATGAGGAAAATTAATTAAAGTAATTGTGGATAATAGCTGCGGAATTTCCACGTGCTTTGCTCTTTGTTCGACTTGATTTATGGCATTACGTCTCATTGTGACAGTTTCAAATGGAAAACAACTATTTGTACAATGATTTTGCGTCTTAAGTATCATATATCACTGGTACAGCGGACATGTTAACAGCATGCGAAGACAAATGAGACTGGACATTTAACATTTATGCAGATAGTACGTAGGAAGACTTGTGGTATTGTGAATGGAAAGGATAAAAGATAATTGAAAAAATAACTTTTAGTTTTTGTTTATGTTGTTCATAGACACATCCTGCACCATATGTGAATATATCCTCAAGACTTATTGACTTTATTGATATTGTTATGGATTCTTGGAGTGAACTTGGTTTCTGGTTATTGACATGTACATTTTAAAAAGCCTTGTCTATATAACTACTAAACTTCAATATCATTAAATCATTTCAAGTTTGGCATGTCCCTACTTTCCATAACCTCACTAAATGTCATTTTTAAGATTTTATTATTATTGTCGTATCGTCTAGTCCTTAAAATATTCAACTCAAGGCAGGGAGAATAATAAACTTTTCAGTACTAAAACTCACTCATTGACTTCCTTCATCACACAGTTCATACATTGTTGCAGACCAAAACGAAATTTTACAAAGGTCAAAGAAATCAAATGAGAAGAAAAAGATGAAAATTCACAAAAAAAAATATATTGACGAGAAGTAGTTCCTCGAAGAAGAACTTCGTCGAAATAATTTCATGTCTCCAATACTCCTCATGTCGTACAAGTCAATGACAATTTTCGCGAAATTGTCACTAAACATTCGAGTGAGGATTTCTGTGAATGTTTATTTTAACAACCACACGTACGCATATGCCATATGATGACTGCTAAAGATCACGACGATGACACCAATGACTGTCAAAACTGTCAAGTGATAAGAAATTCTACTTAATGGACGATTAAGTGAAAT